>CANOBC010000059.1:36260-258513 GCA_947563755.1 Lochmaea crataegi
CCTCTATCTGTCTCATTTTTTGATAGCATTTTTACTCCATATCAGCTTTCAAAATATATTTACATTCTTCACCTATAAACATCTCAACTATCGATAGTACCGAAAATTATCGATTGTTTTCGATAGCCAAAAAAAAAATCGATAAACCATCGACAGTTCTCCATTCCTACCTTTAACCATAAGGGATTAATACTTTGAGAGAGACCTTTCAAACGATATATCACAAGCCCATACTTCCCATTTAAAAAATTGGGGGTTGTACCTGTCATTCGAAGGGGGATCGCATTTTCACGTTAAAGAATGTCAATTTATAATTTAACCGAAATTATGAATTTATTTCGTTTGGCCTTTACACACTGTATTATTTGGAACTATATATATATAACTATATATGAGGTATACTGAACATCGTACAATAACAAACTTGTCTACTTAAACGGCTTTCGACCACAAACGTACGCCATCTTGAAAGTTTCGGTCTTCCAACTTCCAACAACTATGCTAAGCTGTTTGATTTGTGTATAGTTTAAGGATATTCTGGAAGTTATTTCGTGTATAATTTTCTCGCAAATTACCCCCGTATTTTAATTTATGACGAAACATTTCGCGTCTAGTGGTAGTGACTCATCGGTGTGACATATTTAGTGGATGGATACCAAGATGCCCGTCTCGAGCGAAAACGCCTTTGGCGTGTCACGAATATTACACCTACAAAAAGATTTTAACGAAAGTAGCGAGTTGTTGAATTGGTCGTAGAAAATATAGTGTGTACAACTCGCTTTTATAAAAAACAATAGTGTAACTTCTTTCGATTCTATTTTAAAAATTTGCTAAAAGTAAATTGTAGAAACGCGAGGCCGAAATACAGAGGAGAAACAAGGAGAAAGAGAGAGAGAGAAGGCGAGAAAGAGAGATCGAGATAGAGAGAGTGAGATGAGATAGAGAAGAGATAGATATATAGAGAGAGAGTTTGAGATAGAGAGTTGAGATAGACAGAGAGAGTTTGAGATAGAGAGAGAGTTTGAGATAAAGATATAGAGAGACTTTGAGATAGAGTTTCAGATAGAAATATAGAGAGAGTTTGAGATAGAGATATAGAGAGAATTTGAGATAGAGATATAGAGAGTTTAAGATAGAAAGAGAGAGAGAGAGTTTGAGATAGAGATAGAGAGAAAGTTTGAGATAGAAATATAGAGAGAGTTGAGATAGAGATAGAGAGAGAGTTGAGATAGAGATAGAGAGGGAGTTTGAGATAGAGATAGAGAGAGAATTTGAGATAGAGATAGAGAGAGAATTTGAGATAGAGATAGAGAGATAATTTGAGATAGAGTTTGAGATAGAAAGAGAGAGATAGATTCTGAGAGAGAGAGAGATAGATAAAGAGAGAGATGAAGATAGATAAAAAGGGAGAGCCAGAGAGAGAGAGAGAGAGAGAAGGACAGAGAATCAAACGCGCCCAAATGGCGAAAGTAAAATGAATTTACAATTTTATTCACTTTAAACATAAAATATTTGAGGTATTGAACAAAATATTAATTTATAAAATTGTTCAAGAACGAAAGGAAATTACAAAACTATCAAGAAATCACCGTTCGCGTAACGCTAGTAAACTCGAAATCGAACTTCTGACTGAGATGAGGACGAGAGGAAGTGAGAAAGAAAATGTTACAACTCTCTCTCTTTCTATCTTCACTAACTCATATCTCCCTATCAACTTTCGTTCGCCTCGCCCGATCACACTTTTCGTAACGTTTTACATCAAAAACTGATAATTTTTGCTATGGAGAATTAATTATTCGTCCTTTACCTCCCTCGTAGAAACCTGCTACAAAGAAAGACACTTATAAAGAATGTTATTATGTAGTACTAATTATCTTCTCTTTTTTTACAGGTAAGAAAACATTTTACACGATTGTAAGTATAGAAAAGTATCATAAATCTGCTTAGGCTAAAGACGAGAAAGTTACAAATCCACATTCATATAAAATATATTTTTGAATAGTAAATGTTGTAAATCATGTAAACGACACAGTTGACCGACTTGGTTGGTGTATATGCAAAATACTTTAATTGGGTCACTTTAGTTCTCCTTTTGTTTTATCATAGTACACTATATATCGAACCTTCTATACTATCCTGGTTATTATACGTTATACATACATTATTTATTCTTAACAAATTGTCATCCTTTATAAAATATCAGTTGATAATTGGATGACATCAACAGTTAATCTGCATTACACATTAGAGTAATTTAATCTGTAGATTAGTTAATTAGTGCAGATACAAGGAATTCATTACGCGGAATGCTACTAACGTCTGGATTCTCACATGTTATACTAACTATAACAGCGACTATCTACAACTACCGATTATACGAGGGATGTTCTTTGTGAGAAACTCATTTTCCTGGGAGTATCCCAAATAAGGAAGATAACCCTCTCGAAGGTCGTAATAGACCTTCGAGAGAAAGAACTGCAAAGGCTGGGCACATTTGTAGTAACGAAAGGTTAAAATGAGCTATGAACTCCTTTTCACCTTTCAAGGCACTGGGAGCAGATGGGATTTTACCAGCATTGCTCCAGCAAGGATAGGACGAAATTCTACCAGTATTTATCTGTAAAAGTTATTTCCAATTTTTCTTTCACACAGAAAACAATTCTTGTTTCTCTCTTTCAAATAGTGTTGTTCATATTATCCTTGTCATACTTGTGTAAATCGTATGAATTGTTGACAATTGTGGACCATTTTTCCAAATTTTTGTCCATTTTTTACAATAATTATTGACCATTTTTGACCATATTTCAAAATTTTTGACAATTTTTAACAATATTTGTCCATTTTTGACAATTTTTCAAAATTTTAGACCATTTTTTAAAATTATTGCCCATTTTTGATAATTTTTGACAATTGTGGACCATTTTTCCAAATTTTTGATAATTTTTGACAATTGTGGACCATTTTTCCAAATTTTTGACCATTTTTTACAATAATTATTGACCATTTTTGACCATATTTCAAAATTTTTGACAATTTTTAAAAATAATTGTCCATTTTTGACAGTTTTTGACCATTTTTGGTAGTTTTTGACAATTGTTGGTCATTTTTGAGAATTTTTCAAAAATTTTAACCATTTTTCAAAAAATTTGACCATTTTTGATAGTTTTTGGCAATTATCGACCATTTTTCAAAATTTTAACAATTTTTGACAATTATTGACCAGTTTTGGCAATAATTCTCCATTTTTAATAGTTTTTGACCATTTTTGACAATTTTTCAAAATTATTGCCCATTTTTGATAATTTTTGACAATTGTTGACAATTATGGACCATTTTTCCAAATTTTTTACTATTTTTGACCATATTTCAAAATTTTTGACAATTTTCATCAATGATTGTCCATTTTTGACAGTTTTTGACCATTTTTGATAGTTTTTGACAATTATTAGTCATTTTTGAGAATTTTTCAAAAATTTTGACCATTTTTGATTTTTTTTAGACAATTATCGACCATTTTTCAAAATTTTAACAATTTCTGACAATTATTCACCAATTTTGGCAATATTTGTCCATTTTTAACAATAATTGACAATTTTTGATAGTTTTTGACCATTTTTGACAATTTTTCAAAATTTTAGACCATTTTCAAAATTATTGCCTATTTTTGATAATTATTGACAATTATGGAAAAATTTTCCAAATTTTTGACCAATTTTGACAATAATTATTGACCATTTTTGACAATAATTATTGACCATTTTTGACCATATTTCAAAATTTTTGACAATTTTTAACAATAATTGTCCATTTTTGACAGTTTTTTGACCATTTTTGATAGTTTTTGACAATTATCGGTCATTTTTGAGAATTTTTCAAAAATTTAACTAATTTTTGATAGTTTTTGACAATTATCAACCATTTTTCAAAATATTAACAATTATTGACCAATTTTGGCAATAATTGTCCATTTTTGACAGTTTTTGACCATTTTTGATAGTTTTTGACAATTATTGACAATTTTTCAAAATTTTAGATCATTTTTCAAAATTATTGCCCATTTTTGATAATTTTTGACAATTGTGGACCATTTTTCCAAATTTTTGACCATTTTTTACAATAATTATTGACCATTTTTGACCATATTTCAAAATTTTTGACAATTTTTAACAATAATTGTCCATTTTTGACTGTTTTTGACCATTTTTGATAGTTTTTGACAATTATTGGTCATTTTCGAGAATTTTTCAAAAATTTGAACAAAATTTCAAAAATTCGACCATTTTTGATAGTTTTTCCAAATTTTTGATAATTTTCGACCATTTTTCAAAATGATGACAATTTTTAAACATTTTTGACAATTTTTGACGATAATTATCCATTTTTAACAGTTTTTAACAATAAATGACAATTTTTAACCAATTTTGATAGTTTTTGACCATTTTTGACAATTTTTCAGAATTTTAGACCAAATTTCAAGGAAAAAGTATGAATTGGCATACGAAAAATGTACTTATTGCACAATATACTATTATTTATAGCCTGAACTGTAACCTTACAAACTAATTAATCGAAATTCTCGGAATTGCAATTAAAATGCAAAAGTTATAACAACCCAAACAGACAATAACAAATGCATTGTTATTGGAATAAGTTAATTTAAAAGTTAAATGGTCCGCTAATAAATAAAACATTGTGCATTTCGAATAGGACAAACACATTATCGCCATGAGAGTACAAATTGAATCATAAACCGGTAGTATGTTGCATATGGATTAAATTATAGTTACATAACGTACCGCCATGTTTGTTGGTCTAAGTCTAGACCAGTCGCCAAAAACACAAAACAAAAATTCACAATATTTGAGAAATTTCAGTATTTAGTTTTTGAATAAATGACTGGCAGCAAAATTTGATGTACCGAAAAGTTTCTCAAACGAAAATCTTGAATTATAAATAATTTAAGCCACTGCAACTAATAAGACCAAACAACGAGTTTACATTTAAAAATGCCGAGTGCCGACGAATTGTGCGACGCGACGTTAATGCCTTGACCATAGTTAGATTCCTACCTTTTCTTGGTAAACAAAGAACTATGATGGTTAAGATGTGCTGTGGCATAGTTGTGGCAGCACACTTGGGATTAAACCAAAGGTTCCAGGAAGCACAGGTGACTACTGGATAGAAGAGGAACACTTGCACAAACTGAAGCAACAATTTTTTTCACTATAGTTATTTGTGTATTTAGAGCGTAAAGTAACAGATTGCCGCTTGAGAACAATTTTGACACATGACAATTTTGACAATTTTTAACCATTTTTGACAATAATTGTCCATTTTTGACCGTTTTTAATAATTGACAATTTTTAACCATTTTTGATAGTTTTTGACCATTTTTGACGATTTTTCAAAATTTTAGACCATTTTTCAAAATTATTGCCCATTTTTGATAATTGTTGACAATTATGGCCCATTTTTCCAAATTTTTGACCATATTTCAAAATTATTGCCCATTTTTGATAATTGTTGACAATTATGGCCCATTTTTCCAAATTTTTGACCATATTTCAAAATTTTTGACAATTTTTAACAATAATTGTCCATTTTTGACCATTTTTGATAGTTTTTGACAATTATTGGTCATTTTTGAGAATTTTTCAAAAATTTTGACCATTTTTGATAGTTTTTGACAATTATCGACCATTTTTCAAAATTTTAACAATTTTTGACAATTGTTGACCAGTTTTGGCAATAATTGTCCATTTTTAATAGTTTTTAACAATAATTGACAATTTTTAACCATTTTTGACAATTTTTCAAAATTTTAAACCATTTTTCAAAATTATTGCCCATTTTTGATAATTTTTGACAACTGTGGACCATTTTACCAAATTTTTTACCATTTTTTACAATAATTATTGACCATTATTGAACATATTTCAAAATGTTTGACAATATTTAACAATAATTGTCCATTTTTGATAGTTTTTGACAATTATTGGTCATTTTTGAGAATTTTTCTAAAATTTTGACCATTTTTGATAGTTTTTGACAATTATCGACCATTTTTCAAAATTTTAACAATTTTTGACAATTATTCACCAATTTTGGCAATAATTGTCCATTTTTAACAGTTTTCAACAATAATTGTCAATTTTTAACAATTTTTGATAGTTTTTGACCATTTTGACAATTTTTCAAAATTATAGACCATTTTTTAAAATTATTGCCCATTTTTGATAATTATTGACAATTGTTGACAATTATTGACCATTTTTCCAAATTTTTGACCATTATTGAACATATTTCAAAATTTTTGACAATTTTTAACAATAATTGTCCATTTTTGACAGTTTTTGACCATTTTTGATAGTTTTTGACAATTGTTGGTCATTTTTGAGAATTTTTCAAAAATTTTGACCATTTTTGATAGTTTTTGACAATTATCGACCATTTTTCAAAATTTTAACAATTATTGGCCAATTTTGGCAGTAATTGTCCATTTTGACAGTTTTCGACCATTTTTGATAGTTTTTGACAATTATTGGTCAGTTTTGAGAATTTTTCAAAAATTTAAACAATTTTTCAAAAATTCTGACCATTTTTGATAGTTTTTGACAATTATCGACCATTTTTCAAAATTTTAACAATTATTGACCAATTTTGGCAATAAGGAGTTGTCAGTAGAACTGTCATTTGGCTTGAGAGAGGAGTTGTCAGTAGAACTGTCATTTGGCTTGAGAGAAGAGTTGTCAGTGGGCAGTAGAATGATCAGTTTGTCGTAAAGTTGTCAGTTGGCAGTGGGGCTGTCAGTTGGCAGTAGAATTGTCAGTTAACAGTTAAATTAAAAACAAAAATCGACCCGTTTCGGAATTTTTCTACATTATTCATAGATGCATTGTATAGAATTTGAATTAAATAAAAAAAAAGTGGTACAATTCCTCAAACTTTTTCAAAATCTTCAGAACATATTAAACATTAAAACAAAAATTAATAAAGATTTAAATGGAAAGTGGTTCTAGGTTGGAACCTTGAAGTACACCATACCTAGTAATAAATTATGCAATTATTCACCTTTATAAGGTATAAGCGTCAAAAAAGTGACACCTAGCCAATAAAAAATATTCAAATTTGCAAAATATCCAAATTAAGATTTATTTTTCGAATGATTGATTTACATGATAAAATTTAACACAATTTCAGCCTCCCAACGTTGGTTAATTGTGGCGATCTGAAAATGATGGAAGGACGGATAGTCAAGTGACATTTATAACACACACTCACACCAATTAGCTATAACGGCCTAAATTTAGTTACATTTATCCCACACAAATCCCAACCGTAAAGGGGATTTAATCATCAATAATAAACGAGATGAGAGGGCGAGGTTTTTATATTGAAAATAAAAGTTTATAATATACATGAACCGGATTTTATAATTATGGGTTGTGATTAAATGAATAGTTGAAATTGGAATTCTTTTTAAGTTAATAGATGGCGTTGTGACATTATCATTCTCGTATAATAATTTATCTTCAGCTTAAAAACAAAAATTGGGATTCATTGACAAATTTATCTTGGCGCTTGAACAACAGATGCGCGATTGTTGATAATAATATGTTCATAAGATATAACTGATTGTAAGTTTTTAAAATGACACACTGTATATCAAACAAACTGGGCATTTTTCCAGAATGTTTTTATAATGCCCAGGTAAGAGCATTATATATCATAGCTTATTTTAGAAGTTGTCTCCAAAATGGCCTTTTAACAAAAATAATGGCAACATAAAATCTTCGCAGAAAACGAATTTCTTTATAGACTTACGCGTTAGTTAGTATAGGCTTAAATGCCAGATTCAGGGTTGGTTTCAAAACAAAAAAAATAGAAAATATTTTCTTAAAAGGGTCATTATTTTAGGGGCCATTCATAAATTACGTCACACGAATTTTAGGACTTTTTTACTCCCCCCGTCCTTGACACAGGTTGTCTCATTTTTATAACCCCCTCCCCCCCTGATGTGACGTCAATTTCATGCATGTATTTAGGAATAATCAAAAGAAAAAATAAATTCTCATTTTTTTCTTATTTTTATCAAATAATAAAATCAACATAAAGTCAAATTATTTTATGTGACGTCACAAAGCTTTTGACCCCCCTGCCCCTAGTCCCACAATGTCACATTCCGGTGATACCCTCCACCCCCCCCCCCTTTAACGTGCGACGTAATTTATGGATGACCCCTTAAACAAAGCAGTATGATTATTTTGGTACCTTGAAATTCCCCCCCAAATATTTTTCAGAATTCTAAGAGATTATGATAAATTCTTTGAGATTTGTGAAAAATCTATTGAATTTTTATAAAATTTTTGAGATTTCCATGAGGTTCTTGGGACTTATATGAAATTTATTGAATTTAAGAGTTTTTGGAATATTAAAAAAAGGTTCTCAAATTTTATGAGATTTTGATAACTTTTTTGGGCTTCATAAAAAATGTATCGAATTCATATGAAATTCTTGTGATTTTTATGAAATCTTCGGAATATTAAAGAAATATTTTACAAATTTTACGAGATTCTGATAAACTTAGAATTTATATGAAATTTATTGATTTTATAAGTTTTTGGAATATTCAAAAAAAAGGTTCTCAAATTTTATGAGATTTTGATAACTTTTTTTGGCTTTATAAAAAATCTATCGAATTTATATGAAATTTTTGTGATTTTTATGAGATTTCTGGGATCTATATGAAATACATTGACTTTATGGGCAAATTTGAATGAAATTTTCGGGCAATTATAAAAATTTCTTCGAGATATCTGTGAGATTTTTTTGTATCGATATGAAATTTATTGAATTTTATAGGAATTTTTTGGAATTTTCAAAATTTCTCTGAGAATTCTATT
Source organism: Lochmaea crataegi (assembly GCA_947563755.1). Taxonomy (NCBI): domain Eukaryota; kingdom Metazoa; phylum Arthropoda; class Insecta; order Coleoptera; family Chrysomelidae; genus Lochmaea; species Lochmaea crataegi. The sequence goes on from CANOBC010000059.1 coordinate 45,164, forward strand.
AGATTATGGTAAATTTTTTGTGATTTGTAATAAAATTTCAGAATTCTATTTAATTTATATAAAATTTTTGGATTTTTCAAGAAATTTTTGAGATATCTATGAGATTTTTGGGCTTTATATGAAATTTTTGGAATATTCAAAAAATAGTTTACAAATTTTACGAGATTCTGATAAAAATTTTTAGGATTTGTATGGAATTTATAAGTTTTTGGAATATTCAAAAAAAGGTTCTCAAATTTTATGAGATTTTGATTACTTTTTTTGAGCTAGATTTTTTATTCTATCGAATTTATATGAAATTTTTGTGATTTTTATGAGATTTTTGGGATCTACATGAAATCCATTGACTTTATAGGCAAATTTGAATGAAATTTTCGAGCAATTATAAAAATGTCTACGAGATATCTGTGGAATTCTTTTGTATCCATATTATGAAATTTACTGAATTTTATATGAAATTTTTGGAATTTTCAAAATTTCTTTGAGAATTCTATGAAATTATGATACATATTCTTGGGATTTGTGAAAAATCTATTTAATTTATATAAAATTTTTGGATTTTTCAAGAAATTTTTGAGATATCTATGAGATTTTTGGGATTTATATGAAATTTATTGAATTCAAGAGTTTTTGGAATATTCAAAAAAAGATTCTTAAATTTTATGAGATTTTGATTATTTTTTGGGCTTTATAAAAAATCTATCGAATTTATATGAAATTTTTGTGATTTTTATGAGATTTCTGGGATCTATATGAAATACATTGACTTTATGGGCAAATTTGAATGAAATTTTCGAGCAATTACGAAAATGTCTGCGAGATATCTATGGAATTCTTTTCAATCCATATTATGAAATTTATTGAATTTTATATGAAATTTTTGGAATTTAAAAAAAAATAGTTTACTACAAATATTATGAGATTTTGATGAATTTTTTAGGATTCATATGAAATTTATTGAATTTATAAGAGTTTTTGGAATATTCAAAAAAAGGTTCTCAAATTTTATGAGATTTTTATAAATTTTTTGAGCTTCATGAAAAATCGATCGAATCTTCGAGCAATTATGAAAATTTCTACGAGATATCTGTGGAATTCTTTCGTATCCATATGAAATTTATTGAATTTTATAAGAAATTTTTTCGTATTTTCAAAATTTCTCTGAGAATTCTATGAGATTTAATTTATATAAAATTTTTGGACGTTTCAAGAAATTTTTGAGATATCTATGAGATTTTTGAAATTTATATGAAATTTTTGGAATATTCAAAAAATAGTTGGCAAATTTTACGAGATTCTGAAGAACTTTTTAGGATTTATATGAAATTTGAAATTTATTGGAATATTCAAAAAAAGGTTCTCAAATTTATGAGATTTTGATAAATTTTTTTGGATTTATGAAAAATCTATCGAATTATATAAAATTTTTGTGATTTATATGAGATTTTTGGGATCTATATGAAATACATTGACTTTATGGGCAAATTTGAATGCAATTTTCGAGCAATTACGAAAATTTCTACGAGATATCTATGGAATTCTTTTCAATCCATATTATGAAATTTATTGAATTTTATAAGAAATTTTTGGAATTTTCAAAAAAAATTTATGATAAATTTTTTGGGATTTGGAAAAAAATCTATTTAATTTATATAAAATTTTTGGAATTTTCCAGAAATGAAATTTTTGGATATTCAAAAAATAGTTTGCAAATTTTACGAGATTCTGATAATTTTTTGGTATTTTAAAAATTGCTTTAAGATTTTTATTAGGTTATGATACATTTTTTGGGATTTGTTAAAAATCTATTTAATTTATGTAAAATTTTTGGAATTTTCAAGAAAGATTTGATATTTTTGGGATTTATATGAAATTTTTTGAATATTACAACAGTTTACAAATTTTTCGAGATTCTGATGAACTTTTTAGGCTTTTGAAAAAATCTATCAAATTTATACTAAATATTTCTGATCTTTATGGGATTATTGACTTTATAGGCAAATTTGAATGAAATTTTCGAGCGATTATTAAAATTTCTATGAATTTTTTTTGTATCTGTTTAAATTTTATTTAATTTTATACGAAATTTCAGAATTCTATTTAATTTATATAAAATTTTTGGAATTTTCAAGAAATTTTTGAGATATCCGAGATTTTTAGAATTTATATGAAATTTTTGTAATATTAAAATAAAAGTTTGCAAATTTTACGAGATTCTGATGTACTTTTTAGGCTTTAAAAAAAATCGGTCAAATTTATTTGAAATTTTTCTGCTCTTTATAGGGAAATTTGAATGAAATTTTCGAGCGATTATTAAAATTTCTATGAAATTTTTTCGTATGTATAAAATTAATTGTATTTTATAGGAAATTTCGAAATTTTCAAGAAATCTGAGATTTTTGGGATTTATATGGAAAAAATTAAATTTATATGAAATTTCTGGAATTTAATGAAAACATTTTGAGAATTCTCTGAAATTTTGATAAACCACTGTTTAGTGAGTTCAAGTTTTTAAAAAAAAATATCTATATATTTAAGGGGTCGAGTTGTCTCCCGAACTGGATGTTATTACCTACCTTTTTTCGAAAAGGATCATGTCCCAGTTGTCTCCCATTCAATTCAACTTTTCAAGAACAAGTTAATAATTAATTGTGGGGGCAAGGGACCTTACATGTTAACAAATCAATACTTGGGGCAAGTGTAATAATATTCTTCAAGATTTAGTTTCACTATCTACCTGTCAATAACGGGAGACAACTCGACCCTAATAAAAATCTACCTGCCGGTCTTCGGAAACAACTCGACATTACCGATTTAAGAAGACATGAATATTTTTTTATGAAAACCCTTTTTTGAATGAGCCGGCCCTGTTCCTATATGCTCGTTCACTTAGGAGGAATAATTGATTTATTGTATACGTACTCATGTTCTAGCATGCTGGTACCCATCATTAAAATCCACCAGTATACGTCCTTGCGCTTTATATTACATATCTCCTTATAGTGCACCTTGCACATATTTCTCCATTACTTAAATGTGATTTTTAAAGCGAAACGAATGGTCGAGGGGTTCGAGTATTACAAGAGTATTTAAATATTTTCGGTTTCCTGCAATTTGTGGCAGCGATTCCGTGAAATGGGACGGAAGTGTGTAACAGGAAGCCACTATTTGATGTGACCAATGAGCGCAAACGGTGATAAATTTCGCTGAAATTATTTAACTTAATTAAATTTTGAGGTTAATTTCTGTCACTGTTTATTGGAAAAGATTCCGTATTTTTTTAAAATTATGAACTCAAGCTCGAAACGAACATCGTTTAATTTAACTCTGATACGGTCACTGAGAATGGCATTTCCCTAGTGGAAACCGAATACAGGGTGTCATGTTCATTTTATAGAATTCCTAAGGTGAGCCAATTTTTTCTCCTCTATACCTATGGTCGAAAGAATCTCAGACTTAAAAAAGAAAACATCACTTCAATTAAGTTGATTAATCTCGAAGTCCTTTTGGTATAAAAAGATTTTTCGAGGAAAACTGTTGTTGAAAACGGTTTCTTTTTTTCTTCTCTCTTTCCCTCTGTAATTTTTTACTTCCGGAGCGGGGCACTGTTTGCAATAGAAAAGTTCTGAAGGCTAATTAATCTGGTAGACTGCATTTTTAAATAAGGTTAATTTGTCAAAGGTTAAAATCGTTCTCTGAAGGTTTCACCTAATTACATTCGTTGTGAAATTATCTTACATCTGCAGAGGTACCTAATATTTCAGTTTTTTTCACGACATATCGATGACGACTGGATTATAATTTGCTGGGTCCACACCGGGTTCTGGCTCGATGTGCGGCTAGCGAGACAGCCTCAGTAAAACCCCTCGAGCATCCAAAATAGACAGTTGTGTAGTCGGAATACCAACGAACAGCTCACACTGAGCCCTAAGGTATCTTTGAGCGCGTCCCGTTTACAGATAGCCCGTTCCCGAGGCAGGTCCACAATAACCAAGAGTTTGGCTCGGTCCCGAAACAGGTGCACAGAGAACAAGAGTTTGGCTCGGTCCCAAGGCAGGTCCACAATAACCTAGAGTTTGGCTGGTCCCAGGACAGGTCCACAGTGAACAAGAGTTTGGCTCGGTCCCAAGGCAGGTTCACAATAACCTAGAGTTTGGCTGGTCTCAAGGCAGGTCCACAGTGAACAAGAGTTTGGCTCGGTCCCAAGGCAGGTTCACAATAACCTAGAGTTTGGTGGGTTCCAAGGCAGGTCCACAATGAACAAGAGTTTGGCTCGGTCCCAAGGCAGGTCCACAATAACCTAGAGTTTGGTGGGTTCCAAAGGCAGGTCCACAATGAACAAGAGTTTGGCTCGGTTCCAAGGCAGGACCACATTGACCAATCTTCGTACAGAGTGAGTTTTTAGTATGGAACGCCTCAATTATCTGCCATATCACAAGATTCTTGCACACCAAAATCTAGAAAAATCGTGCTATCCGTTTCCCAGATGAATGAGGCGTTCCATACTTGAATCTCACTCTGTATAAAGATACTAGTTGCGAATTAGCCGACTAGAGTGTGTGCGTATTGATACTTTATGGGATTTCTGGTATGTCTCTCATCAAGGTCTTTCTGATAATCCCCAAGGCAGGTCCCCAGTGAACAAGAGTTTGGCTCGGTCCACAATAACCTAGAGTTTGGCTGGTCCCAAGACAGGTCCACAGTGAACAAGAGTTTGGCTCGGTCCCAAGACAGGTCCATAATAACCTAGAGTTTGGTGGGTTCCAAGGCAGGTCCACAATGAACAAAAGTTTGGCTCGGTCCCAAGGCAGGTCCACCATAACCTAGAGTTTGGCTGGTCCCAAGACAGGTCCACAGTGAACAAGAGTTTGGCTCGGTTCCAAGGCAGGTCCACGTTGACCAATCTTCGTACAGAGTGAATTTTAAGTATGGAACGCCTCAATAATCTGCCATATCACAAGATTCTTGCACACCAAAATCTAGAAAAATCGTGCTATCCGTTTCTCAGATGAATGAGGCGTTCCATACTTGAATCTCACTCTGTATAAAGATACTAGTTGCGAATTAGCCGAAAGACTAAAGAGTGTGCGTATTGATACTTTATGGGATTTCTGGAATGACTCTCACCAAGTTATTTGTGATAATCCCCAAGGCAGGTCCCCAGTGAACAAGAGTTTGGCTCGGTCCCAAGGCAGCTCCACAATAACCTAGAGTTTGGCTGGTCCCAAGGCAGGCCCACAATAACCTAGAGTTTGGCTGGTCCCAAGACAGGTCCACAGTGAACAAGAGTTTGGCTCGGTCACAAGGCAGGTCCACAATAACCTAGAGTTTGGTGGGTTCAACGGCAGGTCCACAATGAACAAGAGTTTGGCTCCGTTCCGTATTGATACTTTATGGGATTTCTAGAATGCCTCTCACCAAGGTCTTTCTGATAATCCCCAAGGCAGGTCCCCAGTGAACAAGAGTTTCGCTCGGTCCACAATAACCTAGAGTTTGGCTGGTCCCAAGACAGGTCCACAGTGAACAAGAGTTTGGCTCGGTCCCAAGGCAGGTCCACAATAACCTACAGTTTGGCTGGTCTCAAGGCAGGTCCACAGTGAACAAGAGTTTGGCTCGGTCCCAAGGCAGGTCCACAATAACCTAGAGTTTGGCTGGTCTCAAGGCAGGTCCACAGTGAACAAGAGTTTGGCTCGGTTCCAAGGCAGGTCCACATTGACCAATCTTCGTACAGAGTGAGTTTTTAGTATGGAACGCCTCAATTATCTGCCATATCACAAGATTCTTGCACACCAAAATCTAGAAAAATCGTGCTATCCGTTTCCCAGATGAATGAGGCGTTCCATACTTGAATCTCACTCTCTATAAAGATACAAGTTGCGAATTAGCCGAAAGACTAGAGTGTGTGCGTATTGATACTTTATGGGATTTCTGGTATGCCTCTCATCAAGGTCTTTCTGATAATCCCCAAGGCAGGTCCCCAGTGAACAAGAGTTTGGCTCGGTCCACAATAACCTAGAGTTTGGCTGGTCCCAAGACAGGTCCACAGTGAACAAGAGTTTGGCTCGGTCCCAAGGCAGGTCCATAATAACCTAGAGTTTGGTGGGTTCCAAGGCAGGTCCACAATGAACAAAAGTTTGGCTCGGTCCCAAGGCAGGTCCACAATAACCTAGAGTTTGGCTGGTCCACAGTGAACAAGAGTTTGGCTCGGTCCCAAGGCAGGTCTACAATAACCTAGAGTTTGGTGGGTTCCAAGGCAGGTCCACAATGAACAAGAGTTTGGCTCGGTCCCAAGGCAAGTCCACCATAACCTAGAGTTTGGCTGGTCCCAAGACAGGTCCACAGTGAACAAGAGTTTGGCTCGGTTCCAAGGCAGGTCCACATTGACCAATCTTCGTACAGAGTGAGTTTTAAGTATGGAACGCCTCAATTATCTGCCATATCACAAGATTCTTGCACACCAAAATCTAGAAAAATCGTGCTATCCGTTTCCCAGATGAATGAGGCGTTCCATACTTGAATCTCACTCTGTATAAAGATACTAGTTGCGAATTAGCCGCCAGACTAAAGAGTGTGTGCGTATCGATACTTTATGGGATTTCTGGAATGCCTCTCATCGAGGTCTTTCTGATAATCCCCAAGGCAGGTGGTCCCCAGTGAACAAGAGTTTGGCTCGGTCCACAATAACCTAGAGTTTGGCTGGTCCCAAGACAGGTCCACAGTGAACAAGAGTTTGGCTCGGTCCCAAGGCAGGTCCACAATAACCTACAGTTTGGTGGATTCCAAGGCAGGTCCACAGTGAACAAGAGTTTGGCCCGGTCCCAAGGCAGGTCCACAATAACCTACAGTTTGGCTGGTCTCAAGGCAGGTCCACAGTGAACAAGAGTTTGGCTCGGTCCCAAGGCAGGTCCACAATAACCTAGAGTTTGGCTGGTCTCAAGGCAGGTCCACAGTGAATAAGAGTTTGGCTCGGTCCCAAGGCAGGTCCACATTGACCAATCTTCGTACAGAGTGAGTTTTAAGTATGGAACGCCTCAATAATCTGCCATATCACAAAATCTATAAAAATCGTGCTATCCGTTTCCCAGATGAATGAGGCGTTCCATACTTGAATCTCACTCTGTATAAAGATACTAGTTGCGAATTAGCCGCCAGACTAAAGAGTGTGTGCGTATTGATACTTTATGGGATTTCTGGAATGCCTCTCACCAAGGTCTTTCTGATAATCGTTGTAAAGGCAGTAATTATTATTATGCATGACCGAAGGGATAATGTATAAATTCCTACGGACTTCAAATTTTTATAATTGATATTGGATGAAAATATTATGTAGTTATAAATTGCCGATATGATGGTGGTGGAGATATTGGTCATTGTTTTTTTTCTCTCTCACAATATTTTCACAATATCGTCATAGCTAGAAGCGTATTGATGGTGATCTGTTAATTTTCTCACTGAAATATTCTTTTTAAAAGTATTGACCGTTAAAAATGACCACTTAGTGGTCACTTTCCGAAGATGGGAAAAGGATCTTAGTGCAGCAACCAGCAAAAAAGGTGACCACGGGCGTGGGAGCTTATAATAAGTAGTTTTAATGTGTAGGTAGATGTAACACACCCCGTATTAATGTCTCGTTATGCATTTGAAGAAGTTCCGTTCTAACAAAATCCGTCTAGAGCTATAATTTTCAATTTAACGATTTCGGTAGTTTTTAGTGTTTTGGGAGCGTCTGAATTCGATTAAAAATTCAATTAAAAAAAAGGAATAAACGTTTGGTGGATACTTTCAGTTTTATCTTGGCGTTATTATAAATAGAAGAATTTACTGCGAAAGGTGCATAAAATAGAAGGATAGTCTTCTTTTGACCGTGATGCGCGAAACGGCCGTAACGTTGATGCTGACTGAGAGGTCGTCAACCTTCCGTCTCTTATATCTTATAGCTGCTTATATTTACGAGTCAGTGTTGTATTCTAAAACCACTAAAACTAACATAATTTTACGCGGAGATGTTACGTTTTATGTTCTGCTGCAGTTACAGAAACCCGTAGGTGGAAATTCGTTTCTAGTTTTAATATACAATTAAAGAAAAATTGTCTCCTACTTATTTTCTAGGGTCTCTCCTACAACTTTTTGCGACCAGTCCAATTACTTAATACCGTAAAAAATAGCTGAAATGGCAACACTCTCAGGAGGCTTGCCTCTAGCGGTCGCGGTGATACACGAACTACTTTGTTTGACAGTCACACTAGAGCCAGATATGTCTCGCCTCGTTCTCGTCTCCAAAAAGCGAGACGAGACTAGGGCTTCACACGAGAGCGAGATTTTTCTCGAGACATTTTTGAAAATATTATGGGCGATTTCGAGACCACATACAGCGCAACCCGAGAGTCTCGTTAAATTCTTTTTATGAAGCTTTTATTAGAAAAAATAGAAGGTCTAAATCGGCATGTTCTGTATCGCCTCAAATACAATATGGTCGTAAAATTCAACAGAATGGTTAAGGTTTCATTAATACGATGAGCCTTTAAATTAAATCTCTTAGAAGTTCTTGAGATAAATAAAAAAAATTCTGGTAATCTTCTTAACGACCAAATAGATATCAACCATTCTTCCTTATTAAACATATTTACCTAGAAGTAATTGTTGTGAATGAATTTCCAGATAAACTTGTTCAATAATTTTGTTAATATTCGTTGAATTCCAGGCACTTTTTATACTTCATTTCCATGTAAACATTCCGTAATACTTTGTCAAAAATTCCGTTTTTAAGTATGCACTGTATGAATTAAAAATTTTTCATTATACCTTCACTCGTTTTCTTTTTGGACTTCAGTTACATTAAAATGTCAACGAGTGTGATTGTTAAAAATATAGTTTGAAAAAATTATCTATGGATTTTATTATCAATATTTAGAATTAAGCGAGACGAGACGAGACAACCGGTAACGAGACGAGACCGAGACTCAATTTCTTCGGAATTGACGAGATTTTTGATACTCTCGTCTCCTGTGAAGCCATATTCTTTTTCAATACTGTTCAATGCGCAAATTCATCATCTTTTTCGTCGATAAATGGATTCTGTATCCACGCAAACTTTGTTAAATCAAGATCATCAAAATAATTCGAAAATTGAATCAACAAACCATCCAAGTGTTCAACAAATAGATGTTATCACAAATTCGCTTCATGAAATCTGGTGGCGGTAAGTCTGGTGATCTAGGTGGCCACTCAATGGGACCTCTCCTTCCAATCTCTCTCATGTCATTTCAGTTCCGCCTCTCTATCCTAGAAACGGTTTTGAAATTTCTTTTCGTTCACGAGGTACAGCCCATTGTAAGTTTTAAAATTGACACCCTGTATGCAACACTTGAAAAGAAAAAAAATGTCAAAAGGAAAATCATTGTTTATGAAAATATCATCCAACATGAAAAACTTTTATGGTTTATATGTGTACGGACGGGTAAGTCCTACACTGATTTATAAATAATTACTTGTCGGTGTAACATGTGGTTGAATTATTTAACAGATTTTCGATGCTTCGAAAAACCGTTTTGTGTCATATGATGGAACAGGTATTTTATATTACATCGTCTTACATAACAGTATTTATTTTGAGCAATTAAAAAATATTAGTGTCACTTAAAATCTTCCTTATTACCGGAAATATCCCATCTCAACTGATAAAACTTTGTAAAAGTAACTAATTAACAGTTATCTGTTGCTACAACTTTGTAAGACTTTATAAATTTTATGAAATACTTGGATTGTACATGGAAGTAGTCTCTAGAAGAAGAACACTCAATGCTATCTCGTCTATCAAACCAACTTGAACTTGAAGTTTTGATGTTCTAATAATGTTAGATTATTCGGTTTAGGTTCCTTTTAATTAGGGTAGACGTTCTTTAAATAAAACACCTCTTTCTCCAACCAAAAACCCAAAGCAACAATTGCTAGTCTACGCATTCTTTCAATCTAGCGCGTGTCTGCTTAATTTTGCAATTGTTACTTATATCGATAATTAAATTATTATCAAACTGCTTAGTCGATATATTTTATAATAATTATTATAACTAAACACATACATACTAAAGTTAATAACCTATAATTTAACAATAAGCATAAATAATTAACTACCCATTACAGTGTATTAACAAATGTTTGAAGTAAAAACGTCAAATGTTACCATAGAAAAAAAGACAACCCTCGTAACACCAAGACTGGACCAATTGACTGGTTTACTAATTTCGGTTTTTTTTTTAGCCACTTTGACGAATTGTTTCATTCGAAAATTCAATCCTTGTTTTTTTTTGCTCATGATGGATCGCTATTGGGTGAAGATATATCAACATGACGCACCCCATTTACTTTTAGGGGTGTTTTAAAAATGTGCCAGCGTTTGGTTTTATTGTACAATGGAAAAATACGGCTAGGAAAAATTATTTCGATCATAACGTTTGCCAAAAATGGGAAAAGTAATGGAATTTGACAAAAAGACTGATCGTAGATCGGATTTTTTTATATAAAAAGTTTTGGTAAAAAAATAAAAATGCATTTGTCGAATAATTTAATAGAGAGAATATTGTATAATATTGTTTTTAATTTAGTCAATATTTTTAATTTTTATATTTTAATTACAAACTATTATTTTATATCATATTTAATGCCCCACGTTGGGCGCCAAATTATATTGATTTAAATTTAGTCAATATTTTTAATTCTAATATTTTAATTTTCTATTTAACTTGTATATTAGAATATTATTTACTTGTTGATTTTATGGGTAACCTCCAGATAGATTAAAATATAATGAAAATTTTCAAAAAATTGTCAAAAATGGTCAATAATTTTGTCAGAAACTGTAAAAAATGGTCAATAATTATTTTGTTAAAATTTTGAAAAATGGTCAAAAATTGTTAAATATTCTCAAAAATGTACAATAATTGACAAAATTTTTGAAAAATTGTCAAAAATGGTCAATAATTGTCAGAAACTGTCAAAAATGGTCAAAAATTGTCAGAAACTGTCAAAAATAGTCAATAATTGTTGAAAATTGTAAAATTTTTTGAAGGATGGTCAAAATTTTTGAAAAATTGTCAATAATTGTCAGAAACTGTAAAAAATGGTCAATAATTGTCAGAAACTGCCAAAAATGGTCAATAATTGTCAGAAACTTTCAAAAATGGTCAATAATTGTTAAAATTTTGAAAAATTGTCAAAATTTTGAAAAAATGGTTAATAGTTATAAAAAACTGTCAAAAATGGTCAATAATTGTTAAAAATTGTCAAAATTTTTGAAAAATGGTCAATAATTGTCAGAACCTGTCAAAAATGGTCAATAATTGTTAAAATTTGGAAAAATGGTCAAAATTTTCGAAAAATTGTCAAAAACGGTCAATAGTTCTTACCGTGTGTCCCGCTACACGTTCCACTTTTTACTATTATTTTTAATGCCTCGTGTTGGGCGCCAAATTATATTGATTTTAATTTAGTCAATATTTTTAATTTTAATTTTTATATTTAACTAATGTATTGTTGATTTTATGGGTAACCTCCAGATAGATTAAAATATAATAAAAATTTTCAAAAAAATTTTTTCTTTACACTATTAAAATCCACACAAACTATTATTTACTATTATTTTAAATGCCCCACGTTGGGCGCCAAATTACATTGATTTTAATTTAGAAAATATTTTTAGTTTTAATATGCACCTGCCAAAACTCCTCTCAGGTCGTAATCAAAAAGATTCCTGTTATTTTAATAAAATTGTCTAGAAACATTTTATAAACTGAATTATATTGTTACATTTGAGAAACATTACATATGGTCTTTAAGTAAAAGAATATCTATTTAAATTTTGATATGAAGAATTAATAGGTTTTGCTTAATAATTGTTATTATTATCATTATTTTATATTATGTTACACCCTCCCCCCCAATCGTTTTATTTCATATTTTTTCTATGTGTCCTAAATATTATTACATTGATTTATTTTTTCAATGTATAATTCCGCACTATTGTTATTTAATTTTTATTTCGGATTTAAATAGCTTTAAAATTGTCCCCGATTTTAATAAATTGAAAGTTACTACTTCCTCTCGCTACAATGTGATTCTAACATTTTCTGCTCTAAATCAATCCCATCTCATTAATTTTAATTTCAGTTTATTTGATTTGATTATTACTTTTATTATAAATTTTTCTAATAATTTTTAAAAAAATTAATTCCTTTTTATTTATATCGCAACGCCCTTCAATTTTTCTTTTGAGAACCCCTTTTTCAAATTTAAAATCTTTTTTGATTGGTTTATTCAAAATTTTGACATGCGTTAACATTTCGATTTGACTTTATCTTCTTTTTTAAATAATTGACAAAAAGCTTCATTATCTGTCTTATCTTATAGATCAATAATTGCATAAAAATATTTATTTTATCATAGTGACACATTGATATATAAAAAAGAAAACTTTTTACATAAAATGTCATATATATTCAATATATATAAAAAAAGACGTTTTAGTTGGGAAGCAAATAGCTGATACAGGGTGTCCCAGAAGTTCGTACCAAAAACTAGAAGAGACTTCCTATTTAACAGAAATTTAACTGTAAATTTCTAACATCGCTTAAAATTTTTTTATGAGATGATTAAAAGTAAATTACCAAAACAAACAAGCGCCCGTACTATATCTTGAAGAAGTACGCTTGAAACGTATGGTTTACTATATTTTTTACTCAAATTGTACTAATTCACGATGTATATTTAATAAGTAGCTTTTTTTTTTAAATATTGCGGTTCGTATTGATATTCAACAGATTAATATGTAAAAATTCTTTTGCAATGATATCCATATTGTATTGTGTTCGAAACAAAAAAAAAAGAAAAAAAAACTCAATAAGTACTATTATGGTGAATAACGTTATTTTGTCCATGTATGAAAACGTGAAGACATATGTTCAGTTGATTGTCGGTAAGTTACAAATAGTTATCATTAATAATGCATAAAACATGGATTACTTAATAACCTACGAGCTACTAAAATAATAGAAGATTTCAAGATGTCTTATATTATACTGTCTAAGAGGGTCACGTCTAAAAAGCTAATTAAGAAAATTTTCTTTCAAAAATTGATAACTAACATACTAGTTAGGTGTTAATGAATGTTTGGTGTCAAGTAGATGTTTTGCGTAATGAGAGAGAGAGGGAGGGAGGGGGAGAAAAATAGAGATAGATAGGAATCTATATCAAGGAAGAAAATGTGGCAGACTTATTATTGTATAGTCAGAAATCATGGGGAATAATCCAGACGAAAATTTCAAAAATTTTTTGATATGGTCAAAAATTTGGAAAAATGATAAAAAATTGTCAAAAACTGTCAAAATTTTGAAAATATGGTTGATAATTGCCAAATATTTTCAAAAACGGTAAAAATTGTCAAAAATGGTCGATAATTGTCAAAAACTATCAGAAATGGTCAATAATTTTGAAAAATGGTCAAAAACTATCAAAAATGGTAAAAATTGTCAATTATTTTTAAAAACTGTGAAAAATGAACAATTATTGTCAAAATTGGTAAATTGACAAAATTTTGAAAAATAGTCAATAGTTGTCAAAAACTATCAAAAATGGCCAATAATTTTGAAAAATTGTCAATTATTGTCAAAAACTGTTAAAAATGGACAATTTTTGTTAAAAATGGACAATTTTTGTCAAAAATGGTCAATAATTGTCAAAAATGATTGATAATTGACAAAAAATTTTGAAAAATGCTCAAACATTTTCAAAAATTGTCAAAAACGGTCAATTGTCAAACATTTTAAATTTTTTTTGAAAAATGGTCAAAAATGGACAATTATGGTCGAAATTTGTCAATAATTGTCAAAACATTTTAAAATTTTGAAAAATGGTCGATAATTGTCAAAAACTATCAAAAATGGTCAAAATTTTGAAAATTTTTGAAAAATTGTCAAAAAAGGACAATTATTGTTAAACATTGTCAAAATTTTGAGAAATAGTTGATAATTGTCAAAGATTGTTAAAGTTTTTGAAATATGGTCAAAGGCGGTCAATAATTGTCAGGACCGATCAAAATTCGTCAAAAAATGTCAAAAATGATCCAAAAGGATCAATAATTGTTAAAATTTTGAAAAATGGTTACATTTTTTGAAAAATTGTCAAAAAATTTTAAATATGGTCTAAAATTGTCGAGAATTTGTAAAAATCGTCAAAAATTGTCAAAAACTATCAAAATTTTGAAAAAATGGTTAATAATTGCCAAATATTTTCAAAAATTGTCAAAATTTTGAAAAAATGGTTAATAATTGCCAAATATTTTCAAAAATTGTCAAAAATGGTCAAAAATTGTCAAATTTTTGAAAAATTGTCAAAAATGGTCAAAAATTGTCAAAATTTTGAAAAAAGGACAATTATTGTTAAACATTGTCAAAATTTTGAGAAATAGTTGATAATTGTCAAAAATTGTTAAAGTTTTTGAAATATGGTCAAAGACGGTCAATAATTGTCAGAACCGATCAAAATTCGTCAAAAAATGTCAAAAATGATCCAAAAGGATCAATAATTGTTAAAATTTTGAAAAATGGTTAAAATTTTTGAAAAATTGTTAAAAATTTTTAAATATGGTCTAAAATTGTCGAGAATTTGGAAAAATCGTCAAAATTTTCAAAAACTGTCAAAATTTTGAAAAAATGGTTAATAATTGCCAAATATTTTCAACAATTGTCAAAATTTTGAAAAAATGGTTAATAATTGCCAAATATTTTCAAAAATTGTCAAAAATGGTCAAATTTTTGAAAAATTGTCAAAAATGGTCAAAATTTGTCAAAATTTTGAAAAAATGGTTAATAATTATAAAAAAAACTGTCAAAAATGGTCAATAATCATTAAAAATTGTCAAAATTTTCGAAAAATTGTCAAAAATGGTCAATAATTGTCAGAACCTGTCAAAAATGGTCAATAATTGTCAGAACCTGTCAAAAATGCTCAAAAATTGTCATAAATGGTCAATAATTGTTGAAATTTGGAAAAATGGTCAAAATCTTTGAAAAATTGTCAAAAATGATCAATAATTGTCAAAAAAAAATTGTCAATAATTGTTAAAATTTGAAAAATTGTTCAAATTTTGAAAAAATGGTCAATAATTGCCAAATATGTTGAAATGTTTGAATAATTGTCAAAGGCCGTCAATAATTGTCAAAATTCGTCAAAAATGGTCAAAAATTATCAAAATTTTTGAAAAAAGGTGAAAAATTGACGAAAAATGGTCATTCTATTATGCATAAGAAGCAAGCTTCTGTCGGAGGTCCGATGACCGCTCACCCTTTTTTTGACCAATATAGACAGGCATTACATTCTGGACATTAAAGTTTATATATCCCAGACTTTTTTGATGGGGATATTTTTGTTTTTACAACAATTTTCAACTTGTTTCATTATCAATCGAAATTTACTCGTTAAAACACAAACCTCTTTTGCAGTTTTAAGTGAAATATTTTCTGTGCGTGGGTCAACTAACCGAACCCGAAAAATCTGGCCGATTAAAACGTCTAGCCGTGTTGATTTCAGTCACAACATTTAATGGCGTTAACACCTTCCAGGTATATTCTATATTCGACCTTTTTCTTGTAGCCACTTTGAATACAATTAATATCATAACATACCTACACATTTCTACGAACAAATCTTTCATAATAATTATTAACAATAAGGTCACGGAAACGCTATGAATATTTAAAAAAACCTAATAAAACATTATAAGTATCGCCTACTCCTTATAAGAAGACATGTTTACTTCCGGTTCTTTCAAATTCTTCCGGAGCTAATTCCAATATTTTCTACTAAAAACAACTTCTGGATAGGTACATAAGAGGCGAAGTGCTAGAGCTAATAGAGCACAAAGAGCTCAAAGATATAGCTTATTTGATATTGAGGAAGCTTTCAATAACGTGAGTACCAACTTATTGGTAAATGCGATGAATAGACGAGGTACTCCTGTGGTAGTATGCAGATGGATAAGGGCAGCCAGGATTGTAATATCCTCTTTGGGGCAAGCTACCATCAAAGTAAAAGCAGGCGGAAGATACGAACAGGAAGACCACTACTTTGGGCGCCATTAATAGATGACCTCCTCAACAAAGAATGCAGGAGAGAAGAGGAGGAAGAGGAAAGAGGAAGAGGTCAATTCCAAGCTAAGATCTCTGATAAGTCTGCTTACTGGACATTGCAAGGTCAATAGGTATTTAAAGCTAATGGGATAGACACAGGATTGACAGAACCTGTCAATTAGAGGAAGAAACGGGACGACATTTCTATGCTAGTGCGATATCCTGGCAAATATTCAACCTCCAAGCTGGTGAACTTCATTAAGAGAGTCGGACTGGGGAAAGTAATCTAGAGACCACAATAGATCTGGAAAGGTCGCCTAGGAATAGGCCAGCAGCCATTTCATAATCTTCCATTAAATTGTTACTTTTCTCGAATTTTTCTTAATCCAAGAAGTTCGAAGTTTGAAGCGGTAAAAATATTAATATTTAATTAAAGCAAAAAAAGAAAAGAAAACTTCGATAAATTTCCAATGAAATGTACGCAGTTGAAAAAGAGCAATTCTCAAGACTTTTCTCTCAACATTGACGTCCTGGGGTATACATTAACACGATAGGAAGGAAACACGATCGGTCGAAACGTCCGTCGCGGGAGCCATTAGACGTTTCGTCGAAGGGTGGACGGACAGCATCGATCGACTTATTTTCTCAATTCCAACCGAAGTACAAGAACATACAAACTCGACTAATGAAAATAAATTGTAAGCGGACCGATAAATAGTTTTCTACTTAAATTTTTTATCAGGCTTTACACTGGAGAAGCGGCAAATTGAACGGAAAGAAACTAAATAAGAAGATTCGTAAAAACATTCACACTATTTAACCTATTTCGGCAACTTTGTGGAATCGTTTCACTATAAAAGTCCCGAGGGAACAGGAGCATTTAATTATTTATATACTTTTTTA
Organism: Lochmaea crataegi; assembly: GCA_947563755.1. Classification (NCBI taxonomy): domain Eukaryota; kingdom Metazoa; phylum Arthropoda; class Insecta; order Coleoptera; family Chrysomelidae; genus Lochmaea; species Lochmaea crataegi. The sequence continues at coordinate 62,185 of CANOBC010000059.1, forward strand.
AAATTTATTCCCAACTTTCCACACCAGCTGCAGAATTCCAAAAGAAATTAATAATCCTGGATAATTTAAAAACATCGTTACCACTCTTCGGCCAATATTTCTCTCATAGTAGAATATCAGCACTGGCAACATCGCTTACAATTTTACGCACAATATTCGTCCTTACAAACACACACTTTCTTAGCGTCGGTCCTTCTAGTGTCCTGGGATGTTGAGTAGGGGTTAAAAAAAAACATCGATGTTTTTTTCGATTCGATAAATCGGAACTGTATATCGATGTATCGGATGAAACATCGATTTTTTTGTTAACATTGAGTACTTTTTCTAAAGGTAAGAAAGTGGAAGAAAGGGACTTTCGCACGGTATAAAAAAGTAAAGAAATTTTTTTTCCGGCTATTTCTGGAAAAAATTTACATTTGGCAACTATGTCAACAAAAATATAAGTATAATAGTTTTTGTAAAGTGACCACACACGGAAAGGGGTACACACACGTTTTTACTTTTTAAACGAAAGTTCTTGACATGGTTTCATAAAAAATTTAATATTTCCCTAAAAACTCGAGTATAAGCCGATGATGTATACATTTTTGGAAAGGGGAAGAGAGGGACTTTCAGATGAAATTGAAAAATATAGGTTGTTGTATTTAAAATAAACCGATAATTTAGCTTCGAAAAAAAGTCATTTTTTTCCGGAAAAAAATATGCATTTGGCAACTATGTCAACAAAAATATAAGAAGAGTGTCTTGTAAAGTGACCACACACGAAAAGGTGTCCACGCACGTTTTTTACTTTTTAAACGAAAGCTCTTGACATGGTTTCATAAGAAATTGAATATTTCTTTGAAAACTCGAGTATATGCCGATGATGTATACATTTTTGGAAAGGGGAAGAGAGGGACTTTCAGATAAAATTGAAAAATATAGAGTGTTGTATTTAAAATAAACCGATAATTTAGCTTCGAAAAAAAGTCATTTTTTTCCGGAAAAAAATATGCATTTGGCAACTATGTCAACAAAAATATAAGAAGAGTGTCTTGTAAAGTGACCACACACGAAAAGGTGTCCACGCACGTTTTTTACTTTTTAAACGAAAGCTCTTGACATGGTTTCATAAGAAATTGAATATTTCTTTGAAAACTCGAGTATATGCCGATGATGTATACATTTTTGGAAAGGGGAAGAGAGGGACTTTCAGATAAAATTGAAAAATATAGAGTGTTGTATTTAAAATAAACCGATAATTTAGCTTCGAAAAAAAGTCATTTTTTTCCGGAAAAAAATATGCATTTGGCAACTATGTCAACAAAAATATAAGAAGAGTGTCTTGTAAAGTGACCACACACGAAAAGGTGTCCACGCACGTTTTTTACTTTTTAAACGAAAGCTCTTGACATGGTTTCATAAGAAATTGAATATTTCTTTGAAAACTCGAGTATATGCCGATGATGTATACATTTTTGGAAAGGGGAAGAGAGGGACTTTCAGATGAAATTGAAAAATATAGGTTGTTGTATTTAAAATAAACCGATAATTTAGCTTCGAAAAAAAGTCATTTTTTTCCGGAAAAAAATATGCATTTGGCAACTATGTCAACAAAAATATAAGAAGAGTGTCTTGTAAAGTGACCACACACGAAAAGGGGTACACACACGTTTTTACTTTTTAAACGAAAGTTCTTGACATGGTTTCATAAGAAATTGAATATTTCTTTGAAAACTCGAGTATATGCCGATGATGTATACATTTTTGGAAAGGGGAAGAGAGGGACTTTCAGATAAAATTGAAAAATATAGAGTGTTGTATTTAAAATAAACCGATAATTTAGCTTCGAAAAAAAGTCACTTTTTTCCGGAAAAAATATGCACTTGGCAACTATGTCAACAAAAATATAAGAATAGTTTTTCGTAAAGTGACCACACACGAAAAGGTGTCCACGCACGTTTTTTACTTTTTAAACGAAAGTTCTTGACATGGTTTCATAAGAAATTAAATTTTTTTTTAAACTCGAGTATATGCCGATGATGTATACATTTTTGGAAAGGGGAAAAAAGGGATTCGGGATCGATTCGATGTTTTATGAAAAAACATCGATACATCGAGTATATCGATAGCTTTTCAAAACATCGAATCGATTCGATGTATCGCATTTTAAACATCGATGTTTTTGATGCATCGATGTAACATTGTTGAGCATAACCCATACGAATGAATGAATAATCCCTCTCCCCTGTGGGTTATCATCAGAAAAAGTGCACTGCGACGCCATCTTTAACGATTAGATCGACTCGGAGCTTTCGATAACTTCTGTCATTCGAAAATTGAAGAGACTTTGTACGTGTATGGTATTTTTCTCTTCAAATGCATCACATAAAAAATACAGATATAGACTTTAATTTCGTTTGAATCTAAATTCCGAAGACAATAGCAATTTAGTACGCCTGAAATGGTTGCAATTAAACAACCATTTCGCCATTTAGGCTCTAAACAAATTAACAAACAATACAAAACTGAAAAGAATCAATTATCTCTATCAAGTATACTAGTTTTATGGGTTCCGTAGAACAATTAAAAGAAAACTTATGGTATCGATTCGGAATAATGTTCGAATACGAGGTACCGTCGATATGTCCGAGCAAATTCCGAATCAAAATCTACCATAAATAACCTATCCACTGGAGAAACATTGTGTAGGCCTGATAATCTTTAAAAAGTAATTAATGGTTACAGGGTCGAAGCTAACGGTTTATTTTGAACATGAGTATTCAAAAAATGTTTAAAGTTGTCTGTTTTTAATGCGAAACATTCTAATTTGGGAGTAAGGCATTGTTTTCAAATTATCATATTTGATTAATGGTGGCCCTGATTTATTCATTATGGGCGTTGGAACACAATTTCAAATGGTAAATAGCTTTTACTTGGGCTCTTGATTCCATTGTGCTCTCCTGATTGTACGACTTGTGACGACTCTTTCGAAATTTATGATGAAACTCACGATTATATAACACAGGGTTAGCTCAAAATATAATATAATATGGTCTGAATAAAATGAACTCAAAAATTACTCTACCGATTTTTGTATGATTTTCACCAATAATGGTCAATAATTATTAAAAATTGTCAAAAATGGTCAATAATTGTCAGAACCTGTCAAAAATGCTCAAAAATGGTCAAAATTTTTGAAAAATTGTCAAAAATGGTCAATAATTATTAAAATTTGAAAAAATTGTCAAAATTTTGAAAAAATGGTCTATAATTGCCAAATATGTTAAAATTCTTGAAAAATGGTCAATAATTATCAGAGACGGTCGATAATTATCAAAATTCGTCAAAAACTGTCAAAAATTGTCAAATTTTTTGAAAAATGGTGAAAAATTCACGAAAAATGGTCATTCTATTGTGCATAAGAAGCAAGCTTCTGTCGGCGGTCCGACGACGGCTCACCTTTTTTTTTGGAAAGATGGTGTAAATATCGAAAAAAAATCGTGGACGATCATTATGTCTGAATACTCCATCTAAATGTATCGTAAAAATGTGTCCCCCTTAGAACAAAACTCGACGTGTTTCCCAATTTCCTTAAAATCTAAGGAATACTGCCAAATATCGGGGCGGACTGTTTTGGGTGGCCCACGCTGTATATGGATATGTAGTTACTGATTTATTCAAAGCTCTAAAAGATATACATATTTTGATATAATTTAAAACTTACGATGGACTATATCACGTGAACGAAAAAAGTGTAAAAAAAATTTGTGGCGATAAGTCTGGTGACCTAGGTGGCCACTCAATGTGACTTCTTTTTCCAATTCATTTATGTGGATAATTATTGTGTCTAAAAGATCTATTTTGTAACTTTCAGATATTTTTACAATTTAATTTGATGCCAATCAACAAACATGATATATATGTAAAGTAAGGCAGTGTACGTGGGTTAGCATCCTCTTCAATTTACTCAACGTTTTCAATTAGATTAAATCCCGCTATGTATATAGGTCACTTCAATTGAACTGATGCATTTGTAATATTGTACTTTTTTCTAGATGATATAATTTACATTTTTATACAATTTATACAGACATAAACTAAAAACAAATATTTTCTTAAAACTGATTAAGGTCATTTTTGATTCGATTCTTAGACAGTCTGTATATTTTTTAGCACTGACATATTAATTCCATCAGAACTTCTTCAACGATGAGTTCAACTAGAAGCAGTGGCGGCTCGTGGTTAATTTGATAGGGGAGTCATAGGTGATGTGACCAAAATCCTAAAATACGGAGCGCCACTGACCGAAAAATCACTCCCAATTTTTGGCCCAGAAGTCGTTAAAATCGTTAAAAAGCCCCAGAGGCAAAAAATTAAATGATACTTAGTCTAAATCTTTTTAAAATTTAATTGAAACCTTCGATCTTTTGCATTTGCAACAACTTATTACGTCAAAACACAGCTCATTATTCTCATTATTTCGCTTCAAATGCTCTCCTTTAAATCAGAATATACCGCGGCCTGCCGACGTAAGTCGATTCATCGTCGATATTAAACCGAGCTTTTGACCCATCACATATAAATTTCGGGCGAGTTTCTCTCACGTCGCGAAGATCGTCAGCGCTCGGCAGATTCCGTTCCCATATAACACCTTGAGGTCAACGGTGGACACCAGCCCGCTTTCCAATTTTGGTTTTCGCCGAGTACTTGATCTTTGATGGGGAATAACGTTTACACGGGGGTCTTAAAACTTTTTAGGTAAATTTTATTTAAGAGAAATACTATACTATATGTATAGTAGGTATATTTTATTTTGTAAATTATTTTTGAGTGGGAGGACATTGACCCAATGACCTAATGGAGGAGCCGCCACTGACTAGAAGATAACAAATTTCATATATATTGTGTCACAAGGGCAGAAAATGAGCTTTAGTTAAGGGCTATCGATAAAAAACCATTCTTTGTTATACAAAACGAGAAATATGACTTAATTAGAAAATTTATTGCAAGGTATTATATTGAGCTTATCTATATTTTTGCCGTTTTCGAGGATTTAAGGTATAATCGTATTTTTTTCTTTATCCCAGTAAGCGGATTCCTCGAAAATCATCGCCCCTTCTCAAATCCTAGCAGTTTTCAAAAGCATGGTCCAAAGTAGATAAGAAGTAAAATTATCCCCAATTTAAAAAATATATATTAGAAACCGAATTGAATAGGAGACATTCCCGACTGATTTACACAAAATTTGTTATAATTTAAAACTTACAATGGACTTTATCTCATAAACGCAAAAAGTGTAAGTGAATTCTAACATAATATATTTAACACTCAGTATAATAGTTTGTGTAATAATTCCAAGGCTTAATTATTAATTGATTAGTAAACATCACCTTCAGTTATTACAACAAACTAAGTAGACGTGCCGAGAGAGACTATAAATAGATAGTTCCATAAACTTGAGAGTCAACTTCTGCCCTAATTTTGGCCACTCGTTATGTTTTGGGATACTACTTAAATTATATGTATGTAGATTATCCCAGTGAACAAACAATCAAGTTATTTATACTGTAAGCAGCTTATCCTATAACCAGAACTTATTACATAAGAAAAATTTTGGTGACGATAAGTCTGGTGACCTAGGTGGCCACTCAAAGGGGCCTCTCTTTCCAATTCATTTATGTGGATAATTATTGCTTAACCCTAACTGATACTGTACATTGAGGAAGTGATCCATCTTGCTAGGAGTGCAACAAATTCATCTATACTTGGATTCCCAATAAGGGTTCTCCAGCGTACATTTCACTGATGGTTCCAAAACAAACCACGAAACTGGGGCTGGTATAAACGGACCTAGATAGAGAATGTTTTTTAGCATTGGTCGATATGGTATGTCTAAGGGAGACATTTACTCATATAGTAAGTACTTTGGAGAGGAAATAACACAACCATAATTATAATCCACTCAGACAAACTAATGGCCTCTATAGAAGACACGAAGCTTCTGGAATGGAAGTAGAAAATATGGGAAATGGTCCAAAGGTTCAGTTGAGCACAACCCAGTAGAACGAATGAAGGCTCCTTGTGGGTCCCGCCTAGCCCAAGTAGCCTTGAAGTAAAAAAATATAAAAGAAAGCAATTTTAACATTTTACCAGTCTAAATAACATTTTTTTTTCAACAAACTTATTTGCAGCTACAATAAAATATGCAGTGGGACTCCTTCCAAAACGAGGGTTTGAAAAAGGTAGATTCTTCCGGTAGTTAAGGTTCATTTCAGTGACATCATTTACATCCATTCTTTCCTTCCTGACCCTAGATCTGACATGTAGATACATAAAAGCGGAAAAGAAATGGAAAAACAATACTTGAAAATAAGATAAGTTTTAGCATTCTCAGCAGGGATGGATTTAGACCAGATCAATGTCCACCTCCAGTTATTTTTAGTAGCATTCAACAAAAAGAAAATTTATCTTTCTGAAGAATATTCAGTGTGTTTCCAAAGTAATAGGAATTATTGTTGCGTGATAAGTTTAGTAGTTAATGAGATACAGGATGCTCAATTTTAATATTTTAATAGGAGCAATATCTCTACAAATAAAAATCCTTCAGAGGATTGTGCGGAGGTGAGATAATAACAAAAATAAAAAATACTACACAGAACATTTTGGAAAGTTTGCCGAATTCACTCGTGGCTTTTATTCGATAAACTTCATAATTAATGAAGCCTTGATTGAAAAAGTGTATGGAATTAAGCAACCAGAAAGAATGGGATCCAAATACCATTACCACACTTGGAAAGATGTAACCTTCAAAATTGAGCTCAAGCCCAACTAAGAATTAAATTATAAAATTTAAATGATAATTTAAAAAAAAAGTGCAAGATTATAAATTAATTTGTCTACTCTGTCACATAAGTTTCGGTTGCTCCGGTAACAACCTTAGGCCTTCGACGTCGCTCAGAACGGAGGTAGGGGTGGATCCCTCTTATTGATCTTCCGGACAAAATAGTAGACAACTTGCGTGGGCGCCAACTGAGCTTTCCACTTTGGCATAGCGCAACTAATTTCCCCCCGATAACCCAGTAAAACAAGGGATGAAAATAAAAGGCAAACCTAGGCTTATGTTCCTTATAATATCGCAATGAAAATCATTTAATACCCTTAAGGGGTGTTTTACAATTATAAACTACCTGAAAACCCTAGTAAAAGCCCCCCCAATAAATAAAAGTAAATAAATTAGGAAAACCCCCGATACCGGGTTACCCTCACTGTGGTCTTCTTCACGATGTTGTGGAGAAGAGGCAGCAAACTCCGGAGAAGGCATCACAATCGATCCACCAGGTAAACTCCAAACATCCCGAAGTGTGTATCTGGATGGTGGTAAGTATACCCTGGCCCCACAGGTGAAGTGTGTATCTGGCCCCACAGGTGAACCCTTAAAAATTAAAACAGGTATCAGCTAAAAACTGAGCCTATACAGGAACAAAAATCCCACTTGTCGGACTATACATTCCCAACACCTCAACAAGTTAAGGTTGTCTCGGCCTATGCCAGAAGCTAATTTATAAGAATTTACAAGTAATGTACAAATCAAAATCAACCCCAAATTTACTGAATCAAACCCACAAAGTAGTCTTACAATCAACAGTGTCATCAACAGTATACTACACTGAATTTAAATCAAATAATAAGAATACGATAAGCATCTAAAATAAACTATTTTTGGTCATAGCCAGGGTAGGTTTGAAGAACCACCCACGAATTATAGTATTCGTTAGACTAAAGCGGGCAAAGAATGACAAAATATTCACAGGGTAACAGAATAAACTGTCTTTACAATCAACAGGTAGTATTTTACCACCAACTGTTTTAACTACAAAAACTACAAATCTATGAGACATACCTTTTCCAAAAAGGGTCCAATACTCAAAATATTCCTTACTGAATGGCAACCGACTAATGAACCAACAAAACCATGTGGCACACCTCCAATTCCAAAACTTCAACGTTGGCGGTTTCAATCGTTTTAGTGCAATAAATCCCCTATAAGGGTTTGTGAAAACGGCTTCCAGAACAGGACGGAATTCTCCAGCAAAACGAACTCCCGTAGAACCAAAATACTAACCGTATATTCCACAACTCATTCAGAACGAGAACCTATAAATCCCAGCAGGGGATGACTACCCAGTCATTAACAAAATTCAGATTCTCGTTCGATGCACTTTTGGAAATCAACTATCAAGTAGGAGCACACACCAGAAAGAAGGGTGACTGACACTTCCTCAACTATGGTAGTACCGAATACTACCATAGAGAAACCTACCCGAAACATACATCCGAACTACACTGCTCACTACACCGAGCGTGTTCCGCACAGATCAAGTCATAAAGTGCTACACTTCCCTGAACGCTTTTATCCAAGACACGACTGTCACGGCCAATTGTCAATGTCATCCAACAAATAATTCCACTTTGTAAACAATAAAAATGAACAGGAATAATAAAGTATGTATTGTAACGTTTATTTTAATTTATATTTACAATTAATTCATATTTACAGATTTATATTTAATACAGTCCTTATTTAATAATTTATGTAATACACTAAACATACTAATTATAATTTATATGAGAGTCACTTAATAAACACTTTATCGAGGCGCGATTACTTTCCTTCGGTGTCAACACTGACTGATTGACTAAAATTGCCTGCAGCGATGCTCGTGGCCTATTTATACTCGCGCGCCGTAATTCTAGAATTATCTCGACGTTCTGGCTGATGCACTGGGTATTCTCGATGTTTCGTATTTTGGATGGTTCTCGAAAATTGGGCGGAGGAGCCATAGTCGTATCATACGGGGATTTCTCTGTGGGCACTAAGTGAGCATATTAATGCAGTAGCTCGCGTAACAGTATTAAAGATTGAATAGAATACCACTAAAATTAAAATGCAACCGATACCGATGCATACAAAACAAAATACACGTAACAGAGTCGAAATAAAAAAGACGTGACAAAGTTGAAAAGATGTAAAAGGTACGACGCTATTCATGTATATATAGCAAACAGCAAAAAGGTATTTAGCCAATAACTAACACGAGAAGCAAAAGGCCTGACAGCAACCCGTCCGCTTCGGTGACAGCTTCTCCAGTTCGAACTTCTTCGCTTGTATAATTTTGAAAAAGTTTCCGTACGGATTAATCTAACGTCACACCGCTTACATCCCAGCCATCTATTACGATGTCATTTATTTTTCGACGACTTGTAAATGTAGTGACGTAATAAGTGTTTAAGGTATACGCCATTCAAACTTCCATCAAGTCAGAATTGAATGCCTAATTTTTTTTTTTGTCAACTGTCGATATCGGTTTTAACGTTTTACCGAACTGGGACGGTTTATTTAAATTTTCTGGTAAAATGCTGTATAAATATACAGGGTGTTTAGAAAACAACAAATTTTGTCGAGATTATATTTAAGATATAGTATGGGCGCTTGTTGAAGCTTGCTTCTTATTGCACGACATAGGACTTTTGGAAAGGCTAGTCAACTCGTGAAACGTGGTGGAAAAAGTGGTTAATAATTGTCAAATATGTTAAAAATTTTGAAAAATTGTCAAAAATTGTCAAAATTTTGAAAAAATGGTTAATAATTGTCAAAAATTTGGAAAAATGATCAAAAACTGTCAAAGTTTTGAAAAAATGGTTAATAGTTGCCAAATATTTTCAAAAATGGTCGATAATTGTCAAAAATTTTGAAAAATTGTCAATAATTGCCAAAACCAATCAAAAGTCGTCTAAATTGTCAAAAATGGTCCCAAAGGATCAATAATTGTTAAAATTTTGAAAAATGGTCAAAAATTGTTAAAATTTAAAAAAAAATGGTCAATAATTCCAAATATGTTAAAAATTTTGAAACATTGTCAAAAATGGTCAATAATTCTCAAAAACGGTCAATAATCGTCAAAATTCGTCAAAAACTGTCAAAAATGGTCAATAATTGTTGAAACCTTTGAAAAATTGTCAAAAATTTTTAAATATGGTCAAATATTGTCAAGAATTTGGAAAAATCTTCAAAAACTCTCAAAATTTTGAAAAAATGGTTAATAATTGCCAAATATTTTCAAAAATTGTCAAAAATTTGGAAAAATGGTCAATAATTGTCAAAATTTTTGAAAAATGGTGAAATTTTTGAAAAATGGTGAAATTTTTCGAAAAATTGTCAAAATTTTGGAAAATGGTCAATAATTATAAAAAACTGTCAAAAATGGTCAAGTATTATTAAAAATTGTCAAAAATTGCCAATAATTGTCAGAACCTGTCAAAAATGGTCAATAATTGTTAAAATTTGGAAAAACGGTCTAAAATGGTCAAAATTTTTGAAAAATTGTCAAAAATGATTAATAATTGTCAAAACTGTGAAAATTTTGAAAAAATGGTTACTAATTGCCAAATATTTTCAAAAATTGTTAAAAATTTCGACAAATTGTCAAAATTTTGAAAAAATGGTCAATAACTATAAAAAACTGTCAAAAATGGTCAATAATTGTTGAAATTTGGAAAAATTGTTAAAACTTTGAAAGAATGGTCAATAATCGTCAAAAAATTTGAAAAATGGACAATAATTGTTAAAATTTGGAAAAATGGTCAAAATTTTTTAAATATGGCCAAAAATTGTCAAGAATTCAGAAAAATCGTCAAAAACTGTCAAAATTTTGAAAAAATGGTTAATAATAATTGCCAAATATTTTCAAAAATTGAAGAAAATTTGGAAAAATGGTCAATAATTGTCAAAATTTTGAAAAGGTGGTCAATGATTATAAAAAACTGTCAAAAATGGTCAATTACTATTAAAAATTGTCAAAAATTGCCAATAATTGTCAGAACCTGTCAAAAATGGTCAATAATTGTTAAAATTTGGAAAAACGGTCTAAAATGGTCAAAATTTTTGAAAAATTGTCAAAAATGATTAATAATTGTCAAAACTATGAAAATTTTGGAAAAATGGTTAATAATTGCCAAATATTTTCAAAAATCGTCAAAATTTTGAAAAAATGTCAAAAATTTTTGAATATGCTCATAAATTGTCAAGAATTCGGAAAAATCGTCATAAATTTTCAAAAATTTGGAAAAATGGTCAATAATTGTCAAAATTTTGAAAAAATGGTCAATAATTATAAAAAACTGTCAAAAATGGTCAATAATTATTACAAATTGTCAAAATTTTTGGAAAATGTTCGAAAATGGCCAATGATTGTCAGAACCTGTCAAAAATGGTCAATAATTGTTAAAGTTTGGAAAAACGGTCTAAAATGGTCAAAATTTTTGAAAAATTGTCAAAAATGATTAATAATTGTCAAAACTGTGAAAATTTTGAAAAAATGGTTACTAATTGCCAAATATTTTCAAGAATTGTTAAAAATTTCGAAAAATTGTCAAAATTTTGAAAAAATGGCCAATAACTATAAAAACTGTCAAAAATGGTCAATAATTATTACAAATTGTCAAAATTTTTGGAAAATGTTCAAAAATGGCCAATGATTGTCAGAACCTGTCAAAAATGGTCAATTATTGTTAAAATTTGGAAAAACGGTCTAAAATGGTCAAAATTTTTGAAAAATTGTCAAAAATGATTAATAATTGTGAAAACTGTGAAAATTTTGAAAAAATGGTTACTAATTGCCAAATATTTTGAAAAATTGTCAAAATTTTGAAAAAATGGTCAATAACTATAAAAAACTGTCAAAAATGGTCAAAAATGACCAAAAATGACCAATAATTGTCAGAACCTGTCAAAAATGGTCAAAAATTGTTAAAATTTGGAAAAATTGTTAAAACTTTGGAAGAATGGTCAATAATCGTCAAAAAATTTGAAAAATGGACAAAAATTGTTAAAATTTGGAAAAATGGTCAAAATTTTTGAAAAATTGTCAAAAATGATAAACAATTATTAAAATTTGAAAAGATTGTCAAAATTTTGAAAAAATGGTCAATAATTGCCAAATATCTTAAATTTTTGGGAAAATTGTCAAAATTCGTCAAAAATGGTCAAAAATTATCAAAATTTTCGAAAAATTCTCGAAAAATGGTCATTCTATTGTGCATAGGAAGCAATCTTCTGTTGGCGGTCCGACGACCGCTCACCTTTTTTTTTGTATTGGTATGTCCCAGAACGATGTTACGTTTTTTACCAGAGAATGTTACCTTTCAAAGTATTTCTTCAATATCTTTCAATTCTAGGTTAAATTTTTTGTCACATTTATCCACAAATTACCTCGCTTATTTTCAATTACATTTATAAAAATTTTGATAAAATTTCAGTACGTTGTAGATCTCGATCTTCTGACCAAAAAGTCTCATGGGCCCAAAAGCGATCCTATGACTGTTTTTCGAGATACAGTGGCAGCTATGGGAAATTTTTAGAATCTTTATTAGGTCATTTATGCTATCTACTTGCATAATTGGTTTCATAACAAAAATTAATTGCGACGATTAAGAGCTATGGTTCCATAAAACTTTATTGTCTCGATTAATCTTCTTAAAAATTTTATACCTTCTGAAACCTAACCAACAATTCCGAGCATCATCAATCATTTTATGTTTCGAAATAAAAAATAATGATTAACTTGCAGAAAATTGAAAAGACGAAACTAAAACCACCGAAACGTAAAAGTTCTCGCAGAGATTCAGTAATACGATTTTATTTGAAAAAAATTTGTAGATCATTTGGAGCTAATTTTATGATCTACACTGTCAAAAGCCTTCGCAAAATCGCAGAAAACTCTAAAGTCATATAAAAAATACATATCGAATCACATCGGTATAAAAGATACAGAAAATTGATATTGTTGGTGTGGAATTCTCAAAAGAAATTTCAATTCTTTATCTCGGGTTAACGCCAACGACAAACTTTTTCGAACGAAACGACTTCTCAGTCCAAAAAAGGTCTGACAAATAATATCGATTCGACAGTTGCATTGGTCTTTTAAAATTAAAGTTATTGAACTTTTGAAAGCAATTCCTTGCGGACAGGATTATTAGGGGATACAATATACAGGTCGTTAATCTCGAAAAAAAAAATACTGATACAAAGATTTTGTCGAAAAAATTAATACCGCGAGATAGAAAGTTAAAATATTAGTATAAACGTAAGTATGTACTGATTCTCTTGCATCAATTAACTCCATTAAACATGTCTTCATTGACCATCCTCTTGTACAAAATATTCACGACACCTACCAATTATTAACATCCCAAAGCATAACAGTTACCATATGAATACCATTTCAGCTTGCCAAAAATACCACAACACCAAACAACACTGAAAATATTATAGAAACGGCAAAGGATCTTAAGCAAGCCTTCAAACACAAATTCAAAACTGAGATTCCATCGATTCATTTCTACACAATATCGAGCCTTCAATAAATCACCCATACATTACCAAACCTTCAGAACTTTCGAACCAAAATTTAACAGTGGTGAGAAGCCTACGAATTGGACACACCAAACATACCCACGGTTACCTGATGCCATCGAGCAGTCGACCATGAATTTTCGACAATTATTGACCGTCTTTGACAATTATTGCCCATTTTTAACAATTTTTCAAAAAATTTAACATATTTGGCAATTATTGCCCATTTTTTCAAAATTTTGACAATTTTTTCAAATTTTAATAATTATTGACCATTTTTGACAATTATTGACCAATTTTGACAGTTTTGACAATTATTGATCATTTTTGACCATTTTTCAAAGTTTTTTATAATTATTGACCATTTTTGACAGGTTCAGACAATTATTGACAATTTTTCAAAAATTTTGAAAATTGTATATTTTTCAAAATATTCAACAATTTTTGACCATTTTTCAGAATTTTAACAATTATTGACCATTTTTGACAGTTTTTTAGAATTATTGACCATTTTTGACAGTTTTTTATAATTATTGACCATTTTTTCAAAGTTTTGACAATTTTTGACCATTTTTGACAATTTTTCAAAAAATTTGACAATCATTGACCATTTTTTTTAAACATTTAACAATTTTTGACAATTCTTGACGATTTTTGCTTGGTTTTTAATATCATTGACCGTTTTTGACAATTTTTCAAAAATTTTAACAATTTTTCAAAATTTTTAACAATTTTTCAAAATTTTTGACATTTCTTGACCATTTTTTCAAAATTTTTATAAATACTGACCAATTTTGACCATTTTTCCAAATTTTTGAAAATATTTGGCAACTATTAACCATTTTTTCAATATTTTGACAATTATTGACCATTTTTCCAAATTTTTGACAGTTTTTGACCACATTTCAAAAAATTTGACAATTTTTAAAAAATTGTAACATATTTTGGCAATTATTAACCATTTTTTCAAAATTTTGTCAATTTTTGATAGTTTTTGACAATTATTAACCATTTTTCACAATTTTACGGCTGAGGAAGAGAGGGGAGAGAGTTAGCGCAGCGGGCGGCCGAAAAAGAAACGAGGAATGTGTCATCGCGTAACGAACGCTTTTTAGTAACATCACACGTTTCACGAGTTCACTAGCCTTCCCAAAAGTCCTATGTCGTGCAATAAGAAGCAAGCTTCAAATCTGTCAAAAATGGTCAATAATCGTCAAACATTGTCAAATTTTTGAAAAACGGTCAATAATTGTCAAAATTTGAAAAATGGTCACTAATTGTCAAAATTTTTGAAAAATGGTTAATAATTTCCAAAAATTGTCAATAATTGTCAAAAAAGGTCAATAAATGTCAACATTTTGAAAAATTTGTCAATAATTGTTAAAATTTTAAAAAATGCTCAATAATTGTCAAAAATTGTCAGTAATTATCAGAAATGAAAAAAAAATCGATTTTTAGTACTTTGAATAGCAATTTCCTCTTCCAAAAGTGAATTTCTTCCTTTCAAAAGCAATGGGGGGCTTTCCAATAAGAAAAAAAAAGCGTTACAACATTTCGAGGGTCGCGAATCTTACCGAATCCGTCTTAGATTCTGACAGTTTAAAATAATGATTGTACTCATACGCTTTCTCTTCCTTCTCTCTCGCTCTCCCATCACTCTCTTTCTTCCATATCTGTCTCTGCCATCTCTCTCCCTGTCTCATCTTTCTTTCTCTCTCTCATCTCTCTCTTTCCTATGTCTCTCTCTCATACCCATCACCCTCTCTCTTTCTTATCTCTTCCTCTCTCCCTGTCTCTCTCCCATCTCTCTCATACCCATCACCCTCTCTCTTTCTTATCTCTTCCTCTCTCCCTGTCTCTCTCCCATCTCTCTAATTGACCATTTTTGACAATTTTTTAAAAAATTTAATATATCTCGCAATTACTGACCATTTTTTTAAACATTTTGACCATTTTTCCAAATTTTTACATTTATTGGCAATTTTTGAGCATTTTTGACAGGTTCTGACAATAATTGACCATTTTTGACAATTTTTAATAATTATTGACCATTTTTGACAGTTTTTTATAATTGACCATTTTTTCAAAATTTTGACAATTTTTCGAAAAATTTGACAATTATTGACCATTTTTCCAAATTTTAGACAATTTTTGAAAATAATTGGCAATTATTAACCATTTTTTCAAAATTTTGACAGTTTTTGACAATTTTTGACGATTTTTGACGATTTTTCCAAATTCTTGACAATTTTTGAACATATTTAATAATTTTTGACAATTTTTCCAAAAATTTAACAATTATTGACAGTTTTTGACGAATTTTGACAATTATTTGACCGTCTTTGACAATTATTGACCATTTTTGACAATTTTTCAAAAATTTTAACATATTTGGCAATCATTGACCATTTTTTCAAAATTTTAACAATTATTGATCCTTTTGGACCATTTTTGACAATTTTTGAAAATATTTGGCAATTATTAACCATTTTTCAAAATTTTGACAGTTTTTGACAATTTTTGACGATTTTTGACGATTTTTCCAAATTCTTGACAATTTTTGAACATATTTAAAAATGTTTGACAATTTTTGACAATTTTTCAAAAAATTTAACAATTGACAGTTTTTGACGAATTTTGACAATTATTTGACCGTCTTTGACAATTATTGGCCATTTTTGACAATTTTTCAAAAATTTTAACATATTTGGCAATCATTGACCATTTTTTCAAAATTTTAACAATTATTGATCCTTTTGGACCATTTTTGACAATTTTTCAAAATATTTGGCAATTATTGACCATTTTTTCAAAATTTTGACAGTTTTTAACAATTTTTGATCATTTTTCCAAATTTTTGGCAATTATTAACCATTTTTTCAAAATTTTGACAATTTTTGACCATTTTTGACTATTTTTCACACCTATAGGCGTGCGAGCTCAGTGCGGCAAGAGAGATTGCGCACAGACGCTTGAATGAGTTATCGCGTGACGAACGCTTTTTCGTAACATCACTCGTTTCACGAGTTCACTAGCCTTCCCAAAAGTCCGATGTCGTGCAATAAGAAGCAAGCTTCAAAAATATTTTCAACTTTTGTTTTTGTTGATGTCCCAAATTGGATGGTTTTGCAAGGATTCTTGAAAATTAGATTAAAAGAAAGTAATTGAGACATGACTTTTTTTTTGTTCGGCAGGCCGTAGTTCAACCAGATCTTCCAGTAGATAGCTACATTTTCAAGAAATATTAGAAGATGTAAACATGTCTTCATTTCATCACGAACCGCCACTGTATTGGATTCTAATCATGCTCTTTCTTTAACATCTTCATTACATGTTTTCCGGTATAATTTTTCGTAAAATCTTCTTTCAATATTATTGAAGTTTATACTAATATTTGATGTTTAATATGTTCATTAGATCCTACCAGGCGTGAAATTCTATCTACACAGTATACAGGGTGTCAATTTTAAAACTTACAATACCTCGTGACAGAAAAGAGATTTCAAAAAAATTTCAAAACCGTTTCTAGGGTAGAGAGGAGGAACTAAAATGACTTGAGAGAGAACTCAACTCCATCAACCCCCTATGCCCCACCTACAAATATTTAAATGGCAACCCCCTACTTGTGATACGTCGTTAGAAAGCCCTTAGAAAATGCTTTCCAACGATCTAAGCCATAATTAAACAGGGAGTAACAATAAAGAAAAAGTGTTAAATGTCGAACTAAAAAAATGTTAATTAATTTATTAAATGTTCAAAATGGTTTCCATTGTTTTGAAAACAACAGTACAACCATTTCCATGTCAAATTAATGTTTCTGTTTTATTGTTACATACAATTTTTTTGAAATCTCTTTTCGTTTACGAGGTACATTATAAGTTTTAAAATTGACACCCTGTATATTATTTTTCCCAAGTTTCATATTTCTGATCATTATTCTTTTTGTTGTCGGTAAAATATACCTATCCCAAATACAGACAAATTCCTTTATAAATGTTTACAAATATATACATTTTAATGAGGTAATCTGATATATTATAAAACAATGTTGGGAGTTTGTTATCAATTTTGCTTTTATGGAAATATGAACAAAGGAATTATTAAAACAAAAGTGAATTCATCCCGTATAATAAACTTAAAAATAACATTTACTAACCAAAGTTACAATAAAAGTATTTTAATTCAAGTATATTAAATGTGATGCAAGAATGCATAAATAAAACCAACGAGGCCGACTGGTATCAAGTTCATCACGTAAATAAACTTATAACATTAAATAGTAACACGCTGCGCTAACTCTCTCCCCTCTCTTCCTCAGCGGCCTTCTTCTTCTCTCTTTCGTAGGCTACACAGCGGCACGCCTTTCTCTCGTTCTCTCTCTCGCTCTCATACACGCCGGCTCGAGGGATTCCCAAACGGTCGGAAGAGCGACAGAGAGAGAGTATCGCGCGTCTCTCTCTCTCTCTCTCTCTCTAATTGCCAAATATGTTAAAATTTTTGAAAAATTGTCAAATATTTTGAATAATGGTCAAAAATTTGGAAAAATGGTCAATAATTGTCAAAGATTGTCAAAAACTGTCAAAATTTTGAAAAAATGGTTAATAAGTGCCAAATATTTTCAAACATTTGGAAAAATGGTCAATAATTGTCAAAAACTGTCAAAATTTTGAAAAAATGGTCAATAATTATAAAAGACTCTCAAAAATGGTCAATAATTGTTAAAAACTGTTAAAATTTTTGAAAAATTGTCAATAATTGTCAGGATCTGTCTAAAATTGTCAAAAATTGTTAAATATCTAAAAAATGGTCAAAACTAGTCAATAATTGTTAAAATTTCGAAAAATGATCAAAAATTGTTAAATATTTTAAAAAATTGTCAATAATTATAAAAAAATGTAAAAAATGGTCAATAATTGTCCGAACCTGTCAAAAATGCTCATTAATTGTCAAAAATGGTCAAGATTTTTGAAAAATGGTCTAAAATGGTCAAAATTTTTGAAAAATGATCAATAATTGTCAAAACTGTCAAAATTGGTCAATAATTATAAAAAAATGGTCAATAATTGTCCGAACCTGTCAAAAATGCTCAAAAATTGTCAAAAATTTTGAAAAATTATCAAAAATGATCAATAATTGTCAAAATTGGTCAATAATTGTCAAAAATGGTCAATAATTATTAAAATTTGAAAAAATGGTCAATAATTATAAGACTCTCAAAAATGGTCAATAATTGTTAAAAATTGTTAAATTTTTTGAAAAATTGTCAAAAATGGTCAATAATTGTCAGAATTTGTCTAAAATTGTCAAAAATTGTTAAATATTTTAAAAAATGGTCAAAACTAGTCAATAATTGTTAAAATTTCGTAAAATGATCAAAAATTGTTAAATATTTTAAAAAATTGTCAATAATTATAAAAAAATGTAAAAAATGGTCAATAATTGTCCGAACCTGTCAAAAATGCTCATTAATTGTCAAAA
Organism: Lochmaea crataegi; assembly: GCA_947563755.1. Lineage (NCBI taxonomy): Eukaryota > Metazoa > Arthropoda > Insecta > Coleoptera > Chrysomelidae > Lochmaea > Lochmaea crataegi. Next base: position 81,056 of record CANOBC010000059.1, read on the forward strand.
ATGGTCAAAATTTTTGAAAAATGGTCTAAAATGGTCAAAATTTTTGGAAAATGATCAATAATTGTCAAAACTGTCAAAATTGGTCAATAATTATAAAAAAATGGTCAATAATTATAAAAAAATGGTCAATAATTGTCCGAACCTGTCAAAAATGCTCAAAAATTGTCAAAAATTTTGAAAAATGGTCAAAATTTTTGAAAAATTATCAAAAATGATCAATAATTGTCAAAACTGTCAAAATTGGTCAATAATTGTCAAAAATGGTCAATAATTGTTAAAATTTGAAAAAATATTCAAATTTTTTGAAAAAATGGTCAATAATAGTCAAAAATAGTCAAATTTTTTGAAAAATGGTAAAATTTTTTGAAAAATGGTCATTCTATTGTGCATAAGAAGCAAGCTTCTGTCGGCGGTCCGACGTCCGCTCACCTTTTTTATAATTTAATTGTAGAAATTTCCTTCTACCATAGGTGTACACAATTTTTTTTAAAAGGGATTAATTTATTTGTAAAAATTTACATCTACCATTAGGGTACGATAAAAAATTTAAAGAAGGTTAATTTATATTTAAACAATTCCATTTACGATGGGCTTACGATAAAATTTTTAAAATGGATTCGTTTTTGGTGTTTTTACCTTTGTCGGAAGCCTCCATGACCGCCTATTTCTTTTTTTTTTCTATGGGGCTTTTTGTAGTTCATTGTTACGTGACGTTTTTTTACGCTTCTGTATCTAAAATTATTTGTGTCTTATTTCGATTTTGTCTGTCACAATATTTTTAGTTTTCACTTTTTAAGCTTCGCAAGTTCGCTACAAGATTTTCAATAAAGTTAGTTTTCCACAAACTCCCAAGAATATTAGCCACTTTTTTCTTCGTGCCGGAGTTAGAGAAGTTTTATTAGAAAACTGTCCGTTTATTTTGGAACTGTTATAGAACGGATTATATATCGAGACTGGATCGATTTGGGAAGAACTTTTAATTGACATTTAATTAATTTTTTCTGGTAAAAATATTATTGATGAACAACTATAGTGATGGGAAAAGGTGAAATGAAGAAAATGTAATGAGATTTGGTGTACAATTATGATGTTTAATGTGTTTTAATCGAAAGGAATTTTATGGTTACATGCCAGGATGCGAAAAAAAGTTTTAGTTTAATTCATAGAAAACAAATTATCCCGCATATTTGTAATTTTTTTACATTTTCTATCACAATTTTTTTTGTCCTAGTTCGATTATATCAAACTGCGCGCTTTATCAATATAGGTTAAAAGTGGAAACTCTAGATTATTTGAAAAAGTCTGAGATAAGAAAATACCATTGCGATTGTTTCAATTTTCATTTTTATCACTATCCATAAAGTAATATTTATAGAAAACCTAAGGGCCCGTTCACACAGGTATCCGTTCTTGTTCTCGGATCCGTCAAAATGTGAACATTGTCATATAAATTGTACTGTCACTGGCATATCCGTCTCTTTAGACGGACCGTCTAAGTGGGAACAGGCCCTAACGAAAAATTTTGTGTAACTGCGGTCACTTTTAACGTTTACCTTCCACATCAATATTATCTTTTTTTTTTACGAGACCCCCCAGTATAACTTTCGTGAGAGTTTTATCCATCTTTTTAATATTCAAATTATTTTTTTTTCAAATAGGCTCCCACAGGATTGGCGTCCTTCTTTTCGCCTAATTTGAGTTGACGAAATTTATTTATATATTTATGTGGCTAAGGTCGATATCGAGAACGAGGATATGGGGGAAAAGTTACGGTGAATCTAATAAAATAAATAAATGGAATAACGCCGTTCGTAATATTTCGATTTCAATTTGGAAATTTCGAAGGTATTTTCCTTTTTTTAGCGAAACTAAATCATGCCTGGAGGGTTTTTGAAGTCTCTCTCTCTCTAATTGCCAAATATGTTAAAATGAAATATGGTCAAAAATTTGGAAAAATGGTCAATAACTGTCAAAAACTGCCAAAATTTTGGAAAAAATGGTTAATAATTGCCAAATGTTTTCAAAAATTGTCAAAAATTTGGAAAAATGGTCAACAACTGTTAAAAACTGTCAAAAATGGTCAATATTTGTAAAATTTTTGAAAAAATGGTCAATAATTGTCAAAAATTTTGAAAAATGGTTAAAAATTTTGAAAAATTACTAAAAATGGTCAATAATTGTCAAAGACGGTCAATAATTGTCAAAACCAATCAAAAATCGTCAAAAATTGTTAAAATTTTGAAAAATGGTCAATGATTGTCAAAATTTTGGAGAAATTGTCAAAAATGGTCAATAATTGTTAAAATTTTGAAAAATGGTCAAAAATTGTCAAAATTTTGAAAAAATGGTCAATAATTATAAAAGACTGTCAAAAATGGTCAATAATTGTCAAAGACGGTCAATAATTGTGAAAACCAATCAAAAATCGTCAAAACCAATCAAAAATCGTCAAAAATTGTTAAAATTTTGAAAAATGGTCAATGATTGTCAAAATTTTGGAGAAATTGTCAAAAATGGTCAATAATTGTTAAAATTTTGAAAAATGGTCAAAAATTGTCAAAATTTTGAAAAAATGGTCAATAATTATAAAAGACTGTCAAAAATGGTCAATAATTGTTAAAAATGGTCAAAAACGTGAACTACTTAGACGGTTCGATGCTTGTGTTGTTACAAACGGGGGCCATTTTGAACATCTTTTATAAAATAACTGTAAAGTAGAAATGTTCTGGTTATTGTTGCAAATGAACATTAAACTGAAAATTTTGTGTAATTACCCACTTGAGTTCCCTCACTGTGAAATTTGAAATAAAAAGCTCTTTCATTTGAGCTAAGTTTGATCCCCCCTTCCATTGAATTTTGAAGCTTGCTTCTTATTGCACGATATAGGACTTTTGGGAAGGCTAATGAACTCGTGAAACGTGTGAAGTTACGAAAAAGCGTTCGTCACGCAACAGTGCTGCCAGATTTCTAAATAATCCACTAATCCAATGAAATTTAAATTGAAGCCTGCTTCTTATTGCACGACATAGGACTTTTGGGAAGGCTAGTCAAAAATTTGGAAAAATGGTCAATAATTGTCAAAAACTCTCAAAAATGGCCAATAATTGTTAAAATTTTTGAAAAATGGTTAAAATTTTTGAAAAGTTATCAAAGACGGTCAATAATTGTCAAAAGCAATCAAAAATCGTCAAAAACTGTCAAAAATGATCCAAAATTGTTAAATATTTTAAAAAATGGTCAATGATTGTCAAAATTTTCGAAAAATTGTCAATACTTGTTAAAATTTTGAAAATGGTCAAAAATTGTCAAAATTTTGAAAAAATGGTCAATAATTATAAGACTGTCAAAAACGGTCAATAATTGTCAGAAACCGTCAAAAATGGTCAATAATTGTTAAAATTTTAAAAATTGTCAAAAATAGTCAATAATTGTCATAAACTGTCAAAAATTGTCAACATTTTTAAAAAATTGTCAAAATTTTTAAAAAACGATCAATAATTGTTAAAAATTGTCAAACTTTTTGAAAACTGGACAAAATTTTTGAAAAATTGTCAAAAATGGTCAATAATTGTCAGAACCTGGCAAAAAGCTAAAAAAATTGTCAATAATTGTTAAAATTTGGAAAAATGGTCAAAATTGTAAAAAATATCGGTAATTGTCAAAACTGCCAAAATTGGTCAATAATTGTCAAAAATGGTCAATAATTGTTAAAATTTGAAAAAATTATCAAAAATTTTGAAAAAATGGTCAGTAATTGTCAAAAATTTGAAAAAATGGTCAATAATTATCAAAAACTGTCAAAAATGGTCAACATTTTTGAAAAATTGTCAAAACTTGTCAATAATTGTCAGAACCTGTCAAAAATAGTCAATAATTGTTAAAATTTGGAAAAATGGTCAACATTTTTGAAAAATTGTCAAAAATGATCAATCATTGTTAAAACTGTCAAAATTGGTCAATAATTGTAAAGATTTGAAAAAATGGTCAAAATTTTGGAAAAATGGTCAATAATTATCAAAAACTGTCAAAATTTTGAGAAAATGGTCAATAAAAATATAAAATAAAACTTAGTAGAACGTACTGGGCCTAATGTATTTCCCAACATCGCATTGTATTGCGCGTATTTTTATTGATGGTTTTTCCCAACCTCGCATTCTATTGTACATAAGATGTCACAGATACCCTGTATACCTCAGATGAAATTACCGTAGGTCCCAAAAAGATTAGCCAATTTTCAAAAAAACCTATTCGGTAATTCCTGAATTACAGCCTGTAAAAAAATCTTGGGACACCCTGTAATAAGTTGTGTGTGGAATCTGGTATTGAGAATTTTTCAATTTTGAATGAAAATTTTTTTAAATTGAAATAAGAAATATACAGGTTGATCCAAAAACAGTGCACTATCCAAATTCCATCTAAAATACATAAAAAAACATTATTTAAGTAGTGTGTGGATTCCGGTATTGAGAATTTTTTGATTTTTAATAAAAAAAATTTGTTGAATTAAATTTTTAAATATAAAGATTGGACCGAAAAAATCGTAAACCAGAACAAATATTTTGGTCGGTGTGGATTTGATGCTGAGGATTTTACAATTTTTATAAAAAAAATAGTCGGTTCATTTTTTTGAATATATACAGGTTGGCCTAAAAAAAATCTTAACAGAGATTTAAAAAAAGTTTATTAATAAACAAAAAAAATATCTACATCAAGTGCAATTTAATATTCTGATGTATTTAAGATTACACAAGAGATACATCTCGGTACCTACATCATACCTATATCATTAGAAATGAAAACTGTCATAATTACCGTTCTCTACAATTAGGTGCACAACTTAATCTTCAAACTAAGTTACTTTCAGTGAAATTGATAGACGAAGGTATTACTTTATACAAATTGTAGAATAACTCATCTTAAATACATTCAAGCAATAATATAACTACACAATCAATTAACTTAACGAGAATTGTCACTGTTATATATTATTTCTCGTTACGAACGTTTATACAGGGTGGTTCATAATTTCAATATATTTTCCCATCTTCTCAAATTGCAATACAAATATTCGATCTAGTGACATTGTATTGAAATATTTCGACGAATTACAAGATTGTCTAAGAATAGTCATCACTAAAATAACTCTCTTTGTTAATGAACTACAGGCATCACAAGGGTAGGCAAGAGGGACACTCTGTATAATAGCCCTGGAATCAGCCCAGCTGTAGACAAGAGGGTCACTCTGTATAATAGCCCTGGAATCAGCCTAGCTTTAAAAGTCGCAAAAAAATATAAAACAACAACCCTGTACAATGTAAATATTGTCAAAAGGCAACAAATATACAGGGTGATCTATTTGAAATAACAAAGTTCATTATTATTCCGGAAAAAGGAAAGATCTGACAACAATGTAAATACCGCCATATCACAAGATACTTGCACACCAAAATCTATAAAAATCGTGCGATCCGTTTCCGAGATAATTGAGGCGTTCCACACTTAAAACTCACTCTGTATTTGAATTTATGTTGTGGTACCGCCGCTGATGTCAAAATGTTAAACAGTACTTTGGTCGCTTTTGATCAAGGTCGTCAGGAATCCACGGATAAAATACGAACAAAGGGCCCGTGGGCTGATACAGGCACGTCCTCTCGTTAACTTTCCCCCCATTCTATTCACAGTGACGGACTAACAAATTTTATTTAAAACAATAACAATTGAATAATTTATCAGTTTCCCAGATAATAATTTCAATCTTTGCAGTTGATTAAGGAGTAAAAAATCCTTTAGGGCTGTCACTGAAATATTATCCTTCAATATATTTTACGTAAAATTTCTTGTACCGAACAAAGTATGATTTAATTTGAGTTATTAGCGAATCGATAAATTGTAGGTACATTTTTTTTTCGGTACGTCCCTAGGTACTCCCTCATTATCAATTGTCAGTGGCTTTTTTAATTTTATATAAATTTTTTTTTTCAAAAATTGTTTCAATTTTCTAGAACCGTTTTCAAGTTTAAAGATCTTTCTGAAAACATTTTATTCCTGTTGGACTAAGTTTCGTGTATATACATATGACAAATTTCACCTACAGTACACTTTGGTTTAGAGCTGCTCGGGGAGGAAGTTGTTCCATTGGGGGTACAGCATTCTTAGTGCTTGTTACAACAAATTATTAACAATGTTATACGTTTGTTTCATGCTGCTATTGGACCAAAGTTCCTCTTTTTAGAGGATAATGCTGGACCACATCGAGCAAGAGTAGTCGAAGACGCTTTGGACTTTTGTGGATCAGTTTTTTTCTAATAAAATCAATTCATACAATCGAGAAAGCTTCACGTTTTTATCTCTGTACATCCAGAAAGGACAATAAAATTCCAGCAACTTTTACAATGTTATTTCGTTCAACCACTTTACCGCAAATTCAACTACCACCGACTGCGTAACGATTTGGAAGAGGGGGGTTGTTATAATATTAGTCTTCGTAGGTTCGAATCGTAGTCTGTTTTCAAAAGTTGTTCTATTCAAAATTGTTCGAGCGAAAAGTAGATAAAGTTCTGGATGTGAGCCAAGAAATTAATTAAATTGTGGACAAGTTTTCGCTGAAGATTATTAGAACAGATATTGTTAATTTTGAAAAAATTAAAAAAAAAGGAAAATAGAAACGATAACATTATTGAAGGAAATATGATACAGTTAACAGAAACAAAGAGTAAGATAAGATTAGGCGAAGAAAGAATGACAAAAATGGAATTTAATAGGACTTTAATTGGGAAAAGAAGAAGAGGACGGCCGAGAAAAAGATGATTCTTAAGTGTGGTGTCTGATATAAATAAACTGAAAATATTAAATTGGAAAGAAAAAGCTAAAAAAGGAGAAGAATGGAGGAAACTAACTGCCCTGGGTCTATAAGGCCTGTAGATCATATATACAGTGTGACCCATTTTGTTTGGAGGCACCCCTGTAAAATCCGCATTTTCAACCGATTTTGATTTAATTTTTTTTTATTAGATTCAGTATCAAAAACAGTATTTTGGTAAAAATTTTCATTGCTTAATTTCTATTTTCAGGGCCCTCTATGTTGATTTTTCTTTGCTAAAAAAGACGAAAATAAATTTGGCATTTTATTTCTCAAATATGACTACACCACTGGATTCAGAATCGTTACAAATGTAAACTACCAAAATTTTATAAAAAAAATTTTATTAACGACAAAGTTATTACAACATGAATTTGGAAAAAGTTGTATTTTAATTTTAATTAATGTAGACAAATTTTAAAAATGGCAACATGGTTAACAAAAACTACTCAAAATATTGCACAATAAAAATTCGAAGCCGATAACTTAACCCGTTCTGGAGTTATAGCTTCTGAAAGTAATGTAAAATTGTGCTGATTTTGGCAAAGAAAAATTAACATAGAGGGCCTTGAAAATGGAAATTAAGCTAGGAAATTTTGTGCCAAAATTCTGTTTTTGTTACTGAATCTAACAAAAAAAATTTAATCAAAATCGGTTGAAAAATGCGGGTTTTACAGGAGTGCTTCCAAACAAAATGGGTCACACTGTATATACAGTCGACTCTCGATAATTTGAATCTACATATTGGAATGTTTTTGAAAACTCGCGTTTCAATTCTCGAAAATTCTTGAATTTTCCATGCTCCTCATATGCTTAAACAAAACGACCTTCCTAGAATGTCTGACAGTCCATGGTATTAATTTCCATCTTTTCGAGATATTTGTTTTCCAATTCGAACAACATGCTGTCTTGCTTTATTATGCATTAGCATAAATTCTATCGCCTGTGAGGTTTACATTTTAAAATATGTGCGTCCATTCAAAGAAATACCTTCCCAGCCCATTACTGATCCTCCTCCAAAAAATGTGGTATTTGCATCCGCCTAGCATTACTGTACAGATAAAATTGTAAATAACACGTTCCCATTCACCCTTTAGCCAGTTGAGCCTTCCGTCGGGCGCAATGCATCTCTTAGATTCATGAGCGAGATTTTTTTCGTAGCAATTTAATTAGTGTAAAAACTGATCTGAAGAATATTGTATTGTTTTAATAAAGAACATTTTACAAAAAAAAGGTGAGCGTTCGTTTTTCAATTATTGAGCATTTTTGACAGGTTCTGACAATTTTTCATAAATTTTGACCATTTTTCAAAAATTTTGACAATTATTGACCATTTTGGACAGTTTCTTATAATTATTGACCTTTTTTGACAATTTTTCGAAAAGTTTAACCATTTTTCAAAAATTCTGACAATTATTGACAATTTTTTCAAAATTTTTGACAATTTTTTCAAATCTTGACAATTTTTCAAAAATGTTGACCGTTTTGGAACGTTTTTCAATTATTGAGCATTTTTGACAGCTTCTGACAATTATTGACCATTTTTCAAAAATTTTGACAATTTTTAACAATTATTATTGACCATTTATGACAGTTTTTTTATAATTGTTGACCATTTTTCCAAAATTTTGACAATTTTTCGAAAAGTTTGACCATTTTTCAAAAAATTTTGACAATTATTGACCATTTTTTCTAAATTTTTGACAATTTTTGACCATTTTTTCAAATTTTAACAATTATTGACTATTTTAGACCATTTTTTCAAATTTTAACAATTATTGACCATTTTTGAGCATTTTTGACAGGTTCTGACAACTATTGACCATTTTTCAAAAATTTTGATAATTTTTGACCATTTTTCAAAAATTTTGACAATTTTTGACCATTTTTCAAAATTTTCACAATTTTGACTATTTTTGACAGTTTCTGACAATTATTGACCATTTTTCAAAAATTTTGACAAGTTTGCGAAAAGTTTGACCATTTTTCAAAAAAATTTGACAATTATTGACCATTTTTTCAAAATTTTTGACAATTTTCACTATTTTTTCAAATTTTGAAAATTTTCCAAAAATTTTGACTGTTTTAGACCGTTTTTCAATTATTGAGCATTTTTGACAGGTTCTGACAATTATTGACAATTTTTCATAAATTTTGACCATTTTTAAAACATTTTGACAATTTTTAACAATTATTGACCATTTTTGACACTTTTTTCATAATTATTGACCATTTTTGACACTTTTTTCATAATTATTGACCATTTTTTCAAAATTTTGACAATTTTTCGAAAAGTTTGTTGTTAGATTCAGTATCAAAAACAGTATTTTAGTAAAAATTGTCATAGCTTAATTTCTATTTTCAAGGCCCTCTATGTTAATTTTTCTTTGCCAAAAAAAGACGAAAATAAATTTGGCATTTTTTTTCTCAAATATGACTACACCACTGGATTCAGAATCGTTACAAATGTAAACTACCAAAATTTTATAAAAAAAAAATTATTTACGACAAAGTTATTACAACATGAATTTGGAAAAATTTGTATTTTGATTAATTTTTTATGTAGAATGTAGACAAATTTTAAAAATGGCAACATGGTAAACGAAAACTACTCAAAATATTGCACAATAAAAATTCGAAGCCGATAACTTAACCCGTTCTGGAGTTATAGCTTCTGAAAGTAATGTAAAATTGTGCTGATTTTGGCAAAGAAAAATTAACATAGAGGGCCTTGAAAATGGAAATTAAGCTAGGAAATTTTGTGCCAAAATTCTGTTTTTGTTACTGAATCTAACAAAAAAAATTTAATCAAAATCGGTTGAAAAATGCGGGTTTTACAGGGGTGCTTCCAAACAAAATGGGTCACACTGTATATACAGTCGACTCTCGATAATTTGAATCTACAAAACGACCTTCCTAGAATGTCTGACAGTCCATGGTATTAATTTCCATCTTTTCGAGATAATTGTTTTCCAATTCGAACAACATGCTGTCTTGCTTTATTATGCATTAGTATAAATTCTCTTAGATTCATGAGCGAGATTTTTTTCGTAGCAATTTAATTAGTGTAAAAACTGATCTGAAGAATATTGTATTGTTTTAATAAAGAACATTTTACAAAAAAAAGGTGAGCGTTCGTTTTTCAATTATTGAGCATTTTTGACAGGTTCTGACAATTTTTCATAAATTTTGACCATTTTTCAAAAATTTTGACAATTATTGACCATTTTGGACAGTTTTTTATAATTATTGACCTTTTTTGACAATTTTTCGAAAAGTTTGACCATTTTTCAAAAATTCTGACAATTATTGACCATTTTTTCAAAATTTTTGACAATTTTTTCAAATCTTGACAATTTTTCAAAAATGTTGACCGTTTTGGAACGTTTTTCAATTATTGAGCATTTTTGACAGCTTCTGACAATTATTGACCATTTCTGACAATTTTTCATAAATTTTGACCATTTTTCAAAAATTTTGACCATTTTTCAAAAATTTTGACAATTTTTAACAATTATTATTGACCATTTATGACAGTTTTTTTATAATTGTTTTGCCAATTTTTCCAAAATTTTTACAATTTTTCGAGAAGTTTGACTATTTTAGACCATTTTTTCAAATTTTAACAATTATTGATCATTTTTGAGCATTTTTGACAGGTTCTGACAACTATTGACCATTATTCAAAAATTTTGATAATTTTTGACCATTTTTCAAAAATTTTGACAATTTTTGACCATTTTTCAAAATTTTCACAATTTTGACTATTTTTGACAGTTTCTTACAATTATTGACCATTTTTTCAAAATTTTTGACAATTTTTACTATTTTTTCAAATTTTGACAATTTTCCAAAAATTTTGACTGTTTTAGACCGTTTTTCAATTATTGAGCATTTTTGACAGGTTCTGACAATTATTGACCATTTTTGACAATTTTTCATAAATTTTGACCATTTTTAAAACATTTTGACAATTATTGACCATTTTTGACACTTTTTTCATAATTATTGACCATTTTTTCAAAATTTTGACAATTTTTCGAAAAGTTTGTTGTTAGATTCAGTATCAAAAACAGTATTTTAGTAAAAATTTTCATAGCTTAATTTCTATTTTCAAGGCCCTCTATGTTACTTTTTTTTGCCAAAAAAGACGAAAATAAATTTGGCATTTTTTTTCTCAAATATGACTACGCCACTGGATTCAGAATCGTTACAAATGTAAACTACCAAAGTTTTATAAAAAAAAATTTATTTACGACAAAGTTATTACAACATGAATTTGGAAAAATTTGTATTTTAATTAATTTTTTATGTAGAATGTAGACAAATTTTAAAAATGGCAACATGGTAAACGAAAACTACTCAAAATATTGCACAATAAAAATTCGAAGCCGATAACTTAACCCGTTCTGGAGTTATAGCTTCTGAAAGTAATGTAAAATTGTGCTGATTTTGGCAAAGAAAAATTAACATAGAGGGCCTTGAAAATGGAAATTAAGCTAGGAAATTTTGTGCCAAAATTCTGTTTTTGTTACTGAATCTAACAAAAAAAAATTAATCAAAATCGGTTGAAAAATGCGGGTTTTACAGGGGTGCTTCCAAACAAAATGGGTCACACTGTATATTCAGTCGACTCTCGATAATTTGAATCTACATATTGTAATGTTTTTGAAAACTCGCGTATCAATTCTCGAAAATTCTTGAATTTTCCATGCTCCTCATATGCATAAACAAAACGACCTTCCTAGAATGTTCTGGACAAAATTTATAGTTTAGTGACAGGGCCGGCTTTGTGTAGGTGACTTCGCAACAACATGTACAATGGACATGTATACAGAGTGTCTAATTAAGAGCTGTATTATATTTAAGACACTTTGTATATATTTCGACTTTATAGTACTTCAAGTAGTAGAAGGGAAACTTTTGATTATTCCCTGTACGTCCACATAACCAACAACGTCACGTTTATAGATATATATATATATATTTTTTAAATGCCCACGGATAATCAACAAAGTTGTGTTTCTTGGCATTGCTATTAAAAGCCTCGGAATGAAACATTGTATTAATACTAAAATGCCAACGAGTACTGTTGAGTACCAATCTTATCTGATTACTCAACGTACCTACCCGTCGACAAGACAATATCCAGACAATGAAATGAATACTTTCACACCTGAATTATCTAAAAATTTATTGGAATGCTGTTCGGAGCGTTCCCAGCGTTATTTCATTAATTTATTTACGAGAAATTTAACGTCTTGTTTCAGGTAAGTTCCTGCTATGCGTTTTGTTGGTGAGTAGTAAACATTTTGTACGCCAGATGTCACACAAATGTAAGTTATTTTCTAGTGAAATTTTTATATTTTCTTTTTAGCTACATTTTATTCCTTAAAAATTTATCTTTTGGTGGAATAGACACAAAATGTAGTCGGTCCGAAAAAAAACTTCGGTCTCTAATTTAACCGTGTAATTAAACATTTTATTAAGCTCGTATAGAGGGTGTAAATCGTTGAAAAAAATTAAAAACACCTAGATATAATTTCCTCTAACCTTGTTAGTTTGTGAGATATAGGCTGGTAAAGGGTGCAAATAAAATATACATTTTAGTATATATTTCTCCAGGGGTAGAAATACAGATTTTAAATTTCAAAACACGTCAACAGTTCGTAAATTTTTATTGTTTTATTGTACTATATTCTTGAGACACTCTGTATATCGAGCTAAAGACTTTTGTCTGCAATTCTTCACTAAATTTTTTACATAAAAGTAGAATTCGCTACAACTCTCCATTCTCAATATATTTAACTTATTATCGTTTCAAGACAAAATCATGTATACAGGGTGTTTCAAAAAAAGATGACCCCGTCAAAAAATTTTCGTAACACCATCCGTATTCAAGATAAAGGGTGTTGAAGAGAGAAAATTTTACACATTTTTTACGATTTTGCCGAAACTACTGGCAACATTGTAATGAAATTTTATACGAATATGTTTTGGAAGCTGATACATCCCATGAATTTGTTTTTCTTATATGTGACTCTCATAGAGGGCGCTAGTTATACGGTTCGTACCAAGTAGTATTGAACATAACTTTTTTAAGGTTAGATTTATTAATCAAAATTTCAAGTGAACTTAAACATCAATTTTACACCGAAAAGGTACTCTTGGTAAAACTCAATACTGCGTACCGTTTTCGAAATATTTTGATTTGAAAATTATGAAGCAATAACCGATGCTAATATAAAGTAATGATAAAGTTATTAATAATAATTATTATTAATTAGTATGCATTATGTGAACTGAAAATAAAATAAAACATGTTAAAAAATTGGGATTGAGGGTTTTCCTTTCTTGTAACGCTTCACAAAAATCCATTCTAATCGGTATATCTTGATTTTCTTTAAGTTTGCCATGGAAAACTGTCATTTATTGTTAGTTATGACGATAAGTCAATAATATGATGACTCAAGACTCGACTCTCAAGACTCTAGACTCCACTCTCAAGACTCTCGAGACTCTAGACTTGACTCTCAAGACTCTAGACTCGACTCTCAAGACTCTAGACTCGACTCTCAAGACCCTAGACTCGACTTTCAAGATTCTCGTCTCTCAAGACTCTAGACTCGACTCTCAAGACTCTAGACTCTCGTCTCTCAAGACTCTCGACTCTCAAGACTCTAGACTCGACTTTCAAGACTCTAGACTCGACTCTCAAGACTCTAGACTCGACTCTAGACTCGACTCTCAAGACTCTAGACTCGACTCTCAAGACTCTAGACTCGACTCTCAAGACTCTAGACTCTCGTCTCTCAAGACTCTAGACTCGACTCTCAAGACACTCGACTCTCAAGACTCTAGACTCTCGCTCAAGACTCTAGACTCGACTCTCAAGACCCTAGACTCGTCTTTCAAGATTCTAGACTCTCGTCTCTCAAGACTCTAGACTCTCGTCTCTCAAGACTCTAGACTCGACTCTCAAGACTCTAGACTCCACTCTCAAGACTCTAGACTCGACTCTCTAGACTCGTCTCTCAAGACTCTAGAATCGACTCTCAAGACACTCGACTCTCAAGACTCTAGACTCTCGCTCAAGACTCTAGACTCGACTCTCAAGACACTCGACTCTCAAGACCCTAGACTCGTCTTTCAAGATTCTAGACTCTCGTCTCTCAAGACTCTAGACTCGACTCTCAAGACTCTAGACTCCACTCTCAAGACTCTAGACTCCACTCTCAAGACTCTAGACTCGAGTCTCAAGACTCTAGACTCTCGTCTCTCAAGACTCTCGACTCTCAAGACTCTAGACTCGACTCTCAAGACTATAGACTCTCGCTCAAGACTCTAGACTCGACTCTCAAGACTCTAGAATCGACTCTCAAGACTCTAGACTCGACTCTCAAGACACTCGACTCTCAAGACACTCGACTCTCATGATAAGATGATGTGTCAATATCGAAATAATTATCACTATATTTTCATAATTTTTTCATTCCATTAAATGGTGGAATTAATAATTAGAAACAGTTGGGTTTCATTTATAACATTAATACTTTTCTTCTGCTACTCGTAATATGTTTATTAAAATATAACTATAGAAATATTTACAAATACGTCGATATATAAATTATTGTTTTTGTATATTTAGTACTTTTTTTATAGAAATAATTTCCGACCTTTACTTTTTTCCTAAAACTAATTAAAGACATGCATGCCTAGTTCTGTTAACCTTGTATCTAACCTAAATGACTTAAATCAGTTTTTTTGTCGATCAGATAGAATATAGGATGTTTCCAAAAAAAAATAACAATTTTCCATAGATTGAGGAAATGTAAAATACCCTAATAAAGGAGATTCAAAGAAATACCTTCCCAGCCCATTACTGATCCTCCTCCAAACAATGTGGTATTTGCATCCGCCTAGCATTACTGTACAGACAAAATTGTAAATAACACATGTTCCCATTCACTCTTTACCACTTTAGTCCTCCGTCGGGCGCAATGTATCTCTTAGATTCATAAGCGAGGTTTTGTTCGTTGCAAGTTAATTAGAGTAAAAAATGAACTAAAAAATATTGTATTGTTTTAATAAAGAACAATTTACAAAAAAAAGACGAGCGCTCGCTTCTTATGCACAATAGAATGACCATTTTTCAAAAATTTTGACAATTATTGACCATTTTTTCAAAATTTTTAACCGTTTTTCAATTATTGAGCATTTTTGACAGGTTCCGACAATTATTGACCATTTTTGACAGTTTTTTTTTAAATTATTGACAATTTTTAACTATTTTTTCAAATTTGGACAATTTTTCGAAAATTATGACCATTTTAGACCGTTTTTCAGTTATTGAGCATTTTTGACAGGTTCTGACAATATTTCATAAATTTTGACCATTTTTCAAAAATTTTGACAATTTTTAACAATTATTGACCATTATTGACAGTTTTTTATAATTATTGACCATTTTCTCAAATTTTAACAATTATTGACCATTTTAGACCATTTTTTCAGATTTTAACAATTATTGACCATTTTTGAGCATTTTTGACAGGTTCTGACAATTATTAACTATTTTTCAAAAAAAATTACCATTTTTAAAAATTTTTGACAATTTTTAACAATTATTGACCATTTTTGACATTTTTTTATAATTATTGACCATTTTTTCAAAATGTTTGACAATTTTTGACCATTTTTCAAAATTTTAACAATTTTTGACCATTTTTGACAGTTTCTGACAATTATTGACCATTTTTCAAAAATTTAGACAATTTTCAACAATTATTGACCATTTTTGACAGTTTTTTATAATTATTGACCATTTTTTCAAAATTTTTACAATTATTTACCATTTTTGAGAGTTTCTGATAATTATTGACCATTTTTGACAACTTTCAAAAATTTTGACAATTATTGACTATTTTTGACCATTTTTTAAAATATTTAACAATTTTTGATAGTTTTTGACCAGTTTTGACAGTTTTTGCCAATTTTTGACAGATTCTGACCATCTTTGACAATTTTTCAAAAATTTTGACCATTTTTCAAAAATTTTGGCAATTTTTAACAATTATTTAACAAATAAAAAAAGGATTTGGCATCATCGGGGTTGTCTGGATTGTAAAGTCTCTCCGTTCTTGCACAAGGTTTCTACTAAGCAACAAAAAACACTGATACTTTCAAATTCACAATATAATATAATTGCTACATTTGGATAAAAAAAAATGAATACCGAACGAGCGCAATGAATCTGTGAGATTAAAACACTCGCAACCAACTACACCTTTACACTAGAACAGCACAATGGGGACTGTTGAATGCACACAACGTTAGGATAAGTGGCGCCACCTGCGTATTGGATATAATACATTAAAATTTCATGGTTATGAATCTGTGAGATTACATGCGCCCGACGGAGGGTTAAATACTCCCTGGAAAAATTTAGCCTATGCCCACGGTGATTTCTTCTAGGCAGAAACTTATCAACTAACCTATTTTGCCCAGATAGTGTAGCCTCCTGAATTCAGTAAAGACTCTGGTCCTTCCCGTTTCCAGCAAGGCTCCCGTTTTCATTTTTGAAGGACATACTTTTTTCTTTTTCCATATATCTTTTAATTTCTTTTACCACCTTTAATCGGCTGTATCTCATAAATAAAATTATTCTCAAGTTCTCATTTTTCCACGGCAAAATAAAAAATAAGATTAATCTAGCGCCTCTTTGGCTCTAAACATATTAAATTTCTCAAGAAAAAAGTAATTTCGAGAACACTTGTTGTAGCAACTATAACCGTGTTTATGTCCCGCACAGAAGTTTTTTACGAGTTAAAAGAGAAATAAAATAATGGCATTATGCCCGGTCTAGACTAATAAACTTATCACAAAATCACGGACGAGTTAAACCACGAAGAGGAAAAAAAATCGGGAACGTCTGCAGAAGTAAAATAAAGAAGAGGGATTATCCTTCGAGCTGACGAATTTACTGTCTACAAAAAGTTTCGGAGGTATTTCAATTTATTTGACTTTACTTTAATGGAGTTTTTAGGTGTATTATTTCAGACGAGAAAGATAAATAAGTACTTATATATAGGTGCACGGGGAAAAAGTTAAATGCTTTTCTTAGAGAGATGTTTTTTTTTTCACTAAGAATCTCTAGTAGTGGTTTTCAGTTAGTTACAAGAAATTTTCAGACCATTATAAATGTATTGGAGATTATCATTAGCCCGGTGATGATGCTTCTATAAAGTTGGTATTATTTACCATGGAGAATAGATAAAAGGTTCTACTCCATCAGAAAAATTGACAAAATCGTCATTTTATTTTTTCACCACTGGCTTCGCTAAAGTTCCTTTTCTACTGATTTGCTACTTACCCCTACTAGTTCTTTCCAATGGTAAGATATTCCTCATTTTTCGGCATTCATTCTCTTGTTGAAAGTCCTGTACTTCCTATCTGGTCGTACCCCTCCAGCGTTTATTCTTGGCTCTAGCCATCACGTCCAATGGATAGGACCTTGATAGCACCGCTGATACCAGTCCACTTACTGTCCTGTACCCCTGCATCACCTTCAGGAGTATCCCCCTGCACCACCCACAGGAGTATCCCTCTGCACCCGCAGGAGTGGCCTAACCGTCGCATTCACCCCCGCTCTTTCACCATACACTTCTGCACCGTTCAGCATACTCTGCTCTACCGTCCTACTAATTACCCTCCTTTTCCACTCTCCCGGCCCTTTCACATTACACATCAATCTCCCCAGCCATGCTGCCCTCACTTTCCCCTTCTGTGCCGCCTTTAACATGTGCGTTCTGAATGATAATTGACTATCCAACCATACCTTCAACTATTTCACTTCTCCTTACGAATTCTCCTTCCCTTCATCATCACTCCCATTTCCCTCGCCTTGCTCTGTCCCTTCACTAGCAACCCCGCCGTCTTATCTTCCGCCACTTCCAGTCCGCACCGCTCCATCTTCTCCACATTCTTCCTACTGATGCTACTCCTCTTTGTGGACCTCATCTGGTTGTACATATGTCTCTGCTATTCTAGTGGTGATCAGTTCCGACATCCACTTGGTACTGCCTAACACTTTATGATTTAATGCTCTTTTGACAACCTCGTTTGGAGTATTGTCAAAAAAATTATGAAATAAAACGAGTCTGTTGAGTTTTCAATGTACACTAACTGTATTAAGAACTTGAATAGAACGAACCAATAACAGTTTCAAGTGGTAAAAGAGACCCTTCGCAGGTACACGCTTGAAACTACAAATACCGATCTGCTTTAAGTAAAACCAGATGTTATTACATTTTGGGCTTCTTTTAACAAAAAGCCCCTACTACAGTTTCTTGGTTGTCTAAAACACTTCGTATATCCTCCGTCAGCTGTACCAAAGCAGGTTCCGTGAATCTGTGTCGTAAGCATGCAGATGTGGGTTACTATACTATTTGCGTTCTAATATAATTCTCATATTGATAGCACGATTTCAGTTGAGAGACCCTAAAACCGCAGTAAACCATAGGCTATCAATATGATAAAAATTCACTATAACTTCCTTCATCGTTTTAAGAACAAACGATGCTAGGTTAATTGGTCTAAAGGATTTTGGGTTTGTTGTGTCCCTTCTTTTACCTTTTGGAACGATGCTTCTGGTATGTAGCTCAGGTCTTAGCTGCTTCTACCAATTCTAGCCAAATGTGGTAGAATATTGTCTGGGAAAATTTCGTCGGTTTCTGGTGCTTTAAAGGTAGTTGATAGCTACTACTGTTGTATCGATAGACTGAAATGGGCTATCTACCAGGAACTGATGGAAGATTCGAAAAGATTTACTGCGTTTTTGGGCAACTTCCGGCAACTTGCCGCACTGAGCTCGCAAACCTATAGGTGTGAAAAATTGTCAAAAATGGTCAATAATTGTCAAAAACTATCAAATATGGTCAAAATTTTGAAAAAATGGTTAATAATTGCCAAATATGCTAAAATTTTTGAAAAATTGTCAAAATTTTGAAATATTGTCCAAATTTTGAAATATGGTCAAAAATTTGGAAAAATGGTCAATAATTGTCAAAAACTCAAAATTTTGAAAAAAATGGTTAATAATTGCCAAATATTTTAAAATTTTTGAAAAATTGTCAAAAATTTTGAAAAATGGTCAAAAATTGTCAAAAATTTGGAAAAATGGTCAATATTTGTAAAATTTTTGAAAAAATGGTCAATAATTGTCAAAAATTTTGAAAAATGGTTGAAATTTTTGAAAAATTTTCAAAAATGGTCAAAAATTTTGAAAAATGGTTGAAATTTTTGAAAAATTGTCAAAAATGGTCAATAATTGTCAAAGACGGTCAATAATAGTCAAAACCAATCAGAAATCGTCAAAAATTGATAAAATTTTGAAAAATGGTAAAAAATTGTTAAATATTTTAAAAAATGGTCAATGATTGTCAAAATTTTTGAAAAATTGTCAATGATTGTCAAAATTTTTAAAAAATCAAAAATTGTCAATGATTGTCAAAATTTTTAAAAAATCAAAAATGGTCAATAATTGTTAAAATTTTTAAAAATGGTTAAGAATTATCAACATTTTGAAAAAATGGTCAGTAATTATAAAAAACTATCAAAAATGGTCAATAATTGTCAGAACCTGTCAAAAATTGTTAAATATTTTTAAAAATGGTAAAAAATTGTTAATTGTTAAAATTTTGAAAAATGGTCAATAATTATAAAAAACTGTCAAAAATGGTCAATAATTGTCAGAACCTATCAAAAATGGTCAATAATTGTCAGAAACTGTCAAATATGGTCAATAATTGTTAAAATTTTTGAAAAAATGGTCAATAGTTGTCAAAAATTTTGAAAAATGGTTGAAATTTTTGAAAAATTGTCAAAAATGGTCAATAATTGTCCTAGGCGGTCAATAATTATCACAACCAGTCAAAAATCGTCAAAAATTGATAAAATTTTGAAAAATGGTAAAAAATTGTTAAATATTTTAGAAAATGGTCAATGATTGTCAAAATTTTTTTTTTAAATTGTCAATGATTGTCAAAAATTTTTTTTTAAATTGTCAATGATTGTCAAAATTTTTAAAAAATCAAAAATGGTCAATAATTGTTAAAATTTTTAAAAATGGTTAAGAATTGTCAACACTTTGAAAAAATGGTCAGTAATTATAAAAAACTATAAAAAATGGTCAATAATTGTCAGAACCTGTCAAAAATGGTCAATAATTGAAAAACGGTCTAAAGCGGTCAACATTTGAAAAAATAGTCAATAATTGTCAAATTTTTTGAAAAATTGTCAAAAATGGTGAATAACTGTCAGAAACTGTCAAAAATGGTCAATAATTGTTAAAATTTTGAACAAAATGGTCAATAATTATAAAAAACTATCAAAAATGGTCAATAATTGTCAAAAATTTTGAAAAATGGTTGAAATTTTTGAAAAATGGTCAATAATTGTCAAAGGCGGTCAATAATTATCACAACCAGTCAAAAATTGATAAAATTTTGAAAAATGGTAAAAAATTGTTAAATATTTTAGAAAATGGTCAATGATTGTCAAAATTTTTTTTTAAATTGTCAATGATTGTCAAATTTTTTTTTAAATTGTCAATGATTGTCAAAATTTTTAAAAAATCAAAAATGGTCAATAATTGTTAAAATTTTTAAAAATGGTTAAGAATTGTCAACATTTTGAAAAAATGGTCAGTAATTATAAAAAACTATAAAAAATGGTCAATAATTGTCAGAACCTGTCAAAAATAGTCAATAATCGAAAAACGGTCTAAAGCGGTCAACATTTGAAAAAATAGTCAATAATTGTCAAATTTTTCGAAAAATTGTCAAAAATGGTGAATAACTGTCAGAAACTGTCAAAAATGGTCAATAATTGTTAAAATTTTGAACAAAATGGTCAATAATTATAAAAAACTATCAAAAATGGTCAAGAATTGTCAGAAACTGTCAAAAATTGTCAAAATTTTGAAAAAATGGTTAAATATAGTCAATAATTGTTAAAATTTTGAAAAATGGTCAAAAATTGTTAAATATTTTGAAAAATGTACAATAATTGTCAAAATTTTTGAAAAATTGTCAAAAATGGTCAATAATTGTCAGAAACTGTCAAAAATGGTCAATAATTGTTAAAATTTTGAAAAATGGTCAAAATTTTGAACAAAATGGTCAATAATTATAAAAAACTATCAAAAATGGTCAATAATTGTTAAAAATGGTCAAAATTTTTGAAAAATTGTCAAAATTGGTCAAGGATTCTCAAAACCTGTCAAAAATGGTCAATAATTGTTAAAATTTTGAAAAATGGTAAAAAATTGTCAAAATCTTTGAAAAATTGTCAAAAATTGTTAAATATTTTGAAAAATGTACAATAATTGTCAAAATTTTTGAAAAATTGTCAAAAATGGTCAATAATTGTCAGAAACTGTCAAAAATGGTCAATAATTGTTAAAATTTTGAAAAATGGTCAAAATTTTGAACAAAATGGTCAATAATTATAAAAAACTATCAAAAATGGTCAATAATTGTTAAAAATGGTCAAAATTTTTGAAAAATTGTCAAAAATGGTCAAGAATTTTCAAAACCTGTCAAAAATGGTCAATAATTGTTAAAATTTTGAAAAATGGTAAAAAATTGTCAAAATCTTTGAAAAATTGTCAAAAATGGTCAATAATTGTCAGAACCTGTCAAAAATGGTCAATAATTGTTAAAATTTGGAAAAATGGTCAAATTTTTTGAAAAATTGTCAAAAACGATCAATTATTTTTGGTGTATTTTCCGTCTGGCTTTCTCAAGGCAATATTCGTGTTGACCATACGCAATTGTGGAAACAATAATATTGTTTGTGTCAAAACAGAAGAATTTTAAAAAAAAGTCAGGAATTTGAATCACTTTGACATTGTTTTTACCGTTATCACTGTATGTATCAGGTATTTAATTTCCAAATTTCTCATTGTAAATATTTGCCCGGTACACATTTTTATACCTGTAAATAGTGGATTCTTATCTTTTAGAAAATGTGTTTCGCCTATATTTATATTATTTAGAGTCGAAAATGTTGCGTTAGAGTTAAAGATCGTTTCAAGGTGTTTTGTCATAACAGCACAGATATATTTTAGAGCAAATGGGACAGTCGGGAGCCCCGGGAGGAGTCCTTGTTGAGGTATAAATGTTTGGCGTATGTGGAACTTTAATTCAGTTTTTTATCATATCATTCCTGTTTCCTAACCTCACTTAATCTCACATACTGTCAACCAATAAAACACCATGAACTGAAAGAGTATGCAAGGCTTTTGATTGGCTGTTATTGTTCCGCAGTCAGATGTTTTTTTTTTAGTCTCCATGAGATCTTCAATCACAAGGTTAAACAAAAATAAAACCTATCATGAAATAAACTCAATTTCGTTATTTTCAAAAATGTTCAATAATTGTCAAAAACTATCAAAAATGGTCAAAATTTTGAAAAAATGGTCAATAATTGCCAAATATGTTAAAATTTTTGAAAAATTGTCAAAAATTTTGAAATATGGTCAAAAATTTGGAAAAGTGGTCAATAATTGTCAAAAATGGTCAATATTTGTAAAATTTTTGAAAAAATGGTCAATAATTGTCAAAATTTTTGAAAAATTGTCAAAACCAATCAAAAATCGTCAAAAACTGTCAAAAATTGTTAAATATTAAAAAAATGATTAATGATTGTCAAAATTTTTGAAAAATTGTCAATGATTGTCAAAATTTTTGAAAAATCAAAAATGGTCAATAATTGTTAAAATTTTTAAAAATGGTCAAAAATTGTCAATGTTTTCTATCATATCATTCCTGTTTCCTAACCTCACTTATCTCACATACTGTCAACCAATAAAACACCATGAAATGAAAGTGTATGCAAGGCTTTTGATTGGCTGTTATTGTTCCGCAGTCAGATGTTTTTTTTTAGTCTCCATGAGATCTTCAATCACCCTGTACACAAGGTTAAACAAAAATAAAACCTATCATGAAATAAACTCAATTTCGTTATTTTCAAAAATGTTCAATAATTGTCAAAAACTATCAAAAATGGTCAAAATTTTGAAAAAATGGTTAATAATCGCCAAATATGTTGAAATTTTTGAAAAATTGTCAAAAATTTTGAAATGTGGTCAAAAATTTGGAAAAGTGGTCAATAATTGTTAAAAATGGTCAATATTTGTAAAATTTTTGAAAAAATGGTCAATAATTGTCAAAATTTTTGAAAAATGGTTAAAATTTTTGAAAAATTGTCAAAACCAATCAAAAATCGTCAAAAACTGTCAAAAATTGTTAAATATTTAAAAAAATGATTAATGATTGTCAAAATTTTTGAAAAATTGTCAATGATTGTCAAAATTTTTGAAAAATTGTCAAATTTTTGAAATATGGTCAAAAATTTGGAAAGCTGGTCAATAATTTTCAAAAATGGTCAATATTTGTAAAATTTTTGAAAAAATGGTCAATAATTGTCAAAAATTTTGAAAAATGGTTAAAATTTTTGAAAAATTGTCAAAAATGGTCAATAATTGTCAATAATTGTCAAAGATGGTCAATAATTGTCAAAAGCAATCAAAAATCGTCAAAAATTTGATAAAATTTTTAAAAATGGTCAAAAATTGGTAAATATTTAAAAAAATGGTCAATGATTGTCAAAATTTTTGAAAAATCAAAAATGGTCAATAATTGTTAAAATTTTAAAAATGGTCAAAAATTGTCAATGTTTTCTATCATATCATTCCTGTTTCCTAACCTCACTTATCTCACATACTGTCAACCAATAAAACACCATGAACTGAGAGTGTGTGCAAGGCTTTTGATTGGCTGTTATTGTTCCGCAGTCAGATGTTTTTTTTAGTCTCCCTGAGATCATCAATCACAAGGTTAAACAAAAATCATGAAATAAACTCAATTTCATTATCTTTCACTTCAATTTTCCAAAACAAACCGTCAGCCAAAGTATCCCGAGGGATACCATTTCCCCGAATATACAGTCTCATTAGCCATTTATAGCAATATGTGCATAGATGCTTCCTCTTGTATTAGTATTTAGTAAACATAAAATATGTAAAACTGAATATTACTGAGTTTGCTAAATTAAATGAACTTGCTTTAGTTTGTTTTATCCAGAATGATGTTGAAACATCGAGCTTTTGTAAAAGCCTACCGCTATACAATAACAAGAAATGCTTTTTCGACTTTGTACCCGTTCGAACAAAAGGAGATTTCATGTTTTTGAATATTATGCTAGCAGTTGAGTTTCAATCTGTGAATAATACGAGGAAGGCTTTGTTATAGAGGTCTTTGTTTCCGAGGGTTATAGGGCATTTTGATTCCGTCCATATAAACAGATTGTCGTAATTCGTGTAAATAATGCTACACACATTTCACAAGAGACAGCCTCTTCCAAAATACACCAGTGCACTCTGGAAAGGACTTCTTCTACCTTCATTTCATCCGAAGTGGTCTCATTTTCGTCAGGCTTTCCCCAGCCTGTAATAATTGTCTTGCTCTCTACTTTTGCGTTGTGTGCTGAACATTATTGAGCTAAAAGGGACCTTAAAGAGTTTCATCTTGAGACTTGGTCAATAATTGTCATAAACTGTCAAAATATTGAAAAAATGGTTAATAATTGCCAAATATTTTCAAAAATTTGGAAAAATGGTCAATAATTGTCAAAAACTGTCAAAAATTGTCAATATTTATGAAAAATTGTCAAAAATTGTCAAAAATTGTCAAAAACTGTCAAAATATTGATTTAATAATTGCCAAATATTTTCAAATTTGGAAAAATGGTCAATAATTGTCAAAAATGGTCAATATTTATGAAAATTTTGAAAAAATGGTCAATATTTGCCAAAAATTTTGAAAAATTGTCAAAACTGGTCAATAATTGTCAAAGACGGTCAATTATGGTCAAAACCAATCAAATATCGTCAATAATTGTCAAAAACTGTAAAAAATGGTCAAAAATTGTTAAATATTTAAAAAATGGTCAATAATTGTTAAAATTTTTGAAAAATTGTCAAAAATGGTCAAAAAGCGTCAAAATATTGAAAAAATGGTTAATAATTGCCAAATATTTTCGAAAATTTGGAAAAATGGTCAATAATTGTCAAAAATGGTCAATATTTATGAAACTTTTGAAAAAATAGTCAATAATTGTCAAAAATTTTGAAAAATGGTTAAAATTTTTGAAACATTGTCAAAAATGGTCAAAACCAAACAAATTTCGTCAATAATTGTCAAAAACTGTAAAAAATGGTCAAAAATTGTTAAATATTTAAAAAATGGTCAATAATTGTTAAAATTTTTGAAAAATTGTCAAAAATGGTCAATAATGGTCAAAAAGCGTCAAAATATTGAAAAAATGGTTAATAATTGCCAAATATTTTCAAAAATTTGGAAAAATGGTCAATAATTGTCAAAAATGGTCAATATTTATGAAAATTTTGAAAAAATAGTCAATAATTGTCAAAAATTTTGAAAAATGGTTAAAATTTTTGAAACATTGTCAAAAATGGTCAAAACCAAACAAATTTCGTCAATAATTGTCAAAAACTGTAAAAAATGGTCAAAAATTGTTTAATATTTAAAAAATAGTCAATGATTCTCAAAATTTTTGAAAAATTGTCAAAAATGGTCAATAATGGTCAAAAACTGTCAAAATATTGAAAAAATAGTTAATAATTGTCAAAAACTGTCAAAAATGGTCAATATTCATGAAAGTTTTGAAAAAATGGTCAATAATTGTCAAAATTTTTGAAAATGGTTAAAATTTTTGAAAAATTGTCAAAAATGGTCAATAATTGACAAAAACTGTAAAAAATGGTCAAAAATTATTAAATATTCAAAAAATGGTCAATAATTGTTAAAATTTTGAAAAATGGTCAAAACTTGTTAAATATTTTGAAAAATGTACAATAATTATAAAAAACTGTCAAAAATGGTCAATAATTGTTGAAAATGGTCAAAATTTTTAAAAGATTGTCAAAACTGGTCAATAATTGTCAGATCCTGTCAAAAATGCTCAAAAATTGTTAAATATTTTTAAAAATGGTCAAAAATAGTTGAATATTTTAAAAAATGGTCAAAAATAGTCAATAATTGTCAAAATTTTTGAAAGTTGTCAAAAATGTTCAATATTAAAATCAATTGTTAAAAATTGTCAATAATTGTTGAAAATTGTCAAAATTTTTGAAAAATTCTCACATCCTAGTAGGCTTCACCTTCAAGAGCGTCAACACATCGCCTCTCAGAGTATTTCTCCTGAAGTCCACTACGTAGGTGTATCTGATCTCTTTTCTCTCCTCTCCTCCTCTTTCTCCTCTCCTTCTCTTTCTCCTCTCCTTCTCTCTCTCCTCTCTCTCTTTTACCATAAACACTGTTCGAGCTCTTTTTCTATTTATTCTCGTTTTATGGTTATTTTTATAGTAATATGATTTTTTGAAACTTGCTTGCTTGCAATGTTCAATAATTGTCAATTTTGAAAAATGGTCAAAAATTGTTAAATATTTTGAAAAATGTACAATAATTGTCAAAATTTTTGAAAAATTGTCAAAAATGGTCAATAATTGTCAAAAATGGTCTATAATTGTCAGAAACTGTCAAAAATTGTCAAAATTTTGAAAAAATGGTCAATAATTATAAAAAACTGTCAAAAAAATTTGTCAATAATTGTCAAAATTTTTGAAAAATGAATGAAATTTTTGAAAAATGGTCAAAAATTGTTAAACTTGGACGTTGGACGAAAACTGGCGATTTCTGCATGCACCTACTGCTCTTTTTAAAGTTATTTCAGTACAGATTATAACTTTTCGCTCTGTATATAAATTACTTATACACGAGTTTCTAATAAAAAAATAGTTATTTATGATACAAGTGCGTGAAGTGAAACTTTTGCGCACGAGTTGCGAAAATGAAAGGCACGAGCGTAGCTAGTGCCTTTTTTCGCAACGAGTGCGCAAAAGTAATTTACGCATGAGTATCATACAATGTTTTATCTACGACCACATTAAAAATACTTTCCCTTAATTATATATTACATAACCTCTCTTTTTAATAATTGTGTTCGAAATATTGCCTACCTCCATCATAAGAGATTCATTATCTGGTTCTCCATTTATAAAATCCAAAATCTGTTCCCTTGTGAAAATTTTTAATTTTTTTTGGTTTATGGCTCTCTAATTGTCGTTTTATGAAGGTAATAAGTTTATGAAATTTACTTATATCAATGTTTGAATTTAAATTTATGGTAGTTTTCAACATTGAATAATGGGACCATAACGTTGATGATTTCCATTGACTTTTCCGAGAAAAATGCAATAAGAACATTTTCCGTCTAATTTTTAATTTTTTTAGTGTTACACCAATCCAAAAAAAAAGGTGAGCGGTCGTCGGACCGCCAACAGAAGCTTGCTTCTTATGCACAATAAAATGACCATTTTTCGCAAATTTTGACCATTTTTCAAAAATTTTGACAATTATTGACCATTTTTGACTATTTTTTCAAATTTTAACAATTATTGACCATTTTTGACATTTATTGACCAATTTTGGCAGTTTTGACAATTATTGATAATTTTTGACAAATTTTCAAAAAATTCGACCCTTTTAGACCATTTTTTCAAATTTTAACAATTTCTGACCATTTTTGACAATTATTGATCATTTTTGACAATTATTGATCATTTTTGACAATTTTTCAAAAATTTAGACCATTTTAGATCATTTTTCCAAATTTTAATAATTATTGACCATTTTTGACAATTATTAACCAGTTTTGACAATTATTGATCATTTTTGACAATTTTTCAAAAATTTTGACCATTTTAGACCATTTTTCCAAATTTTAACAATTATTGACCATTTTTGAGCATTTATGACAGGTTCTGACAATTATTGACAATTTTTCAAAAATTTTGAGAATTTTTAACAATTATTGACTATTTTTTCAAAATTTTGACAATTTTTGACCATATTTCCAGATTTTAACAATTTTTGACCATTTTTGAGCATTTTTGACAGGTTCTGACAATTTTTCAAAAATTTTGGCAATCTGAAATAATTATTGTCCATTTTTGACAGTTTCTGACAATTATTGACCACTTTGGACAAATATTGTACATTTTTCAAAATATTTAACAATTTTTGATCATTTTTAAAAATTTTAACAATTATTGACTATTTTTGACCATTTTGACAGTCTTTTATAATTATTGACCATTTTTTCAAAATTTTGACAATTTTTCGAAAAATTTTACCTTTTTCATAAATTTTGACAATTTTTGACAATTATTGACCATTTTTCCAAATTTTTGGCAATTCTTAACCATTTTTTCAAAATTCTGACAGGTTTTGACAATTTTTGACGATTTTTCTAAATTCTTGACAATTTTTGACCATATTTAAAAAATTTTGACAATTTTTCAAAAATTTTAATAATTTTCGACCATTTTTGACGATTTTTGACAATTTTTCAAAATTTTTAACATATTTGGCAATTATTGAACATTTTTTCAAAATTTTGACAAATTTGACCATTTTTTAAAATTTTTATAATTATAGATCCTTTCGGACCATTTTTGACGAATTTTGATTGGTTTTGACAATTATTGACCATTTTTGACAATTTTTCAAAAATTTTAAAGATATTTAAAATTTTTTGACAATTATTGACCATTGCAAACAAGCAAGCTTCAAAAAATCATATTACTATAAAAATAACCATAAAACGAGAATAAATAGAAAAAGAGCTCGAACAGTGTTTATGGTAAAAGAGAGAGAAGGAGAGGAGAAAGAGGAGGAGAGGAGAGAAGGAGAGGAGAGAAAAGAGATCAGATACACCTACGTAGTGGACTTCAGGGGAAATACTCTGAGAGGCGATGTGTGGACGCTCTGGAAGGTGAAGCCTACTGGGATGTGACAATTTTTCAAAAATTTTGACAATTTTCAACAATTATTGACAGTTTTTTATAATTATTGACCATTTTTTCAAAATTTTAACAATTTTTGACCATTTTTCAAAATTTCAACAATTATTGAACATTTTTGACAGTTTCTGACAATTATTGACTTATTTTGACCATTTTTTTAAATATTTAACAATATTTGATAGTTTTTGACTATTTTTGACAGATTCTAACAATTATTGACCATTCACGTTTCACACTTCTTAATGACAGTACAAAATTATTACAATTACAGAACCTTTGACAGAAAACAAAAAACAAAATTATCTAAGATAACTTAATAAATATACAAATAAAAAAGAGTGTTATAATGATTATCCCATTTAAAAAGCATTGTACTTTTTCGCACTCACACACTTTACGTATAAAACGTAATTTCACGTATTTATATGAGTTTGTAAATGCTCAATTTTAATGGTGGTCGTAGATAAAAGGAATTTATTCTTTATTTACGTTAACCCGAAAAAAAAACATAAACAAACAATTATTTTAACGGACGACTTACCGCCCAGCATCATTTCAGTATCAGTACCATCTCCTAGTACGTAGTTGCACTCTGTATAATAAAATGGTGCCCCCCCAAAGTATAGCGGCCGGGCCTTCGTCGTCGGTTAACACTACTTGTAAGACCAGTATATAGCGGTTATGCGTAGAGCTCGCGGTCCGAACACCATCCTCATAGTTTTAATCAACCCAAGTCTTCGCCAACCTTCAAATAACCGCTTCTTCTCTCTCCGAAAGAAATAACTATCTCGAAGGACCAATCGCGCGCTACGCGGTCTCACCACTTACGCCAGGATATTTTTTTTAGTGTTGTTTTTTGTGATTTGGTGAAATTATTACTGTGTACGGGAAGAAATTTTCTCAGTGAAATGAGGATTAGTTGTTGTCCCCGACTAGCGGCTTTTCTTTCTCACCGTGTAGATTAAAGCGAGAGGAGGAAGGACAAAAGCGGGATGGTGGTATGCCGTTGCTGATGGCTGGACGAAGACGTGACGCTGCTCGAATGCATCTACAATTATGGTAATTTTGCATCTTGTATAGTTTTATTTATTTATAGATTTTTTTTTGAATTGTGACTCTAAGGTTCAGTATTGTAAACGTTTTGAAAGTTAAAAACTAAATAATCTTTAATTAGAGAACAAAAAGTCTAGATTCAATTTAATTTAATCCAATAATTTTATTCCAATATCAGTGTCCAACAAGGTTAGGTTTGTGGTGGAGTGGGTCTATAAGGCACTCCAATACGACTCGCAAGAGTCTATTGTGGCTCATACCAATTCAGATTTCACCAAGAAAATTCAGCTTCTTTCACAACTTATATGATCTGCTGTTTCATCATCTTCCAGACAAAGAGGACAAGTCGGATCTTCCGACATTCCAAGTCTTAGCATATGATGATTCAGATAATAGTGTCCTGTTAGACAACGTAGGTCATGCCTTCCATAGTCCAACATTTGGTTGAAGACATTCTTCGAAGGAAGCCTTTGAATGAACCAATCCTGGTATATCATGCCAGAAGTCCAAAACTCTTCTTGCTGTCCAGGTTTTTAGTGTTTTGATTTGGCAAACTGCCAACAATGTTATGGAAAAATTAATAATAAAATGTTTAAAGCACCACAAATATAGTCTGGTCGTCTGTATCTATTGACAGAATATGTTTGACAAAAGGTTTGAATCTTGTACATGATCCAATAATAAGAATTGAAGATGAAGAAATTTCTTTACAATCCCGTCTTTTATAAAAAGGAGTTATTGTAAATAGATACAATTAGATTTATTTGGGAATTAAACCTTCCTAGAAATTGATAAGGGATTTATGTAGACAGGACTGTACTAAAATTATCTCCTTAAAAGTCGAGAGATATTTAAAATATTGTGAAAGTGTCGGAGTGTACCTCTGCCATCCGTGTGTAAAACATTTTATTGTACGTCCCAAATGTTGCTTGTTTATGGTCGAGGATATTTATTTGCAGGGAGTATATATATATATATATATATATATATATATATATATATATATATATATATTTAACGAAAGAATTTTAAAACCTCGGCGTTTCTACGTTTGTTTTATTTCCCCGTTGTAAAAACGAATATTTCTTCTTATTATAAATTTTTTTTTATTGCCAGATTCGAAATTAAACTCGCTGAACGTTAAGGGTGAGAAGAGACGTGTATAATAAAATCTTATCTTTTAGAAAATAAACATTTCTATTTCGTGACAGTCGAAGAAAGTTTCAGTATTATAACTTCAGAAAGTTAGATGAAACGACTTATCAAGATAGAATAGAATAGATTTTATGGAGAGTTAGTGAAATTGAAAAAAATTTAATTTAAAAAAATATGCGGTTATGGTGTATTTGAAGATTATTGGTAGTACGAGAAATTTTGAACCGAATGACTCTCACCTTTTCTATCCTCCTTCAAATTTCCAAGCATATTATCAATAAATCAAAAGTGAAAAGCAGAAAAATATTGAAAACGTTTATCCAGCACAGAAAGAACTTTCCAAGTGACCCAGAATTTTGATCCAGGGCCACCAAACATTGAAATTCAGTGTGATCTTCAAGAGAAGAAAAGAAATGAATACTTTAATTACGAAAGACAATCAGGTATCATTTATCGTTGTCGAATGTCAATTCTTCACGTATAAAATTAATAATCTTTTCTGTAGTGTAGTTGTAGTAGAAATATAAAACCATAGACTATTGATAAGTATGATCTTAATTTTGTTGTGAATGAAAGATTGAATGAATTTTAGATAGGAAATAAATAGTGTTGATGATTTTTGAATATTTTTGAAATTAATTAGGCTAGAAAAAAAAGTTGGATATAAAAGTTGTAGATCTTGGGAAAATCTACAAATTTTGCATCAGTGACTTTTTCACATAACATCAAAATTAGCTCGAAAAACGAAAAAAACTGCATTTTTCGTTTTTTATCTTTAATTTCCTCAAAAATTGTTCGATTTTGATTTGGTAGAAGGTAGTTTTCATAGTCACAATGACTCTTGAGAGTGTTTGTATGAAATGTTCATTTTGTCCTGCTCTAATCGCCCTGTATAATTTTTAACGTCTGGTAATAAATGGTAGTGATTTTGCGGCGATTTTACAATTTATAAAACCGGTCACATAATATATTCTCGAATCAGAGGAAATAGCAACAACTCGAACATTAAGAGATCAACAAACAAACAAAAAAAAAGTTTCTTTTATTTCAACTGTATTACTGTATAATTTCAGGAACCTTATAATTCGTTAAGTTGATACAGAAGTTGTAGTTGTCTAATTAAACAAAGAGGATATCGCGAATTGTTCACCTTTGGGTTTTTTAGCATTCAACGTATTTTACGTACAGCTCACAGGACCGTATTCCGATTAAAAAAAAAGGTGAGAAGTCGACGGACAATAGAATAACCGTTTTTCGTGAATTTTTCACCATTTTTCAAAAAATTTGACCATTTTTGACAGTTTCTAATGAATTTTGACAATTATTGACAGTCTTTGACAATTATTGACCATTTTTGACAATTTTTCAGAAATTTTAACATATTTGGCAATTATTGACCATTTTTTCAAAATTTTGACAATTTTTTCAAATTTTAATAATTATTGACCATTTTTGACAATTATTGTCCAATTTTGACAGTTTTGACAATTATTGATCAATTTTGACAATTTTTCAAAAAATTTCACCATTTTAGACCATTTTTCCAAATTTTAACAATTATTGATCATTTTTGACAATTTTTGAGCATTTTTAACAGGTTCTGACAATTTTTGACCATTTTTCCAAATTTTAAAAATTATTGACCATTTTTGACAATTTTTGAGTATTTTTGATAGGTGCTGACAATTATTGACAATTTTTCAAAAATTTTGATTATTTTTAATAATTATTGACCATTTTTTCAAAATTTTGACAATTATTGACCATTTTTCCAAATTTTTGACAATTATTGACCATTTTTCCAAATTTTTGATAACTTTTGAAAATATTTGGCAATTATTAACCATTTTTTCAAAATTCTGACAGGTTTTGACGATTTTTCCAAATTCTTGACAATTTTTGACCATATTTAAAAATTTTTGACAATTTTTCAAAAATTTTAACAATTATTGACCATTTTTGATAATTTTTGACGAATTTTGATTGGTTTTGACAATTATTGACCGTATTTGACATTTATTGACCATTTTTGATAATTTTCCAAAACTTTTAACAATTATTGACCATTTTTGACAGTTTTTGACGAATTTTGACAATTATTGACCATTTTTGACAATTTTTCAAACATTTTAACATATTTGGCAATTATTGACCATTTTTTCAAAATTTTGACAATTTTTGACCATTTTTCAAAATTTTAACAATTATTGATCCTTTTGGACCATTTTTGACGAATTTTGATTGGTTTTTACAATTATTGACCGTATTTGACATTTATTGACCATTTTTGATAATTTTTCAAAACTTTTAACAATCATTGACTATTTTTGACAGTTTTTGACGAATTTTGACAATTATTGACCATTTTTGACAATTTTTCAAACATTTTAACATATTTGGCAATTATTGACCATTTTTTCAAAATTTCGACCATTTTTCAAAATTTTAACAATAATTATTATTGATCCTTTTGGACCATTTTTGATAATTTTGACGAATTTTGATTGGTTTTGACAATTATTGACCATTTTTGACAATTTTTCAAAAATTTTAAAGATTTTTGTTTTTTGTCTAAAATAATATTAGGGCACATACAATAGATCTGCCGAGTTCGCAGTTTAAACCCTTTTTTAGTATCTTAAGGTCGGTACACACTCGAAAGCACATGATGTAGAGTGAACCAAATAAAAAACGTCCGATTGCTTGGAAACTGATCTAGGACACATCGTTTCTAAACGGAAACTTATTCTTGTTACGTTTGTTATTGTTGTTGTTCTTATATGAATGTGAAGCTTTTATTTAGTATTCTATATTTGATAACTTTGTGATAAGATAGTTATAGTTCGACTTTTAGGTGGATTTATTAGGAATTTAAATAGTAGTTAAAGTACGACCAGAAATCTAAGAATGTCGTAAATCAATATAAGCCGACGTCCCCCATTTTGCAACGGCTTAAAAAGAATGAAACTGGTATACAATGTTGCAAAGAGGCTTTAAGGCTTGCATTTTATAAACTTTCCGAACTATAATCGTATTCATTATCGTGATGTTTATAAGTGTTTATAAAACAAAATTTAATGGCTAGGGCAGGTACAACTCTGCGTAGACTCGACCGCCTGCTGTTAACTCAAGTGCTGGGTAATTTATGACCTTCTTATATTTCTGGTCGTACTTTAGTAGGTATTTTTAATAGGTTTAAATGGAGTGCGACACTGGAACGAGACTGTACAATTGTAGACAAAAAGAATGCAACGGATTTAACTGTTTTACGAAAATGAGAATGTTTCTA
Source organism: Lochmaea crataegi (assembly GCA_947563755.1). Lineage (NCBI taxonomy): Eukaryota > Metazoa > Arthropoda > Insecta > Coleoptera > Chrysomelidae > Lochmaea > Lochmaea crataegi. Next base: position 115,364 of record CANOBC010000059.1, read on the forward strand.
TCTAAATACGCCGACTAGATGGACTTATCGAATACAACCTCTGATATGACATTAGAATCATTTTGGTAGGCCTTAATTGAAGGTCGATTTAAGGTCTTATCGTCGGTTACGTAATTTAATTTGTTTCGAAATAGTCATAGTTGTGGCAATAACAATACAACGGACATTATCATATTTCAATGAGTACAATTACTGACCTTAATTTACTCAAATTTTCCGTGAAAATAATGGAATTACAAATGTCGATCTATTCTATTGTTATCGCTACATTAACGTCTGAATCACTCCGTTTTATGGTTTGAAATAAATCGATTATTTACGAATACATTTCGATTGATTAAAGATAGAATATTTATATCTACAAATAGTGCATCGAAGAATTTATTTTGACGTTTGACAACAACCACTGACAGTTTAAAACCGAAATAATAAAATACGTACGTTTTGTATCTATTGCATTTGTTATTTATTTAAATAGTTTTTACTTGTGGGATAAAATTATACACACTATGGCTAATTACTATTTATTTATTAAACTTAATTTATATACACACTCTACTTAATGTCTGCTAATTTATTTACACTCGGTTTAATAGTTCTGATTTATTTTTACTACTTCAATATTACACTATTTATCTTCACTATTTAATTACTAAGAACTTCTGTAAACTGTCTGCTAACTAACTCTTTGTCTTCGTTTCACTAATTGTCAACTCACTCAAAAACCCGCTTGTATATAGTTTTTCTCAACTATCGAAAATTCTAGTATTTTCCGCGCTCGTCCTATGAATAAATAAAGCGTATTTTCGAGAATGTTCTCGAAAGGAGCGCAGCCACCAAAATTACAGTCGAGAGACAGGGCCGGCTTTGAGTTGGTGACCTCGCAACACTATAATTACAGTATGATCAGATAAAAGGGACTAGTCCTATTTCATAATCCTAGATGATAAAATATTTTATATTTTGCATTGTATTTTATTTAATTTAAACGAAGCTTCATTTTAATAAAAATATGGAGAATTCGATGAACAATCGCGTACCTTTTAATTGGTCCTTTACAATCGATAACCTTGAACGGTTGTTAATAGAGTAACCCACCTAAGGCTGTTATGTTTTATAAGGTTGGTACTTATCCTACAAATGGTTCTACGAGGTTTTTACAATAATTTATTTCGAATTAATATTCACAAGGAGTAATTCGAAAAATGTAGTAGTCCATAACTAGGTATACATTAGATATTCAAGGTCTTTACGGCGAAATTGGATGATTAAATAACTCGATTGTGTTTTCCGCTTTAGATCGACGTCAAATTAAGAAAAATATCGGTATAAATAAACGTTGTTTGTGTTACTTATAATAATTGTTATTATACCGGGTGTCCATCTTTATTTTAACTGCTCATAAATTCTAAACGGTTTGAGATAGATCATGCGGTTTTCACTAAAATGTTTCATTTTAGCACAAGTTTTGTTTAAAAAAGTTAAGTTTTTTTTATTCGTTTTTCCTTCGTCACAACAAAAATGGCGGATGTTTGACAATTTTTTTGTTGACTTTGCTCACGATTTTAAAACATTTTGCACTGTAGAATAGGTAAAGGTTGGTTCAAACTTCAAAAAAATACACTGGGTGTTCCATCAACAAAAGTCAAGAAAAAAATTGTCAAACATCCGCCATTTTTGTTGTGACGTAGGCAAAACGAATAAAAAACTTAACTTTTTCAAACATAACTTGTGCTAAAATGAAACATTTTAGTGAAAATCGCATGTTTCTATCTCAAACCGTCTAGAAGTTATGGGCAGTTAAAATGAGGAAAAATAAAGATGGACACCCGGTATATTATATGTAGCGATTTAAAATGTTATTATTATTATTATTTTTTCAAGAATGTTGGGAAAATATCTGGGAATTGAAAAATTCAGTTGAGGTACAGCTTTAAACGAAACGGTCTAAAACTAGATACCTAACATCTTCCAAGGGTGCTAGCTGCCTTAGAAGGAACTTTTGGATAGAGGAAAATTAGATTAGATGGACATAAAATCTCGTCTAGTAACAGCAGTTTGCATTTGGCAGAAGATAGATTGTAGAGCAAAAGGAGACCTGGAGGAGTCCATGTTGAGTATAAGTGTTTGGCGTAAAGCAGTAATTCACTTTTACTTGTGGTTTTTCTGTTTCCTAACCTCACTTATCTCCCTCATTTTCCCCACCCCCCTAGTAACCTGGATTTCTCGAATTCTGCCCCCACTCCTCCTTCTCCCACTGTGAACAATTTCCCTATAATCTTCTCCTCCCAATCTTCCTCTAGCACCTCGTTCCTATTTTCACTCATCCTTTTCACCGCTATCTCATACGCCTTTTCCCATGGATTGTTTTCCAATTCCCCAGTAACTCTTCCCACTTCCCTCTTTTTTCCCTCTCCACTCTACGCTCCAGTTTCTTCTTCTTCTCTTTGTATCCCCTTCTTCCCTTTATTCTTCCTCTTCCCCTCAGCATCCGTCTTCGTTCTTACTTACACTGCCTCCACAGCTCCTCTATTTCCTCATTCCTCCAGTAATTGGTCCTCCGCCCATGCCTATTGCCACTCTTTCCCTATCTTTTACATCTGTATCATGTTCAAGTCCCCTTTCTATCTCTTACTTTCTTCCTCACACTCTCTGCCTCGGCCTTCGTCCACTCTTCCAATAATTCCTTTCTTCCTTTCCTTATATCCGTCTCCACATACCTATGTAAGCTCAAGTTTTCCTCATCCTCCAGCATCCTCCAACTACTCACTCTTTCCCCCAGCCATTCATCACATGCTGTTATATCAATGAATGACGATCCCCCGTCACCCCTCACGAAGGTGGGCAGTAGTTCATCATTCAGCACCACCAACCCGTTGGATGTCAACACTTCCTCCAGGATCTCCAATGGTCAAATGAGCTAGGAACCAATAAAACACCATGAACTGAAAGTGTATGATTATGATTGGCTGATATTGTTCTGCAATCAGAGGTTTTTGGTATTGGATTTGAACTGGCGCCCTCTACCATGACCAGAAATTGGAATACATGGAGTTCGATCTCCTTATATATGGTCTCCATACTAGTGCTGTTCGAGATGAATAAGCTGTAGAAAAATTCTCATTCTCATAAATAGATTACAAAGTTTTTGAAAAATATTTTTCAAAAAACTGAGAAGAAACAACTACTTCTCTGGTATATCTGCAAGATATAACCAACCATTCTGGTTTGAAATTAGGAGGGAGAACATCATGGTTTCGGGGTATTTGCACCTCATCAGTATAATTGCAAATACGTCAAAAGTGATAGGAAATGATTTTATAGAAAATTTTGATATCTACATTTTTTATTTGAAGCTTTTTTCCATATCTTCGTATATTTTCGAGATATTTTCAAAAAAGTGATTTTGGGGGTAGTTTTTAATAGTTTTTTACCCCCTAAATGGAATTCAATATTTTTTAAATATGTATACTACAAATTTATGTCAAAACGAACTTACATTCAAAAATGCAGGCTTTCCTTTTAAATGGTAGTTTAAACCTTCATTTTATTGGACTAAAGGTAGATATTCTCCGTCCAAGAGCTCTGAGTTGAACGGTCGTTAATTTTTAAAAAATATTCAAAAACTTACGACAGTTTTACAGGAAACTGTAATTAAGTATAACATCATAAAGACTCAATCATTTTCAAATGAACTATAATAATTATAAACTGTCAAAAATATTTGCTAGTGTAAAAATTTCGTAATAAATGTTAAAAAATTCTTATACAATGTTCACATTACAATTATTACAGAAAACTTTTGATATTTCCATTGAAATAAATAAATGTAAAATTGTCGTATTTAGTAAAGCGTTTTAACAATAGATGTCGAAGAATAAAAATATATTATTCTACGCTTCTATTTTCGCAACAAAAATATTTCCGTAACTGGACAATATGTACCGTTGTTGATTATAGTAACATTTCAGTCCGGGATTAACTCTCGGACGATAACATATACCTTGTACTGATGAGGCGCAATACGCCGAAACCGGTCTACAAGTTGTGTTATCCCTTCTAGTTGCAAACCAGAATGGTTGGTTTAAATCTTGTAGATTTACCAACCCCGTTTGACTTAGAAGTGTAATTCAATATCTGTCGGGGCATGTAGCCCGGGAAGTAGTTGTTTCTTCTTTGTTGAACGGTCACTGTTTTTGAAAAATATTTTTCAAAACTAATTGTGAAGCGTAGAATAATATATTTTTATTCTTCGACATCTATTGAAATAAATAACCCGAATTAATCGCTTATTTAAAATAAAAAGTTTTCCTATCTAATTGTAGCATGAGCCAATAATTTTATCGATTTCTCAGGCGGTTATTTAATAATTTCGCTTTCGGTTTTTGCATAAATTAAAATTGGGAAAGTATCCGTAAAGTTCCACGGGTCCACCGAACTCCAATCTCATTTATCAGTCAAAGCGTAACAATAAAAAAAGGTAAATGAAGAGTATAATCAATTACATAAAAGTAGGTGAGAAATTTCCTTTGAATTTCTATTGCCATTCATTATACGGGGTATCCTCAATATATTTTTATCAATCAAAATAATTTTTCATTAAAAAAAAACATTGAGTTAAATCAGGTGAACGAGTCGGTCGTCAACATGACTTCCCATAGAGGAAAATACCACGTGCCCGAGCTTGGTCCAATTATGTAGAACCCTGTTCCAAGGTTGTAAACCAGGCTTGGTCCAGCGTTGGTAGAAGTCTGGAGTGATAACGATGGGCCAGGCTTGGTTGCCAGGACTAGGCCAGGCTCGATCGCCAAGACTGGAACAGGCTCGATTGCCAGGACTGGACCAGGTTTGGTTGCCAAGACTGAGCCAGGTTTGGTGGCCAAGACTGGGCCATGCTCAACTAACAGGAGTGAGACAGGCTCGATTGCCAGGAACGGACCAGGTTGGGTTACCAGGACTTGGCCACGCTCAATTGCCAGTGCTAGATCAGGCTTGGTTGTCTGGAGTGGGCCAGGCTCGATTGCCAGGACTGGACCATCCTTGATTGCGAATACTGGCCCAAAATTAAATGCTAATTATTGGCTATTAATTAAACAATGGGATTAATAATGGTACACTCATATTAACCGAAACTCTGTTAATATTGTAACGTTTATTCTAATTTATATTTACAATTAATTTATATTTACAGATTTATATCCTTATTTAATAATTTATGTAATACACTAAACACACTAATTATAATTTATATGAGAGTCACTTAATAAACACTTTATCGAGGCGCGATTACTTTCCTTCGGTATCAACACTGACTGATTGACCAATTTCCTGCAGCGATGCTCGTGGCTTATTTATACTCGCGCGCCGTAATTCTAAAAGCTCTCGACGTTCTGGCGGATGCACTGGGTATTCTCGATGTTTCGTATTTTGGATGGTTCTCGAAAATTGGGCGGAGGAGCCATAGTCGTCTCATACGGGGATTTCACTGGGGGCACTAAGTGAGCATATTAATGCAGTAGCTCGCGTAACAATATTTATTTATTTATTCTTTTATTATACGGAAATATACAATTAAATTATTAAAAACCATTTTCTTTCATATACTTTAATTTATATTTATTTGTTTCGCCGAGCACGTCCACCTTCCCAGTCTTTTGCTCCTGATAAAAAGTTACTCACTGCTGTTATCACCCCGATATCCTGGCCCCAGCTTGAGTTATCATTGGTATGGCCAAGGCTGGGTCATCCAGTCCTGGTCCAAGCATGGGTTATCAATGGCTTGGCCAAGGCTAGGTCAGACAGTCTCGGCCCAAGCTTGGATTATCATAGGCATGGCCAAGGCTGGGTTAAGAGACCTGGCGAAAAAACTCGGACGATTTTTAACCGCACGATTAAAACCGTGTAGTGTGAAAGAGGCGTAACTATCTGGAAATCTTTGGGTTTGGGATAAGCAGCGAAACCTTCAAACAAAAATAAGTTTTCATTCAAATTTTTTGCCTGTGTGAGGTTAGCAACTAATTGTTTTTCGTAAAAACAATGCTTAATTTTATGTGAATAGTTTAAATCGAGGTTATGAGATAAGTTGTTTTGTCAATTTTTACGACACTGCGGTAAAAAAAAGTAGATAAAGAACATTTTCTACGCTTTACAATTTATTAGATTACAACAATTTACATGATTGCTTTCTTTTTTTTTTATATATAAATAAAATACAACAAATAACTAACGAGGCGATTACCATTGTTATGTTATATGTACAGGGTGTCAATTTTAAAACTTACTAACTTACAAAAGAGATTTTTAAAAAATTTCAAAACCGTTTCTAGGGTAGAGAGGGGGAAGTAAAATGACCTCAACCCCCTATGCCCCACCTACCCCACAAACAAAAATTTAAATGGCAACCCCCTACTTGTGATACGTCGTTAGAAAGCCCGTAGAAAATGCTTTCCAACGGTCTAAGTAATAATTATACAGGGTGTAACAATATGTATATGTAATCTAATCTCTTTTCGTTCACGAGGTACAACCCATTGTAAGTTTTAAAATTGACACCCTGTATGTATATTAGACATATAAATGCTGCAGATCTGCAAAAATATCTGTAGACCAAATGGCGCAATTTTATATGAAATACATCCTATAAAAAAAATTAAAACGTGTCCGCAACACTTTGATATGTACCTATAGATAAAAAAAGTAACACTGGCGGTGGACTCTTTGGCGAACGGCTTTCTTAGCTTAGATGTTCATAAACATTCATAAATTAACTGTTAAAATAACTGAAGAATAACAATGGAACGAGCTTGGGTTAACCTAACACGCTTTAGACCAGGAAATGAGTTCACTTCGAAGAAATTACGTCAAGTTATATTTTAGTTATAGTAATAGTAATAAAAGAGACAGGTGGACAATATAGATATCGTCCGGGTGTTATTTATTCACTCACAAAAACTTAGTAATACAAAATGGTTATGAAAATGTCAAATAAAGGTGATGGACAATAAACAAGAAGCGAAGCTTCCGATCATTTTTTGTATGCGCATGTCTGAAAATCGCCATTTCTATAATAAGTTACTTGTCACACTTCACTTTGTCGACCAATTATATCGCCGATATTTAAGAATTTGATCATTTTCTCAGTGTATTTACTAAGTTATCTGTCAACGTCGGTCTCTCAAGGTCATACATTTTGGTTACCAAAACATCAAAGAAAATGCGTTGTATAGTTGCGAGTAAAATTAATTTGCATCGTTTCATGTTAAAATATCAGTGTACGGCAAGGTCAGTGTAAGGATTAAAAAGCCCACCCCCCAAAAAAGCCATAAATCATTTCTAGTCTTGACCCACCCACAACCGAACAATTGATTCTCATTGGCGCAATGTAACTTCCGATTGGTTTATGAAAAATTTACTTCAACTGCGAGTCCACATGGACGCGCAGGGTAGGCTTAGTCCATTATTGTTATTTACGAGACATTGTGTTCTGAATAAGAATTATATATCTGTTAGAATTATTTTATTGATTAAAACTATTTTGTTGGTAATTATCAAAATTATGGCTTTTTGGCGACCATTAGAAGAGGAAGATATTGTTACAGGTATGTATTTTATAAATATGGACAGCTAATTAGGTTCTAATCGTTGATATATTGTATTTTAGAGCCTGAAATGGTTTTATTAACAACGGCTTATTGTTATCTGCCAAAAATATTTCAAGCTGTTCAGCGGATTACCATCAAGATGTGATTGCTGCGTTATTTGAGAGATGGTTCGAGGAACAGTTAATTCCAAACATCCCGGGAGGTTCTGTAATAGTTCTGGAGAATGCTCCTTGCCATTCAAGGCAAACTGAAGAAATTCCTAAACCAAAGGCTAGGAAACAAGTAATTGCAGATTTTCTGCAAAAAATGGGTGTCAACATTCCAACACATTGTCTAAAATTATTACGAGAGCTCAATTTAAAACCCAAATATGTAGTGGATGAATTTGCCAAGCAGCATGGTCATGAAGTGACATTCACTGAGACCTAAAATATCTATTGAGCCCCCTTACTTCTACTTAGTTCCTCAGGAAAGTCTCAGAGACTAGTAGCTCCTTTGGACCTATTTCCCGGAGGAATTTCAGGATATCTGCAGGCTCTAGTTTAGTTTAATTGTCCCTCTTCTATTCAGTAGGTTTCGTGCCCTAGGATTCTGTGTGGATGGAGATACCACAGAATCTACATTCTTCTTACTCCAATATTTTGAGCTTTTTCAGATGCTCATTCAGGCGACAATGTAGCGTTAGGATCCCTGTTGAAACTCTTAGTGCAGTTTTACTCTGACTTGGGTATTAATTTAATCTCAATAGGATGTAGTCACCCAGAAGTATCTTTGATTGTCTAGATCTTTCCAATGCTCAGATCTCCTTTTTTCGGCTTTGAATATTTCTTCCAATATTACATTGGAGCTGATACCGCAAAAGGGTTCCGGTCCCCAACAGGGCGTTTCAGTCCTCCTCTTTGCTAGTTCATCTGCTTTCTATTCCAGTGTATCCTGGAATCATCAGAAAGCCTTGATTACACAAGAACTCAGTGCTTTAATAGCTTCTTTACTATCCGACATTATGATAATCCTATGTCTTCCATATCCTTTATCAATATTGAACTGGGCACACTCTGCATTGGCGTGAATTTCCATAAGTGATAATTGGTCTCACTAGTGTACATCCAGCTCAGGATTTTTGGGCTACAACCCCTGCCATTAGAGCTATTTTTGCTTTGTATATAATCTCCCTTTCGTGTTTGATCCACAGGAGTTTACTGTCCAAAGTCAAACCTAGATACTTGACTTCTTGTCTCCATTCAACCTCACTTCCAGTTTTGGTGGTTTTGCAACTTGCATACACCAGCTATTTGTAGACTTCAGAACTTTTCGATTCTATAACGACCAAAAATTCTTCTATTGGTCTAGCTTCAAGGACATTATCGGTCTGCTCCAACCAGTCTTCAGTCTTGCATACTTGTTATATCTGTAAATGGAAACGTCTCAAAGGATGTAGGACCTTCCGACTACTAAAAACTCATTCATCAATAAATTCATTTATTTCCAGTAAGCATATCTTTGAGTATAGAGCCCAACATCCACAACTCCTAGCTCAATAAAGAGGTATTGACACCCCATCCTCTGAAATCACTCACCAGATTAAAATTTTGCTTTTGCTATGTTTATAGTGTATTTTTATCATATTGATAGCTGAAGAGCTCATTATAAATTCAAAAACGTGTCTAAAACAATTCAGGGTGATTTAAAGAATTAAACAGAATTGTAAGCGGTTCTTCATGTAGATAAGAGTTCAATTTCAGCAACTTTCGGTAGATTCTTCCTGTGTAGTGAACCGCAGGTAGCGAGGACCATAGAACCCTAATACCATTACCATTCAAATATATTTAGAAGTGATAAATTTACCGTGACAGTGCAGTGTAGTTGGGTAAGAATAAGATCCTATTCGGTATATATTATTATAGACAGTTTTCTTTGAACGTGATAGAGCAAGATACTTCTCATCTTCCATTATGGCTTCGTTCTGGAGCTCTGCCACGTGTAGGTATTTTTCCAGCTACACTTGTGCGTATTTAGAACATATTTTTTTTCAACTAATCACACGATTGAAAGTCTTTGTTACTCGGGTTGTGTGACTTGTAAATCGGTCCACAAACCGGTACGCGATTTTAAAAATTACTCTTTATCCGGAAATGAACAAATATTCATGCTCAGGCGACTTAACCCCCAGATGACCTTAACCAGATTAAATGGAATAGTCACGAAATATGGACGAGAAGTGGTGGTGGTGGTGGTATATCATTTCCTCTTTAACCAACCGAAGGATGATGAGGATGCGCGTACACGCCGGCTGTGTAACTATCAAAATTAAATAACTCGAGTTTTGTAACAGAATCCGTTATAATATCATCATTATCAACAGGATCGTATCGAGAGGCATTTCTTGTACTTTTTTTTTGAACCCAATTGTAATCTAAATGAAAAAAAAATACACGAACTCTATGGCTTGGTTCTCTTCAGTCTCTAGATTTGTCTTTGATATGGGTCCGTGATACCCTACAAAATATCAAAAACTTGATTTCCAGCAACGGTGGAGAAGACATGAAATATGTATACAGGGTGTCCCGTAAATTAGAGGCATGATAGATCGTTAAGAAATATTTAAAATACCCAAATACAACTTTTCTCTAACCTTCTTAGTTTGTGAGATACAGGCTGTTGAAGGGTGCAGAAGAAATACTCATTTTATTGCATAAATTCTCGGGGGATGAAAGTAAGAAAATGCAGTAAAAAGTTAAAAATCTAGAAAATAGAATATTGTATCGAGTACCTTTTATGTAGGAAATTTAATAAAGAATTGCAAACGAAAATCTTTAGCTTTAAATACAGGGTGTTTCAAAAATATGGTAGAATAAAAGTTTACGAACCCCTCGTACCTCTGGCTATTAGAATTTTACAGAAATAATACTGTTTTGAAGAGACAATAACCTACAAAAATTTTTAAAACTGTACTTTCATTCCCCGAGAAGATATGCAATAATGCGAGTATTTCTTCTGCACCCTTCAACAGCCTGAATCGCACAAACTAAGAAAGTTAGAGAAAAGTTGTATTTGGGTATTTTAAATATTTCTTAACGATCTATCATGTCTCTAATTTACTGTGGCGAGGTCACCAACTCAAAGCCGGCCCTGTCCCTCGACTGTAAATTTTGGTGGCTGCGCCCCTTTCGAGAACATTCGAGTAAAACGCTTTGTTTGTGCATATTTATTCTGTGAGGATTTTTATACACACTGTATATACCAATTAGATAAATATTGATTGATCATTCTGGATTGATGTAAGAGATTACAGATCTTATGTAGATGCTTTGATTACTAATTATTTTGGACCAGTTTTCATCTTTGATGAAACGAACCGAGAGAGGTAACAGGTAAATCTCGTTTGATTGACTTAATCCCCAATTAAAGCAGAAGGAAAAAAAATTATAGAATAAAATCATTTGGATATAGGTGAATATTTTAATTTTGCAAAATAGAGATTCGTCGAAATCGGCGTATTTGAGGGTCAAATCGGGGCTATACAGTGGATACTTATACAGAAAAAACAGGTTAAAATTTGTTTTCTTAGGGGGTGTCCATTAATTACGTGAGGTGTTCAGGGGGGGGGGATCGAGTCTAATTTTACCAAATCTCACTTAGGGTAGAGGGGGGTCTTGGCAAATATCACGTTATTTTTTTGTAGGAGAAAACGATGTAAAATTGCGTCAAAGTTAAGTTACATTAAAATAAAAAAATCTAATTTTATCACTGTGATTTTAGATTACGGTAATATTCCCAAATACTAGTATTTGCTAGTCTTAAATGAAAGTATTCAACCAAATTGTTTTTTTTTAATAAATCCAACGCTTTTACACTCAAAACAGAAATTTTGAAAAATTCACGTAAGATTAGGGGAGGGGGTCGAGAAAATTCTTGCTACATCTCACCAAAGGGAGAAGGGGGGTCATAAAATCCTCAATAATGCCTCACGTAATTAATAGACGCCCCCTTAACTGTATGTTATTTGGATTATAGAAACTATTAAAATAATTTTGTTTTACGTAATAAAATATATTGGACAAACATAAACGTTATCTAGAATTCGTCTTCACGAACATAACTAAATTGCCGTTTCAAAATAATTATTTACAACGTATCAGATTTTCTAGTATAATTATTAACATAATCGTAATGTATTAATAAAAATATTAATTTTGAATTATGTAAAACAACACGATTTACTGAATTGTGTAATATCGAGTCGACTATTAACAATAATAAATTTATAATAATCAGATTAAAACACGGATTCGATACACATCTTTACCTTGACGTGCAAAAAGTACTAACCTACTTTTTTTTAAATTTATAGAGAGAAAAACAAATTGAATGTTACGTTGCTAAATGTCTTATTTAATAGTAATAATAAAATTTTACTAGCTCCATTAATATGATTGGTTGGTTAGATTTCGGGTATTGGTAACACTGGTTGACGTTTATAATTATTTTTTAGGTTAAATGTACGAAATTATATTCATTTATTAAAAGAAAGAATTAAATTCAAAAAATAAAAATTAGTAAAAATACTATAAAAATATTACATTAAAACAAATTTTGTAAATTATTGACAACAGGGTAAAAATTTTAAAAGAATCCGGCTCGAAGGACCATTAAATGAACACGCACGATATTTTTGTAATTACGTGCTCATTCAAAGGAAGGTAATTTATTTTTAATTACTAACAATTTTCACACATAAAAAAGTCTAATAATGGTGCTCACATGAATTGCTGGTTCGTTGTTGTCTTTGCTAATTTTTTTTCGTTGAAAGAAAAAATTAAATTCAAAAAATAAAAATTAGTAAAAATACAATAAAAATATTACATTGAAACAAATTTTGAAAATTGTTGATAACTAGGTAAAAATTTTTTGAAAGAATCCGGCTCGAAGGACCATTAAATTAACGCGCACGACGAAAAACTTTCGATATTTTTGTAATTACGTGCTCATTTGAAGAAAGGTAATTTATTTTTAATTACTAACAATTTTCACACATAAAAAAGTCTAATAATGGTGCTCACCTGAATTGCCGGTTCGTTGTTGTCTTTGCTAATATTTTTTTATTGAAAGAAAAAATTAAATTCAAAAAATAAATATTAGTAAAAATACAATGAAAATATTACATTAAAATAAATATTGAAAATTATTGACAATTAGGTAAACATTTTGAAAGAATCCGACTCGAAGGACCATTAAATAAGTAAAACCTTCGATATCTTTGTAATTACGTGCTCATTTGAAGAAGGTAATTTATTTTTAATTACTAACAATTTTTACACATACAAAAGTCTAATGGTGCTCACCTGAATTGCTGGTTCGTTGTTGTCTTTGCTAATTTTTTTTTATTGGAAGAAAAAATTAAATTCAAAAAATAAAAATTATTAAAAATACAATTAAAATATTACATTAAAACAAATTTTGAATATTATTGACACCTAGGTAAAAATTTTGAAAGAATCCGGCTCGAAGAACCAATAAATGAACACGCACGACGTAAAACCTTCGATATTTTTGTAACTACGTGCTCATTCGAGGAAAGGTAATTTATTTTTAATTACTAACAATTTTTACACATACAAAAGTCTAATGGTGCTCACCTGAATTGCTGGTTCGTTGTCGTCTTTGCTAATTTTTTTTCATTGAAAGAAAAAATTAAATTCAAAAAATAAAAATTAGTAAAAATACAATAAAAATATTACATTGAAACAAATTTTGAAAATTGTTGACAACTAGGTAAAAATTTTGAAAGAATCCGGCTCGAAGGACCATTAAATGAACACGCACGACGTAAAACCTTCGATATTTTTGTAATTACGTGCTCATTCGAAGAAAGGTAATTTATTTTTAATTACTAACAATTTTCACACATACGAAAGTCTAATGGTTCTCACCTGAATTGCTGGTTCGTTGTTGTCTTTGCTAATTTTTTTTATTGAAAGAAAAAATTAAATTTAAAAAATAAAAATTAGTAAAAATACAATAAAAATATTACATTGAAACAAATTTTGAAAATTATTGACAACTAGGTAAAATGTTTGAAAGAATCCGACTCGAAGGACCATTAAATTAACGCGCACGACGCAAAACCTTCGATATTTTTGTAATTACGTGCTCATTTGAAGAAAGGTAATTTATTTTTTATTACTAACAATTTTCACACATAAAAAAGTCTAATAATGGTGCTCACCTGAATTGCTGGTTCGTTGTTGTCTTTTCTAATTTTTAATCATTGAAAGAAAAAATTAAATTCAAAAAATAAAAATTAGTAAAAATACAATGAAAATATTACATTAAAATAAATATTGAAAATTATTGACAATTAGGTAAACATTTTGAAAGAATCCGACTCGAAGGACCATTAAATTAGTAAAACCTTCGATATTTTTGTAATTACGTGCTCATTTGAAAAAAGGTAATTTATTTTTAATTACTAACAATTTTTACACATACAAAAGTCTAATGGTGCTCACCTGAATTGCTGGTTCGTTGTTGTCTTTGCTAATTTTTAATCATTGAAAGAAAAAATTAAATTCAAAAAATAAAAATTAGTAAAAATACAATTAAAATATTACATTAAAACAAATTTTGAAAATTATTGACAACTAGGTAAAAAATTTGAAAGAATCCGGCTCGAAGGACCATTAAATTAACGCGCACGACGCTAAACCTTCGATATTTTTGTAATTACGTGCTCATTTGAAGAAAGGTAATTTATTTTTAATCACTAACAATTTTCACACTTACAAAAGTCTAATGGTGCTCACCTGAATTGCTGATTCGTTGTTGTCTTGGGAGCTCCCACTGCGATTGCCTTCGGTATGTGATTCTTCTACACTACCCAAACTAATTTTAAAATGTTTACGGAAATTATGAATTTAGTGTGTAAATCACTATAAAAATTGTAATTGGCGACACACCATCTCTCTCCTCGCGCAGTTTCTATTTGTCACGACGACAGATTAACCAAATAGAATATTGTATGCATTCGAAAATTATGAATAGAAATTGAAAAATTATAGAAAAATTGTAATATAGAAAAAACAGAAAAATCAACGTACATGCGCGTAGACGCCCAAGAAGGCGCCCCTTCCACATTATCAAAGAGACGTTAGGCAATATTTAAATACAATTTTCCCTCAGAGATGGATTGATCGAAGAGGTGTAATTGAGTGGCCGGCAAGATCCCCCGATTTGACAACACTTGATTTTTTTCTCTGTGGCTACCTGAAAGACCGCGTTTATGTTAACAGACCGACTAACTTTAACGATTTAAAGGACCTAAACATACTGCTGTATTCAAACTTCTTGATATCAGAAATTTTGGATATCAACATACGTCACAAAACACCTTCAAGACGTCTTTTGTTTGGTGTTTAATTTTCCGTAAAACCATTAAGATAACAATCTCTCCACCCCAGCAGTAAGCAGCAGGCTTCAAAATACGATTTTTTTTTATTAAATAACGCGTTATAGATAAAACAAAATATATTGAAATAAAAAAAAGGTAACGCGAATTTCGACCGTATATCAATACACCAGATGGTTCCCGCATAAAACCTAAATAAATAATCTCCTTCGGAGAATATTACTTTTTTTTTAGTGTGAATTACTTTTGGCACATCTGGAACAGAGATACCTACTGTGGGTTGAAAAGACAGCTTCTTTTATAAATCCAGAAAAAGCAATTTAGTGGAAATTTGAATTCCTCGCTTTTGAATTGATTCGCTATCGCGTTATAGGAAGGAAAAACTAAATCGTATAATTTTGTTTATCTTGAATATTTTTAAAATAATAGTCTCCAAAAATAAATTCATTATATCTTCTTAATTATAATTTTATTTCATCATTTGGTAAAAGGTGACATAAGTGTAATATATTTATTTGAAGCAAGAAAATGATCGTGTCGCTTCTTGCTTGTCTATCGATGTAGTAGTAGTAGGCAACACCCACAGTCACTCCAGAATCACAGATGTTATCACTAACTCGAAAATAAAATATGTTTTTCAAATTTCCAACTTTAAAGCCCCTCAATTCATCGACAAGATTTTACTGTAACCCACGTAATTTTTTTAAAACACTTCATATTCGCCTAATTTTTTATATCGTGAAAGTAATTGAAATGTATGTTAAACATTTGTTTATGTTTTCATGTTAAACTACCACGCACTTTATAATTATGCCATTATTAATTTTCATAACTGTGTAATGGATAAAAAGGTCGAGCAACATTTGACGGCCGTTGTTGTATGTAAATAACATTTTCTAGAATTAACCATATAAATTATTTATATATAAAAAGACAACCCACTCGTGCTACTACTCTATACGCATTAACTAATCGAAAACTAATCCTATTTCAGCTTACGGCTTTCCCATTTTTTATCTGTCACTCGGTATTACATTATAAATCATATTCTATTTTATTGTCCATTTTTTTAAAATATCTTTCGAAATGATCACTTTTGTTGCATTCGTACAATTGTTATGGTTAAATTATGATTGTTGTAGCATTTTCACTGAACTTACACTTATACAAAAAAGCTCCTATCCGACAAACACAACCCTTGCTACTAGTACTTCGATATTAAGCTACGGCAGCCATTTTACGAGATCTCGGTGACGGAAATAGGTTAAGTACGACCAGAAATATAAGAAGGTCATAAATCACCAACCACTTGAGTCATCAGCAAGCGGTCGATTCTACCTGCCCTAACCATTAAATTTTGTATTATGGAATGTTTTATTGCTTATCGTTATTTCGAACAATAGGTTTCGTTGGCTAATACAATTTACTGCCTTTTTAGATTTCTGGTTTTGCTTTAATTAGGCGCGCTTACGACGTTCCCAAATCTAGTAACTTTTTGTTTCATACATTTTATATGTAAATAATAGAAAAATAAAAAAAGACTTGACGTATTTCTCAGGCTATAGTTTGTCCAAAATAAATAAAAACAAATAATAAAAATCAGCTGCTCGAAAAAAAAACCTTATCAAATCGTAAATTCCAGTTGGTTTCCCATGCCTTTTACGATTATTGCAGCTTGCCCTTTGGTCCGTAGGTCAGTTCATCGATGCGCATGACCATATTCAGTCGATATTATAAACGCATATAATAATAATAATATACAGACACTTCGTGCCAAGGTGTGGTATTCGGTTTTATTCAACAACATTGACCGCTTAATTATATGCAATTCTTCGTTAGAGACATTTATTTACATAACAAATTAGTCGTTTATTTTAGTAAGTTCCATCATGTAGGCGATTGAACCCAGGAAGAACCTTTTGAAGTTTATTAGAAGAAAAAAAATGATAAAGTGATATTGCACCTTCCTTATTTGGCATTCGACACTTATATGTATTTATTTTTCATTATAATGTTGGAATTGTTGCGGTAATAAAAAATGTATTCCATCATCGCTCTTTAATTTTTGTTATAATTAATATTAATAACATTTAAGGCTGTAGAGGCTTCTTTTTTGGACGTCTCTGTCATATCAGAGTTATGGGGGCGTCCATTAATTACGTGAGATGTGCAAGGGTGGAAGGGGATCGAGAAAAATCTTACTACATTCCAGTAAGGGGGAGGGGGGGGGGTCAAAAAAAAAGGTGAGCAGTCGTCGGACCGCCGACAGAAGCTTGCTTCTTATGCCCAATGGAATGACCATTTTTCGTAAATTTTTGACTATTTTTTCAAATTGTGACAATTATTGACCATATTTGACAATTATTGACCATTTTTGACAATTATTGACCAATTTTAACAGTTTTGACAATTATTGATCATTTTTGACAATTTTTCAAGAATTTTGACCATTTTTCCAAATTTTAACAATTATTGACCATTTTTTACAGTTTCTGACAATTTTTCAAAAATTTTAACAATTATTGACCATTTTTGACAGTTTTTCATAATTATTGATCATTTTTTCAAAATTTTGACAATTATTGACCATTTTTTCAAAAATTTTGACAATTTTTCATCCTTTTTTCAAAATTTTAACATTTATTGACCAATTTTGACAGTTTTGACAATTTTTCAAAAATTTTGACCATTTCTCCAAAAATGTTGACAATTTTTAACAATTATTGACCATTTTTGACAGTATTTTATAATTATTGACAATTTTTGACCATTTTTCAAAATTTTAACAATTATTGTCCATTTTTGAGAGTCTCTGACAATTATTGATCGTTTTTGACAATGTTTCAAAAATTTTGACCATTTTTCAATAATTTTGGCATTTTTTGAACAATTATTGACCATTTCCGACATTTTTTTTATAATTACTGACAATTTTTTCAAACTCTTAACAATTTTTTACCATTTTTCAAAATTTTAACAATTATTGACCATTTTTGACAGTTTCTGACAATTATTGACCATTTTTGACAACTTTCAAAAATTTTGACAATTATTGTAAATTTTTAAAAATATTCAACAATTTTTGACAGTTTTTTATAATTATTGACCATTTTTTCAAAATTTTGACAATTATTGATGATTTTTTCAAAATGTTTTACAATTTTTGATCATTTTTTCAAACTCTAACAATTATTGACCAATTTTGACAATTATTGATCATTTTTGACAATTTTTCAAAAATTTTGACCGTTTTTTCAAATTTTAACAATTATTGACCATTTTTGACAATTTTTGAACATTTTTGACAGGTTCTGCCAATTATTTACCATTTTTGACAGTTTTTTATATTTATTGACCATTTTTTCAAAATTTTGACAATTTTTGATCATTTTTCAAAATTTTAACATTTCGCTGCTTTCCGACAATACTGACACAACTCGATATTTCTGGATTTTCGGATTAATTCATTAATGGCCTTAAAATAAATTTTTTTTGGGATATTTAAATGTGTAAGCCTTTCATTGTTCACTAAAAAATTCAAATAGTTCATCAGTTTATTAAAAAACTAAATAGAAATGGATGAACCGAAATTACATAAAACTTTCTAACGCTTGTTGTACTGTAAAAAGGTAAATTTTGAGTTGTGCCAATAAAGCTGGAAAGCAGCGATTTATTGTCCATTTTTGAGAGTCTCTGACAATTATTGATCGTTTTTGACAATTTTTCAAAAATGTTTACCATTTTTCAAAAATTTTGGCATTTTTTGAACAATTATTGACCATTTTTGAAATTTTTTTATAATTACTGACAATTTTTTCAAAATTTTAACAATTATTAACCATTTTTGACAGTTTCTGACAATTATTGACCATTTTTGACAACTTTCAAAAATTTTGACAATTATCGTAAATTTTTAAAAATATTTAACAATTTTTGACAGTTTTTTATAATTATTGACCATTTTTTCAAAATTTTGACAATTATTGACCATTTTTGACAACTTTAAAAAATTTTGACAATTGTAAATTTTTAAAAATATTTACAATTTTTGACAGTTTTTTATAATTATTGACCATTTTTTCAAATTTTAACAATTATTGACCATTTTTGACAATTTTTGAACATTTTTGACAGGTTCTGCCAATGATTGACCATTTTTGACAATTTTTCAAAAATTTTGATAATTTTAACAATTATTGACCATTTTTGACAGTTTTTTATAATTATTGACCATTTTTTCAAAATTTTGACAATTTTTGACCATTTTTCAAAATTTTAACAATTATTGTCCGACAATTGTAAATTTTTTAAAATATTTAACAATTTTTTACAGATTCTGACATATGTCTTGCAATAAGAAGCAAGCTTCAAAAATCCTCAAAAATGCCTCGCGTAATTAATGGACGCCCCCAAAGATAATTAAAAGTTAAAAAAAGGAAACTGGAAATGATTTTTTATTATAAAAATATTCATTTATATTTTTGTCTTTTTATACACTTTTATTCATAAATTAATATATGATTGACCCTAATTTGTGGTATTGAAAGCTGAGCATGAGACCTATCTTTAAGGGTGGTTCGGCACCACGTTGGGCGCCAATTTGTAACTTTGCTTATCTCCTCTTATAATTTAAATAAAGGGGGGCGTCCATTAATTACGTGAAGTGTTCAGGGGTGGGAGAAGATCGAGCAGAATCTTACCAAAACTCACCAAAGGGGGGAAGGGGAACATAAAATCCTCAAAAATGCCTCACGTAATTAATGGACATTTAATTAATTTCTTATAATTTGACAAACGTTTCTTGGTACTTCAGAGATGAGCGAAGGAAAAATAAATAGAGAGTGGAGGTCATCCATAAATTACGTCATACGTTAAAGGAATATGACATTGTGTGAAGAGGGGTAGACGTTATATAAAATACACACTAAAATATTTGACTTTATGTTGATTTTATTATTATTTAATAAAAATAAGAAAAAAATGAAAATAACTTTTTTCTTTTGATTAATTTAAAGGGCGAAAAAATGTGACAACCTGTGACAAGGACGGGGGATAAGTTAAAAAGTCCTAAAATTCGTGTGACGTAATTTATGGATGGCCCCCCTGCCCCAAGAAAGATAAAAAATGATCGTACGGACCTACCACGCTTGGGCTCTTTAAATACGGATGACTGCTTGGGTTAATTCCAATTCCAATCCATTAATTACGTTAACTTCAAAAAATATAAAATATTACAGATATTTAAAAAAATATATTTTTCCCGCTAAAATAAATCTCATGGCTATAAATATCATTTAGTACGAGAGTATTTATTTAATTTAGATAAATTAAGTATAGTATACCTGAACAATTTATTATTTTCACAAATTATGAAAATAAATTAAGTTTAAAATATTTTTAGCGTCAATCTCACGGAGAGGGGGGTTCAGGCAAATCTCACTAAATTTCACCTAAGGGGTGGAGGAGTCTAAAATGACCGAAAAAGAGTTCTCGTAATTAATGGATGCCCCCTAAATAGTTTCTGAAGATATTAGGTGCAGACAATTTTATAAAATTAATTTTGTAAGGCTTTCTTTAGCTACCCCAAATTCAAAGTTGAAGCATAACGAATAAAAAACTAATAAATTAAAAGAAATTTCTCAAGCCCCCCTTTGTCCTACGACTTACAACTTCATTTTATTCTCATTAAATACATAATGAATATTATACAATGTGTTCGTTTCAATACAATTGTTGTTGTGTAATCTAAAGACAATTAAATTTTCACATAATACGATATCGATCTAGATATATTTACATATTCCACATTATAATGTTGTGTATTATGAGTAAGCTTGTAGCTTTTTTTTGTTCTTGCTTCTTAATAGACATACCCTTACCCACACGCCAGAAAACTAGTTCGCCTACTTCTGAAATACACAGAAACTTTTTTTTTATTCCGTTAAATGGCGTACCTCAACAAACTATTTAAAGGTTTAACGAGCATTTATCGACATCAATTATACTTTCGACAGTGTTAAAGACGTCATAATTGTTTCACTCCATAAGTGATAATTGGTCTCGCTATGGCAGTGAACATCCAGCTCAGGATTTTTGACCCTTTTGTACGATGTCACAAAGGGTACTTTCGAATTTTCCCTTGGCTGTTATGACAATATCATCGGCATATCTTTGACAGGATATTTCGAGGTCAGTCAAACCACAGGAGCTCATCAACCGCCAGGCTCCATATTAATGTCGATGTCCTTCCTGTGGTACAGATGAAGACAATGTCTGCTCGTCCTTGTCTCTGCTACTCTAGTGGTGAGCAGTTCCTACATCTTATTGACAACTTTTAACCATTTTTGACAGTTTTTCATAATGACCATTTTTTCAAGATTTTGACAATTTTTGACAGGATTTCGAAAATTTTGACCATTTTTTCAAATCTTAACAATTATTGACCAATTTTGACAGTTTTGACAATTCTTGACCATTTTAGACCATTTTTCCAAATTTTAACAATTATTGACCTTTTTTGACAATTTTCCAAAAATTTTGACAATTTTTAACAATTATTGACCTTTTTTGACAGTTTTTTATAATTATTGACCGTTTTTTCAAAATTTTGACAACTTTTGGCCATTTTTCAAAATGTTAACAATTATTGACTATTTTTAAGAACTTTCAAAAATTTTGACAATTATTGTAAATTTTTCAAAATATTTAACAATTTTTTGATCATTTTTCAAAATTTTTACAATTATTGACTATTTTTAATCATTTTTTTAAATATTTAACAATTTTTGGCAGTTTTTGGCAATTTTTCACAGATTCTGACATGTCTTGCAATAAGAAGTTCAAAAATCCTCAAAAATGCCTCACGTAATTAATGGACGCCCCCAAAGATAATTAAAAGTTAAAAAAAGGAAACTAGAAATGGTTTTTTATTCTAAAAATATTTATTTATATTTTTGTCATAAATTAATATTATGATTAGACCCTAATTTGTGGTATTGAAAGCTGAGCATGAGACCTATCTTTAAGGGAGGTCCGGCCTCACGTTGGGCGCCAATTTGTTACAATGTTGAAGACGTCATAATTATTCCACTGAGACCTAAAACATCTATTATGTCCCCATTCTTTCACTCAGCTTCTGAGAAAAATTTCAGACGCAGTAGTTCCTTTAGTCTTATTTCCTGAGGGAACTTTGGAATATTCCCAGACTTCAATTAACTTTCCCTTTCTATCCAGCAGTCTCATAGGTGTTGTTCCCTAGGATTCTGTGTGAGGTCTGGAACCCACAATAAGGTGACTTCTATATATTTTACCAATATTGAACTGGTCCTGAATTTTGGCTGGAAAAATGCATGGTTTGTTTTCCAAGCTTTGTTCCTGGCTCGTACATTCATATCCCAGTTTCTTCTATTGCTTTAGAGCCATCTGCATATCATTGAATAACATTCTTTCCTCGTCTGGTCATGGTGAAAAGAACCAATTCTTTCTTGTATTTCGTTGATATCATCATCATCATCATCATCATCATGGGCGTTCAATTCCGAGGGATTATGGCTAGCTCAATAGAGCTGTGTTTAATCCTATTGTCGAGGTGGAGTACTCCTCTTATCTGTCTCTGCATTTTGTTTTCCAGTCTCTGATTTTCCATGCTTTTATATCTTCCTCTACTTGATCCCACCATCTGCTTCGTGGTTTTCCTCTTGTTCTCGTCTTCAATGGAACCCATTATGATCCATTCCATTCTCCTTGCTTTTATATATCGGACTATATTTTCTCCACCTGCTTCCTTTCCTATTTCTATGTTTCTTTCTAATCTTCTTCTCCATCTCTAGTTATGTCTGGTCCAAGTATTGTTCTCAATATTTTCCTTTCTATTATTTTTAGATCTTCTTTTTTGTTTATATAAGTCAAGTAATTATCATCATAAGATGATGCAAATCTTTTCACTTGGTATGTCACAAAAACTAACGATAGAGTTGATTGAATGATTGATTAGTTCGTCACCACCAGTTAGAGGCTTCCAGTTCTCTGCGCCTCAGATCAAGCGTAATTTTTAGACTCTTGGTTGAACCGTTCATGTGATGAGAATTTTTGGAAAAATACTTCGGCTACCAAAAGCTATTTTTAAACTTGCTGGCAAATAATTGAGGAAGAAAACAAACAGCTCGTGTCTTTATTGGATAAATATGAGAAATTTAGCATCTTAGAATAAATGTGTAAAAATAAGATGGGAACTTTAATAAAATCCCAGGAAAAAGTTGAGAGATCAGCTGAAGATGCAAACGATCCAAGAACACCAACAGAGTATATTGACTTGGATAAAAAGTTTTTTTTTATTTGTGATGAAAGGAATTTTTGAAAAATGGTCAAAATTTTCGAAAAATTGTCAAACATTGTCCAAATTTTGAAAAAATGGTCAATAATTATAAAAAACTGTCAAAATGGTCAATAATAATTGTTAAAAATTGTCAAAATTTTTAAAAAATGGTCAATGATTATAAAAAGCTGTCAAAAATGGTCAATAATTGTTGAAAATTGTCAAAATTTTTGAAAAATGGTCAATAATTATCAGAAACTCTCAAAAATGGTAAATAATTGTTAAAATTTTGAAAAGTGGTCAAAAATTGTTAAAATTTTGAGAAAATGGTCAATGATTATAAAAAACTGTCAAAAATGGTCAATAATTGTCAGAAACTGTAAAAAATGGTCAATAATTTTTAAAATTTTGAAAAATGGTCAAAAATTGTCAACATTTTGAAAAAATGGTCAATAATTATAAAAAAAATGTCAAAAATGGTCAATAATTGTTAAAAATTGTCAAAGACTTTTAAAAATGGTCAAAATGGTCAGTAATTGTCAGAACCTGTCAAAAATGCTCAAAAATGGTCAATAATTGTTAAAATTTTGAAAAATGGTCAAAAATTGTCAACATTTTGAAAAAATGGTCAATAGTTATAAAAAAATGTCAAAAATGGTCAATAATTGTTAAAAATTGTCAAAGATTTTTAAAAATGGTAAAAATTTTTGAAAAATGGTCAGTAATTGTCAGAACCTGTCAAAAATGCTCAAAAATGGTAAATAATTGTTAAAATTTTGAAAAGTGGTCAAAAATTGTTAAAATTTTGAAAAAATGGTCAATGATTATAAAAAACTGTCAAAAATGGTCAATAATTGTTGAAAATTGTCAAAATTTTTGAAAAATGGTCAATAATTGTTAAAATTTTGAAAAATGGTCAAAAGTTGTCAACATTTTGAAAAAATGGTCAATAATTATAAAAAAATGTCAATAATTGTTAAAAATTGTCAAAGATTTTTAAAAATGGTAAAAATCTTTGAAAAATGGTCAGTAATTGTCAGAACCTGTCAAAAATGCTCAAAAATGGTCAATAATTGTTAAAATTTTGAAAAATGGTCAAAAATTGTCAACATTTTGAAAAAATGGTCAATAATTATTAAAAAATGTCAAAAATGGTCAATAATTGTTAAAAATTGTCAAAGATTTTTAAAAATGGTAAAAATTTTTGAAAAATGGTCAGTAATTGTCAGAACCTGTCAAAAATGCTCAAAAATGGTCAATAATTTTGAAATTTCGAAAAACGGTCTAAAATGGCCAAAATTTTTGAAAAATTGTCAAAAATGATCATTAATTGTTAAAATTTGAAAAAATGGTCAATAATTGTCAAAATTTTCGAAAAATTGTCAAAAATTTTGCAAAAATGGTCAATAATTGTCAAAATTTTCGAAAAATTGTCAAAAATTGTCGAAATTTTGCAAAAATGGTCAATAATTATTAAAAACTGTCAAAAATGTTCAATAATAATTGTCAAAATTTTTGAAAAATTGACAAAAATGGTCAGTAATTGTCAGAACCTGTCAAAAATGGTCAATAATTTTGAAATTTCGAAAAACGGTCTAAAATGGTCAAAATTTTTGAAAAATTGTAAAAAATTATCAATAATTGTTAAAATTTTGAAAAGTGGTCAAAAATTGTTAAAATTTTGAAAAAATGGTCAATGATTATAAAAACTGTCAAAAATGGTCAATAATTGTTGAAAAATGTCAAAATTTTTGAAAAATGGTCAATAATTATCAGAAACTCTCAAAAATGTTGAATAATTGTTAAAATTTTGAAAAGTGGTCAAAAATTGTTAAAATTTTGAAAAAATGGTCAATGATTATAAAAAACTGTCAAAAATGGTCAATAATTGTTGAAAATTGTCAAAATTTTTGAAAAATGGTCAATAATTGTCAGAAACTGTAAAAAATGGTCAATAATTGTTAAAAATTGTCAAAGATTTTTAAAAATGGTAAAATTTTTTGAAAAATGGTCAGTAATTGTCAAAAATGCTCAAAAATGGTCAATAATTTTGAAATTTCGAAAAACGGTCTAAAATGGTCAAAATTTTTGAAAAATTGTCAAAAATGATCATTAATTGTTAAAATTTGAAAAAATGGTCAAAAATGATCAATAATTGTTAAAATTTGAAAAAATGGTCAAAAATTGCCAAAAAA
The DNA here is from genome assembly GCA_947563755.1 of Lochmaea crataegi. Classification (NCBI taxonomy): domain Eukaryota; kingdom Metazoa; phylum Arthropoda; class Insecta; order Coleoptera; family Chrysomelidae; genus Lochmaea; species Lochmaea crataegi. Next base: position 140,879 of record CANOBC010000059.1, read on the forward strand.
TTTGAAAAAATGGTCAATAATTGTCAAAATTTTCGAAAAATTGTCAAAAATTGTCCAAATTTTGCAAAAATGGTCAATAATTATTAAAAACTGTCAAAAATGTTCAATAATAATTGTCAAAATTTTTGAAAAATTGACAAAAATGGTCAGTAATTGTCAGAACCTGTCAAAAATGCTCAAAAATGGTCAATAATTTTGAAATTTCGAAAAATGGTCAAAATTTTTGAAAAATTGTAAAAAATTATCAATAATTGTTAAAATTTGAAAAAATGGTCAAATTGTCAAAATTTTTGAAAAATGGTCAAAATTTTCGAAAAATTGTCAAAAATTGTCCAAATTTTGAAAAAATGGTCAATAATTGTCAGAACCTGTCAAAAATGGTCAATAATTGTTAAAATTTCGAAAAACGGTCTAAAATGGTCAAAATTTTTGAAAAATTATCAAAAATGATCAATAATTGTTAAAATTTGTCTCGTACTGCACTGTCAGGGCATATTTTTTTTAATTCGAAATATGTAAGTCTGTGGTGTGGTAACAGTGCACAAAGGATAGGTGCGGCTACATATATATATATCAAGCGTATATTGACTTGGATAAAAAGTTTTTTTTATTTATTTGTGATGAAAGGTTTATGATATCGTCGAATATGACCAATGGCAAGGTCGACCGATCAATTTCTCCGTGTCTTTTGTTTCGTTTGAGGTGTTGCGACCCACGTACTTAAAAAAGTAAACAAGAACGAGAGATCCGAAAACTAACATTGCTTTTTAAAAATGTTCGGAATATTCTACTATACGGGGTTATGAAAAAATCGATAGGATTTATATTATTGTTATTCGTCGAAATGACTGTTTATTTTTTAATTGTAAGGTCGTTAACATCTATCGGACGATCGTAGAAGTTCAATTTTACCGCGAGCACTAATTTATCGGCCATTACTATAGAAAATTCCATGTCAAAATGGCTCACAGTTATCGGTTAGATTAAATTATTCAATAGATTTAAACTGTTCGATGATTTCTTTGAGGCGGACAAAGATAATCTCTGTGTGTATGAATAAAAAAAACGGTAACTATTATAGTAGACGGTGATTATTCCATTATACAGGGCGTTATTGAATATAATAATCTAATCAAGTGTATTTATTAATGTTCCATGCTATAGTTATTAATAAATAATTAGACTTGTACATTAGGCATTCCTTCTCGAATTCTTCTTGCCGATTACATGCTTTCTTTCGCTTGTACATTTTATGCACCACTTGTCGTAAACTATTTAGTACGTGTAAAGAACGACCAGAAATTTAAGAAGGTTGTAAATCATATTGGCCAACGACCTTTTGTCGAAATATAAATAAGCAATATCAGTGTGTGTCCTTAAAAGATTCCCAGTTCCGGATTGAAATAGTTTGGCATTTTAATAATAGTGGGTTCTCCATTATTTTTGGCTTTTATTGACAGTTGTGACAAAATTTAATGGCTGGGTAGGTATTTCTGTGCGTAGAATCGACCTCCTGCTGATAACTCAAGTGGTTAGTGGTTAAATTTCTGGTCGTACTTTACATCTAGTTTTTATTTCATTATTACTTTTTATTTTTGTATCTACATTTTAAATTTGTTTTATTTAAACTTTCACTTACAGAAACCCTACGCAATTGTTGGGTAATATGAATTAGTAATTTTACACAGTTTTATTGTTTAAAAAATCACTGAACATTAAAAAAAATACTTCCTATTGCTACAGAATATATTATAATCTTGATATCTCACACATCTTGATATTATAATTTTTTGTTAAATTTTATAGAGGCCTGCGTAAAGACTGTGGCGCCTATTCTGGTAATTTTGTAAGCTCATACGTGAGATCGAGTTGTTTACAAACATAGGAATTTTGAAAAAATCGTCAATAATTGTCAAAAATTTTGAAAATGGTTAAAATTTTTGAAAAATTATCAAAAATGGTCAATAATTGTCAAAGACGGTCAATACTATATACAGATACATGCAATGAGAAACGGAACATAGGGGTTTTAAGAATTGTATCAGAACTGCTTTTGAACTAGTCAACCAACATCGCGCATCGACAGATTATTTGGACACCTACAACATATCGTACATTCCCACCATTCGTATTCTCAACTGTGAGCGGACCTTAATTAGCGTCAGGCGACCACGCCGATATCTTCTAAGATTACTCTAGAGTCGTCCTGGAACGTATAAAAAAATCAACACCGCCCTCGGACACTCGGAACACCCCTAGAGCTATCCCCTAAGACGCGATTTTCATTGTCCAAATGCTAAAAAAAAATAATAAACTCCGACACGCCGATTTCTTGTCCGAGGGTGGTGTTGATTTTTTTGTAGCTTGCTTCTTATTGCACGACATAGGACTTTTGGGAAGGCCAGGTCAAAAATTGTTAAATATTTAAAAAAATGGTCAATGATTGTTAAAATTTTGAAAATGGTCAGAAATTGTCAAAATTTTGAAAAAATGGTCAATAATTATAAAAGACTGTCAAAAATGGTCAATAATTGTTAAAAATTGTCAAAAATGGTCAATAATTGTCAGAATCTGTCCAAAAATGTTAATATTTTGAAAAATAGTCAATAATTGTTAAATATTTTGAAAAATGGTCAAAAAATAGTCAATAAGTGTTAAAATTTTGAAAAATGATCAAAAATTGTTAAATATTTGAAAAATTTACAATATTTGTCAAAAATGGTCAATAATTGTCAGAAACTGTCAAAAATGGTCAATAATTGTTAAAATTTGACAAAATGGTCAATGTCAATAATTGTTGAAAATTGTCATAAATTTTATAAGACGGTCAAAATTTTGACAATTTGTCAAAGATGGTCCAATAATTGTCAGACCTGTCAAAAATGGTCAATAATTGTTAAAATTTGGAAAAATGGTCAAAAATTGTCAAAGTTTTGGAAAAATGGTCAATAGTTATTAAAAAAATGTCAAAAATGGTCATTAATTGTCAAGATTTTGAAAAATGGTCAAAATTTTTGAAGAAATTGTCAAAAATGGTCAATAATTGTCAGAACCTGTCAAAAATTGTTAAAATTTGGAAAAATGGTCAGAATTTTGAAAAATTGTCAAAATTGGTCAATAATTGTCAAAAATGTCAATAATTGTTAAAATTTGAAAAAATGTCAGAAATTTGAAAACATGGTCAAAATTTAGAAAAAAAATTTGGAAAAAATGGTCAATAATTGTTAAAATTTTGAAAAAATTGTCAATAATTATAAAACAATGTCAAAATTTTTGTGAAAACGGTCAAAATTTTGAAAAATTGTCAAAGATGGTCAATAATTGTCAGAACCTGGCCAAAGTGATCAATAATTATTAAAATTTGGAAAAATGGTCAAAAATTGTCAAAATTTTGGAAAAATGGTCAATAGTTATTAAAAAAAATGTCAAAATGGTCAATAATTGTTGAAAATTGTCAAAATTTCGAAAAAATGGTCAAAATTTCTGAAGAAATTGTCAAAAATGGTCAATAATTGTCAGAACCTGTCAAAATTGTTAAAATTTGGAAAAATGGTCAAAAATTTTTGAAAAATTTGGTCAATAATTGTCAAAAATGGTCAATAAATGTTAAATTTGAAAAAAAATGTCAGAAATTTTGAAAAAATGGTCAAAAATTGTCAGAACCTGTCAAAAATTGTTAAAATTTGGAAAAATGGTCAGAATTTTTGAAAAATTGTCAAAATTGGTCAATAATTGTTAAAATTTGAAAAAAATGTCAGTTATTTTGAAAACATGATCAAAAATTGTCAAAATTTAGAAAAAAAATGGTCAAAAATTTTGAAAAATGGTCAAAAATTGTCAACATTTGAAAAAATGGTCAATAGTTATAAAAAAATGTCAAAAATGGTCAATAATTGTTAAAAATTGTCAAAGATTTTTAAAAATGGTAAAAATTTTTGAAAAATGGTCAGTAATTGTCAGAACCTGTCAAAAATGCTCAAAAAATGGTAAATAATTGTTAAAATTTGGAAAAGTGGTCAAAATTGTTAAAATTTTGAAAAATGGTCAATGATTATAAAAAACTGTCAAAAATGGTCAATAATTGTTGAAAATTGTCAAAATTTTTGAAAAAATGGTCAATAATTGTTAAAATTTTGAAAAATGGTCAAAAGTTGTCAACATTTTGAAAAAATGGTCAATAATTATAAAAAAATGTCAATAATTGTTAAAAATTGTCAAAGATTTTAAAAATGGTAAAAATCTTTGAAAAATGGTCAGTAATTGTCAGAACCTGTCAAAAATGCTCAAAAATGGTCAATAATTTGTTAAAATTTTGAAAAAATGGTCAAAAATTGGTCAACATTTTGAAAAAATGGTCAATAATTATTAAAAAATGTCAAAAATGGTCAATAATTGTTAAAAATTGTCAAAGATTTTTAAAAATGGTAAAAATTTTGAAAAATGGTCAGTAATTGTCAGAACCTGTCAAAAATGCTCAAAAATGGTCAATAATTTGAATTTCGAAAACGGTCCTAAAATGGCCAAAATTTTTGAAAAATTGTCAAAAATGATCATTAATTGTTAAAATTTGAAAAAATGGTCAATAATTGTCAAAATTTTCGAAAAATTGTCAAAAATTTTGCCAAAAATGGTCAATAATTGTCAAAATTTTCGAAAAAATTGTCAAAAATTGTCGAAATTTTGCAAAAATGGTCAATAATTATTAAAAACTGTCAAAATGTTCAATAATAATTGTCAAAATTTTTGAAAAATTGACAAAAATGGTCAGTAATTGTCAGAACCTGTCAAAATGGTCCAATAATTTTGAAATTTCGAAAAACGGTCTAAAATGGTCAAAATTTTGAAAAATTGTAAAAAATTATCAATAATTGTTAAAATTTGAAAGTGGTCAAAAATTGTTAAAATTTTGAAAAAATGGTTCAATGATTATAAAAACTGTCAAAAATGGTCAATAATTGTTGAAAAATGTCAAAATTTTTGAAAAATGGTCAATAATTATCAGAAACTCTCAAAAAATGTTGAATAATTGTTAAAATTTTGAAAAGTGGTCAAAAATTGTTATAATTTTGAAAAAAATGGTCAATGATTATAAAAAACTGTCAAAATGGTCAATAATTGTTGAAAATTGTCAAAATTTTGAAAAATGGTCAATAATTGTCAGAAACTGTAAAAATGGTCAATAATTGTTAAAAATTGTCAAAGATTTTTAAAAATGGTAAAATTTTTTGAAAAATGGTCAGTAATTGTCAAAAATGCTCAAAAATGGTCAATAATTTTGAAATTCGAAAACGGTCTAAAATGGTCAAAATTTTTGAAAATTGTCAAAAATGATCATTAATTGTTAAAATTTGAAAAAATGGTCAAAAATGATCAATAATTGTTAAAATTTGAAAAAATGGTCAAAAATTGCCAAAAAATTTGAAAAAAATGGTCAATAATTGTCAAAATTTTCGAAAATTGTCAAAAATTGTCCAAATTTTGCAAAAATGGTCAATAATTATTAAAACTGTCAAAAATGTTCAATAATAATTGTCAAATTTTTGAAAAATTGACAAAAATGGTCAGTAATTGTCAGAACCTGTCAAAAATGCTCAAAATGGTCAATAATTTTGAAATTTCGAAAAATGGTCAAAATTTTGAAAAATTGTAAAAAATTATCAATAATTGTTAAAATTTGAAAAAATGGTCAAATTGTCAAAATTTTTGAAAATGGTCAAAATTTTCGAAAAATTGTCAAAAATTGTCCTCGAAAAATTGTCAAAAATTGTCCAAATTTTGAAAAAATGGTCAATAATTGTTAAAATTTGAAAAAATGGTCAAATTGTCAAAATTTTTGAAAAATGGTCAAAATTTTTGAAAAATTATCAAAAATGATCAATAATTGTTAAAATTTGTCTCGTACTGCACTGTCAGGGCATATTTTTTTTAATTCGAAATATGTAAGTCTGTGGTGTGGTAACAGTGCACAAAGGATAGGTGCGGCTACATATATATATATCAAGCGTATATTGACTTGGATAAAAAGTTTTTTTATTTATTTGTGATGAAAGGTTTATGATATCGTCGAATATGACCAATGGCAAGGTCGACCGATCAAATTTCTCCGTGTCTTTTGTTTCGTTTGAGGTGTTGCGACCCACGTACTTAAAAAAAGTAAACAAGAAACGAGAGATCCGAAAACTAACATTGCTTTTTAAAAATGTTCGGAATATTCTACTATACGGGGTTATGAAAAAATCGATAGGATTTATATTATTGTTATTCGTCGAAATGACTGTTTATTTTTTAATTGTAAGGTCGTTAACATCTATCGGACGATCGTAGAAGTTCAATTTTACCGCGAGCACTAATTTATCGGCCATTACTATAGAAAATTCCATGTCAAAATGGCTCACAGTTATCGGTTAGATTAAATTATTCAATAGATTTAAACTGTTCGATGATTTCTTTGAGGCGGACAAAGATAATCTCTGTGTGTATGAATAAAAAAAACGGTAACTATTATAGTAGACGGTGATTATTCCATTATACAGGGCGTTATTGAATATAATAATCTAATCAAGTGTATTTATTAATGTTCCATGCTATAGTTATTAATAAATAATTAGACTTGTACATTAGGCATTCCTTCTCGAATTCTTCTTGCCGATACATGCTTTCTTTCGCTGTACATTTTATGCACCACTTGTCGTAAACTATTTAGTACGTGTAAAGAACGACCAGAAATTTAAGAAGGTTGTAAATCATATTGGCCAACGACCTTTTGTCGAAATATAAATAAGCAATATCAGTGTGTGTCCCTTAAAAGATTCCCAGTTCCGGATTGAAATAGTTTGGCATTTTAATAATAGTGGGTTCTCCATTATTTTTGGCTTTTATTGACAGTTGTGACAAAATTTAATGGCTGGGGTAGGTATTTCTGTGCGTAGAATCGACCTCCTGCTGATAACTCAAGTGGTTAGTGGTTAAATTTCTGGTCGTACTTTACATCTAGTTTTTATTTCATTATTACTTTTTATTTTTGTATCTACATTTTAAATTTGTTTTATTTAAACTTTCACTTACAGAAACCCTACGCAATTGTTGGGTAATATGAATTAGTAATTTTACACAGTTTTATTGTTTAAAAAATCACTGAACATTAAAAAAAAATACTTCCTATTGCTACAGAATATATTATAATCTTGATATCTCACACATCTTGATATTATAATTTTTTGTTAAATTTTATAGAGGCCTGCGTAAAGACTGGTGGCGCCTATTCTGGTAATTTTGTAAGCTCATACGTGAGATCGAGTTGTTTACAAACATAGGAATTTTGAAAAAATCGTCAATAATTGTCAAAAATTTTGAAAATGGTTAAAATTTTTGAAAAATTATCAAAAATGGTCAATAATTGTCAAAGACGGTCAATAATTGTCAAAACCAATCAAAAATCGTCAAATCGTCTCAATAATTATAAAAGACTGTCAAAAATGGTCAATAATTGTTAAAAATTGTCCAAATTTTTGAAAAATGGTCAAAATTGTCAAAAATGGTTAATAATTGTCAGAATCTGTCAAAAATGGTCAAAAATTGTTAAATATTTTAAAAAATGGTCAAAAATAGTCAATAATTATAAAAAATGTCATAAATGGTCAATAATTGTTGAAAAATGGTCAAAATTTTTGAAAAATTATCAAAAATGGTCAATAATTGTCAAAACCAATCAAAAATCGTCAAAAACTGTCATAATTTTGAAAAAATTCTCGATAATTTCAAAAGACTGTCAAAAATGGTCAATAATTGTTAAAAATTGTCAAAATTTTTGAAAAATGGTCAAAATTGTCAAAAATGGTCAATAATTGGCAAAATCTGTCAAAAATGGTCAAAAATTGTTAAATATTTTAAAAAATGGTCAAAAATAGTCAATAATTATAAAAAAATGTCATAAATGGTCAATAATTGTTGAAAAATGGTCAAAATTTTTGAAAAATTATCAAAAATGGTCAATAATTGTCAGAAACTGTCAATAATTGTTAATTTTTTTAAAAATGGTCAAAAATTGTCAATAATTATAAAAAACTGTCAATAATAATTGTTAAAAATTGTCAAAATTTTTGAAAAATTGACAAAATGGTCAATAATTGTCAGAAACTGTCAAAAATGCTCAAAAATTATCAAAAATGGTCAATAATTGTTAAAATTTCGAAAAACGGTGTAAGATGGTCAAAAATTTTTTTAAATTGTCAAAAATGATCAATAATTGTTAAAATTTCAAAAAATTGTCAAACAATTTTGGAAAAATGGTCGGTAATTGTCAAAATTTTTGAAAAATGGTCAAAATTTTTGAAAAATGGTCAAAATTTTCGAAAAATTGTCAAAATTTTGAAAAAATGGTCAATAATTATAAAAAACAAAAATGGTCAATAATTGTTAGAAATTGTCAAAATTTTTGAAAAATGGTCAAAAATTTTGAAAAATTGTCAAAAATGGTCAATAATTGTCAGAACCTGTCAAAAATGCTTAAAATCTGTCAAAAATGGTCAATAGTTGTTAAAATTTGGAAAAATGGTCTAAAATGGTTAACATTTTTGAAAAATTGTCAAAAATGATCAATAATTGTCAAAACTGTCAAAATTGATCAATAAATGTCAAAAATGGTCCATAATTGTTAAAATCTGAAAAAATGGTCAAAAATTGTCAGAAATTTTGAAAAAATGGTCATTAAAATATAAAATAAAACTTAGTTGAACGTACTGGGCCTAATGTAATTCCCAACATCGCACTCTATTGCGCGTATTTTTATTGATGGTTTTCCCAACCTCGCATTCTATTGTGCATAAGAAGCAAGCTTCTGTCGGCGGTCGGACGACCGCTCACCTTTTTTTATATTTTTTACAAGGATGTATCTATTCTTTTTCGCAAAACAAACAAAATATTTTAAAAATCTTATTGAGCTAGATCCGCTGTAAAAGTAGGCTCCCGCGACTCGATCTTGGGATATAAATTAATTTAAGATCTGCTTCTTTGGATTCATGCAATGAGAAACGGAACATAGCTGTTTAATGTATTCTCCGATCTATAGTCCAACAACAAAACATTTCTATAAATTCACTTCAATGAATATCGAGTATTTAGCTGGATAGCTGGATTCAGAACCACTGTAAGAAACCCCGTCCCTTCTCCTTTCAAAATTTGTTGGTTATGTGCGAACTGCGATTTAGTATTGAAATATTTTTGTGATGGGAGTACAAATTGAATCGTCGCTACAAATTTAAACAATTTTTCGGACGGAAAGCATCTACCTTATACTGATGAGGCGCAAATACTCGAAAGTTATTTTGCAAACCAGAATGGTTGGTTGAATCTTGTAGATCATTCTGATCCCGTTTGACTTAGTAGTGTAATTCAATGTTTGTCAGGACATATAGTCCGGGAAGTAGTTGTTTCTTCTTAGTTGAACGGTCACTTAAAAAACATTTTTCAAAACTTTGTTGTAAAGCGTTCAACAAACCTTCTACTGTTACAAAAAGTCAAACGAATTATCTACTAAAGATTTTCCTTGGCTGGTGAGTTTTTTTTATTGTTTCGTTGGTAAAATATTAAAATACAGACCTGCATCTTACAGTCGGTAACATTTTAATGTTGTTCTAAATCATTAGAATTAATTTGAACGTAGTGTGTATGTATAAATGTAATAATCTATACCTCTATAGGAACTCTATAGGAACTAGGCGATGTTTATAACCGAGTAGAACATGCCGGAAATATTATTTTGCGTGATATTGAATCGTTGCGAAAGATTCAAAAACCTAACCTAGAAAACGAAAGTAATTTAGTAGAAATTGTAAATAAAATGTTAAATTATCTTATTCTATTTATTCGTGTTCGAGTCGAGTGCTTTGTTATTGAAAGTAATGCGGTTTCATGCAAATGGTGGAAAAAATAAAGAGAAAATATGAGTATTATAATAGACTATGATAGAATATCAAGTATTTCATATTTTCCAAAAAAGTTCCAACGTATAGTTACAAAACATGATTATAATCCATAATAAAACTGCTAAAACTCGGATTTATTCTATTCCCAAATTTCCTAGTTAATATATTATTATTTTAACATCACCCTGTCTCTAAAACAAAAACTACCAATTAAAATTGTCGCTTTATATTTCCAAGAAATATCAAGAAAACTTTCTGGGTTAAAATAACAACGGACTTTTAATAAAGCAATTCCCAGTTTTCCGATATTTGTCCTCTCTCAATCCTGAGAGGAATTTTATTATTATTTTTATTCTACCGGCAAATATATAAAAAAAAAACTTAAAAATTCATTAGAACAAAAGAGACCCTTAGGTAATTCGATCTCAATGGAAAAATTAGTACAGAGGTTGAGTTAAAAAATTAGAAGAAGAGAGAAATAAATTCAATGACTTGATACAATAGGAATGTTTTTAAAAGAAAAAAACGAAAGACGGTGGACCATTTTCAGTTTTCTATATAGTGCGTGACAAAATGCTCCTGAACTTCTTGACTATACAAATGAAGATAATCCTTTCCCTTCTAGATCTTTTATTAATTTTAAGCTGGACACACTTGGGTTTTTTTTTTGCTATTGAATGGCATTCAAGTCTGCTACTGATATTGGGATCCCATTTTTTCTTGTTACTGTATTCTGTACAAAAGTTACTCCGTTCTCTCTGTTACACTTTTCTGTACCATACTATTTAGTGACGTGAAGTTAATAATCACTTAGATACCCCCCGTTGGGCGCGTTTTCATTACTATTGTAATACATATATACAGATACATGCAATGAGAAACGGAACATAGGGGTTTTAAGAATTGTATCAGAACTGCTTTTGAACTAGTCAACCAACATCGCGCATCGACAGATTATTTGGACACCTACAACATATCGTACAATTCCCACCATTCCGTATTCTCAACTGTGAGCGGACCTTAATTAGCGTCAGGCGACCACGCCGATATCTTCTAAGATTACTCTAGAGTCGTCCTGGAACGTATAAAAAAATCAACACCGCCCTCGGACACTCGGAACACCCCTAGAGCTATCCCTAAGACGCGATTTTCATTGTCCAAATGCTAAAAAAAAATAATAAACTCCGACCACGCCGATTTCTTGTCCGAGGGTGGTGTTGATTTTTTTGTAGCTTGCTTCTTATTGCACGACATAGGACTTTTGGGAAGGCCAGGTCAAAAATTGTTAAATATTTAAAAAAATGGTCAATGATTGTTAAAATTTTGAAAAATGGTCAGAAATTGTCAAAATTTTGAAAAAATGGTCAATAATTATAAAAGACTGTCAAAAATGGTCAATAATTGTTAAAAATTGTCAAAAATGGTCAATAATTGTCAGAATCTGTCAAAAATTGTTAAATATTTTGAAAAATAGTCAATAATTGTTAAATATTTTGAAAAATGGTCAAAAATAGTCAATAAGTGTTAAAATTTTGAAAAATGATCAAAAATTGTTAAATATTTTGAAAAATTTACAATATTTGTCAAAAATGGTCAATAATTGTCAGAAACTGTCAAAAATGGTCAATAATTGTTAAAATTTTGACAAAATGGTCAATGTCAATAATTGTTGAAAATTGTCAAAATTTTTTAAAGACGGTCAAAATTTTTGACAATTTGTCAAAGATGGTCAATAATTGTCAGAACCTGTCAAAAATGGTCAATAATTGTTAAAATTTGGAAAAATGGTCAAAAATTGTCAAAGTTTTGGAAAAATGGTCAATAGTTATTAAAAAAAATGTCAAAAATGGTCATTAATTGTCAAGATTTTTGAAAAATGGTCAAAATTTTTGAAGAAATTGTCAAAAATGGTCAATAATTGTCAGAACCTGTCAAAAATTGTTAAAATTTGGAAAAATGGTCAGAATTTTTGAAAAATTGTCAAAATTGGTCAATAATTGTCAAAAATGGTCAATAATTGTTAAAATTTGAAAAAATGTCAGAAATTTTGAAAACATGGTCAAAATTTAGAAAAAAAATTTGGAAAAAATGGTCAATAATTGTTAAAATTTTGAAAAAATTGTCAATAATTATAAAACAATGTCAAAATTTTTGAAAACGGTCAAAATTTTTGAAAAATTGTCAAAGATGGTCAATAATTGTCAGAACCTGGCCAAAGTGATCAATAATTATTAAAATTTGGAAAAATGGTCAAAAATTGTCAAAATTTTGGAAAAATGGTCAATAGTTATTAAAAAAAATGTCAAAAATGGTCAATAATTGTTGAAAATTGTCAAAATTTTCGAAAAATGGTCAAAATTTCTGAAGAAATTGTCAAAAATGGTCAATAATTGTCAGAACCTGTCAAAAATTGTTAAAATTTGGAAAAATGGTCAAAATTTTTGAAAAATTGGTCAATAATTGTCAAAAATGGTCAATAATTGTTAAAATTTGAAAAAAAATGTCAGAAATTTTGAAAAAATGGTCAAAAATTGTCAGAACCTGTCAAAAATTGTTAAAATTTGGAAAAATGGTCAGAATTTTTGAAAAATTGTCAAAATTGGTCAATAATTGTTAAAATTTGAAAAAAATGTCAGTTATTTTGAAAACATGATCAAAAATTGTCAAAATTTAGAAAAAAAAATGGTCAAAAATTTGGAAAAAATGGTCAATAATTGTTAAAATTTTGAAAAAATTGTCAATAATTATAAAACAATTTCAATAATTGTTAAAAATTGTCAAAATTTTTGAAAAACGGTCAAAATTTTTGAAAAATTGTCAAAGATGGTCAATAATTGTCAGAACCTGGCAAAAATGATCAATAATTGTTAAAATTTGGAAAAATGGTCAAAAATTGTCAAAATTTTGGAAAAATGGTCAATAGTTATTAAAAAAATGTCAAAAATTGTCAATAATTGTTGAAAATTGTCAAAATTTTCGAAAAATGGTCAAAATTTCTGAAGAAATTGTCAAAAATGGTCAATAATTGTCAGAACCTGTCAAAAATTGTTAAAATTTGGAAAAATGGTCAATAATTGTTAAAATTTGAAAAAAAATGTCAGAAATTTTGAAAAAATGGTCAAAAATTGTCAGAACCTGTCAAAAATTGTTAAAATTTGGAAAAATGGTCAGAATTTTTGAAAAATTGTCAAAATTGGTCAATAATTGTCAAAAATGGTCAATAATTGTTAAAATTTGAAAAAAATGCCAGAAATTTTGAAAAAATGGTCAAAAATTGTCAAAATTTAGAAAAAAATGGTCAAAAATTTGGAAAAAATGGTCATGAATTGTCAAACTTTTCAAAAAATTGTCAAAAATTGTCAAAATTTGAAAAAAATGGTCAATAATTATAAAAAACTGTCAAAAATGGTCAATAATTGTTAAAAATTGTCAAATTTTTTGAAAAATGGTCAAAATATTTGAAAAATTGTCAATAGTTGTCAGAACTTATCAAAAATGCTAAACAATTGTCAAAAATGGTCAATAATTGTTAAAATTTGAAAAAATGGTCTAAAATAATAAAAATTTTTGAAAAATTGTCAAAACTGTCAAAAATGGTCAATACTTGTTAAAATTTGAAAAAATAGTCCAAAATTGTTAAAAATTTTGAAAAAATGGTCAATAATTGTCAAAAATGTCAAATAAGTGTCAAAAATTGTCATTCTATTGTGCATAAAAAGCAAGCTTCTGTCGGCGGTCTGACGACCGCTAACCTTTTTAGAGTTCTCCGAAAATTATGATTGAGGTGTCATTCGATTCGGAATGGCAAGTAGATGTTTTTTGAGAAAATTAAAAAATTGAAAAAAATATGAACAATTAAGTGAAAAAAAAGTGGGTTTCGTTTTTTGCAAATATCTCAAAAATTATTTGAGAAATTATTTTCAAATTTGAAAAAAGATTCAAAAAGAGGAGGAAATTTCCTAAAAAAAGTCCCAAATCCCGGTATAGTTCAGGACCCGGTATAGATCAATATTTATAATTTTCCCACTTCGGACCTTTAATGAATAAATATTATTTAAACTTATTAAATATGAAAATTAGGAACTCCAAAATTGTAAAAAATTTGAAAAAATGATCAATAAAATATAAAATGAAACTTAGTAGAACGTACTGGGCCTAATGTAATTCCCAGCATCGCATTCTATTGCGCGTATTTTTATTGATGGTTTTCCCAACCTCGCAGTTCTTCCCTTTTTTCGGCTTTGCTTATTTCTTCCAGTATTAGAAACATTGGAGCCGATACCGCAAAAGGGTTCCTGTCCCCAAAAAGGTGTTTCAGTTCCCCTCTTTGCTAGTTCATCTGCTATTTCATTTCCTTCTATTCCAGTGTGTCCTGGAATTCACATTAAGGTTACTATATTGTTCTTGCCTAGGTTAGATCTAATATCAAGATAATGATGTATTGAATAATCGTTCAGGGTCCAAAAGACGGCTGGTTTTTTAAACTTTTTAATACGTATTCTTCTGTATTTTTTCCCCGAGGAATAGAATAGGAGGAGAATAGTGGGAGCTGCTTCGGGCTCTTAAATGCAAAAAAAAAGAACATTTTCGGTAAAAAAGGCGTTCTAGTTAGCTATAAAGTTAAAAAAAATCTATTTTTCAACATAAAAAGTCTTGTAAATACCACAAAACTATGAATATTGAACTGAAAATTCAGGAGAGTACTCTGAAAAGACCTAGCTTTTCAGGAATGAGACAACATAATCGCATGTAAATAGTACTCGTTACTTGTTCCCTAGGGAAAGTAAAAACAAAATTATGTGATATCATCTAAAACTAGAACTGCAACGTTTCAAATTTATTTATTTATTTCGTAAATTGATCCTTATTCATTATTTTTATTTCACCAAATTCAAAACAACAGTACTACTACTACCTTGATAGAGCTGTTGGTATAGTCGAGTTCAATAACCATCATACGTTAGTAACACACATATAAACTATTAACTCGAAAAATGTTTTTAATCGCGAAATTAAAGTGAAATTGAAAAGATTAAAACGACGACTAATGAAAGTTCATTCACTTTTTACGAACGCCATATTTACCGCAAGGCACATTTTAAATTAATACAAAACTGATAATATGGTAATTATAACCTTTTTACATAATTTATAGAAATTCACTTGACTATAATGAGTGTAAGTAGTAGAAACAGCTTTAGACTTGTAATGGTGTCGAAAGATGAATTGTAGATCATTTTTCAGCGAAGTGATTGGATAATTAGGAGCGTAGAAAATTCGGAAAAACTGGAAAATTCGTCATTTTTTCAAAATTCATATTTTCGTCGTTTTTCTAGTTATAGCGTAGAAAACAAGTCCTTTGTATTCACTTTATGTGCGCGAAGAGCAGGTACCATGGGACAAATTTTTTCAATGGAATATTTTGCAGTAGGTCTGGATGCGATTTTGAATTTGAAAACGGTTTTGAAAAATACAGATATAGAACAACAAAACGTATATTTTCGATTTGTGATCAAATGCTACGAAGTAGGTCAAAAATGCTCGGGAATACGGCCGAAAATGACCGACCGCCGGAAAGTAACGGAGTAGAAGGGTAGCGGGGATTGGGGAGAGGAGAGGATATACGATCGTACTGGCGTAACCAGTCATTTTCGGCGGTGTTCTTGGTCGTTTTTGACCAATTTTGCATCATTTTATTACAAATCGAAAACTTTTGTGAGCAGCATTTGCTGATAGGTTCATACTACGTTGTCCTTTCTATGATGGCACATTCCGTTTTCTACTAGGATTTCTGTCAAAAACTCACTCTTTTGCTTGGCCTATTATTCTAGAGTTCCTTTTCTAGACCCATCCCTATTACTAGACTTCGAATGCCAAACCTCAGGATCTCCTTATATTGTGAGAGTTGTGGTTTTTCCTCCCCTATCGTCGAAAACCTCAGTCTAGTCAGGTCTTCGCAGTAGCAGTATGTGTACTGAGATTTCCTCATCTTCTTGGCAAAATCTGGACGTAGTTGTGTCTGCCAATCCGATTGTTAAGTCTACTATGCCCTGTCAGGTGTCCAACCAGGATCCTGATTGTTCTCTTATTTTGGCGAGGCGTCTTTGTTAAAATCTTTGGCCTGTCTTGTTCCACCATTCTCGAGACTGCTTTTTTTTATCCAAATACTGCTATTTGTTTTTTTTGGCGCTTTCGCTATGCCTCAGAAAGGTTCTGTGCCAATTCTGCTGTTATCATATCAAGTTGTAATGATTATGCCATAATAAAGAACTATTGTTCTCACAAGAATTTCTAATATTGGATTGTACTCGGAAACTGCAAACACTGTACTTTTCAGCGACGATCGACTGCATGTAACTTGCAGCTGTCCGGTTAATGCAAATTGATCATTTTTTTTAATTCCTGTTTGCGGTTTGATATATAAGATATCAACATCTACACTAATAAAACTAGTTTTATTAAATTGTTTTTTATTTTATAATTTTAAATTCGTGGTGTTCCAATGACTTTAAGCTTTCTTGTAACAGTCAGCATCTTCTAATTTCTTTTAAATTCTTAGACTGACATTAACCTTAAACTTAACATAATTTTCTAAAGATACATAATAACATTTAAGTGTGATAAAATAATCTGTTTATACCCGACAGCGTCTCGGTATGTTTCCTGTATAATTATAGGCATTATCTAAATAATATTATAGTATATTATGCCTTTTCAAATCGGCTTTCGTTACACCACAACTCATATTGCCGATAAAAAAAACACCAGTTGTCTCAAAATTTTACTGTTTTTAACGGATAGTAGCGGTTCTGATAATGTTAAATTATCCCGTTTAGGTTCTTTTTAATTAGGGTTGACGTTCTTTAAAATAAAACACATGTTTAATTTGAACTCTTTGACAAAACCCAACATTCTTTCAATACAGCGCGTGTCTGCTTATCTAGCAATCGTTACTTATATCGAATAACAATTTATAACCAAACTGCTTGTTCGATATATTTCATAATTATAAATAAATACATTGATACTCAAGTTAATAACCTATAATTCAACAATAAGCATAAGTAAATTCTAACCTAAATAATTAACTACCCATTACACGGTTTTGGAATAATGAGACTCTGAAATGAAACAATAACAAAATATAAGCACATACTTACCTGATATATTTCTATTTTGGAAACCCAAAAATCAATCACAATTTGCTTTATGACTAATACACAAATACATTCTACGAAGTCGAATATCGAATTTTGAAAACATAAGATAACTAACATACAGGTAAAATGGTCACTATATAGATATTGCAAGTACCTAAATATACCTAATAATCTTATGACGTGCATGGTTTTTTGTTTTTTTTTTCTCCTTGTTTGAAGATTTTCGTATAACATGGCAACATCGGTTGTAAATGCAGAATTCTGTATTTTACTTGGCTCTTTTGGATTCTAAAGCTTCGATGCCAAATGTAAAAATTATCCCTAGAAATTCTTACAATTTATATAATCCTCTCATTATGACGATAAAAAGAGATGAGGATGGTTATCTAGTTTTTAGCTTGCCATAGGTAATAATAATTGTTGAAAAAAATTAATCAATGAGGTAGGTAACATTACATTTTAAAAATTTTCGAAGCTTAAATGTTTTGTAAGTAACTTAGTCTTGTCAATATAGTCGAAATTACCTTGCAAATTAATTAATTAATGATTGAATAGAAGAGGCTTTTACTTGATGAAGATCCATACTAAACGATGAAATAAAACAATTTAATTTGTTTAAATAAAATGAAGATTTAAACAAATTAAATTGTTTTATTTCATCGTTTAATTGATTAATGAATGAAAATAAGAACCCAACTAATTATTATTAAAGGATGACTTAGTAATAGTGTTAGTTGTTGATATTAAAAAATATTGTAAAACAAAGAAAGACTAAAAAATTAATTTCGTCTACCTACTCTAGAAATGGCAATAGCGCTTCTTCGTCATAGACTTGGTAGAGTTGAAATATCTGAGCTTTATTTATGTTTTTTATCTTATCAGTAGTTATTGTTATAGAGGCTTCAATTATTTTTGAAATGAGGATAGGTCCGTAGAATGGGTTATTTTTAATTCTAAACATCTTTTCTTTATAATAATTTTTGAAATTGTCCAAAATAAAGGAACTCTAGTGGTATTACTAATATTTCTCTACAACACAATTCACGCACACCCCTGGACGTTCTAACTCAGGTCAGGCCATATGTTCAACATTTTTTATGTCCCAGTTACCATATTTTAAGACAGTTTCAGCTACTATAGCTCATCTCGACTCTTCAGCTCTGACAGAAAATGATTATTGCGACTTGTTCAAAACATGTCATTATTTTTTTCAATAGAATCACAATTTATATTGTACAGGCTGTTAAACATCAGATAATTGTAATATAAGTTATTAAAGATTTTCCCATAATCACATTACCCAAAGCACTTTTATGAATATAACGTTCCGAGCTATCGTTTTATAACAGTATCAAATGTTTATAGCTCTTTGTGAGTACATTAAAAAAAATTGTTTTAATACCACGCTTTGGATTTTCATTGCCGACGATTATGGTCATTTATTTATTAAATTAAATTCAACTTTCTATCACAAGTGTTGCTCGGGTAATTAATATATGAAGGATGGAGGTGGTTGTATTTATTAATTGTGACCCCCTTTTAAATATTAAAAAAAACCCAGTTTAAAAACTACAATTTTAGTCTATCACAACTTTATTAAAAATTATCTTGTGTCTATTTTCTCGAAGAGACTATCAGTTGAATAATATTTGATGGATGACCTCTGTTCCTCCAACAGGGAAAACCGGGAGTTATCCGGGATTTCTACCGTCAAAACTGACCCCTTTGTGATTGATTCTCTTTTCCCTTTGTTTAGAGATCGATAGGTGAATATAAATTGTTTGTCTAGAAATTGATATATACCTATATCTATATATATCCCTCTCTCTTTCTATCAACTGAGAAAGGTGATAGGTTCATAGATGTAAATTCATATTCGAGTTGAAATATTACGAACATACAATATGTCGATACGCAATCGAAAATACAGGAATTTAATCAAAAATCTACAGTTCGCGGAAGATATTTGTGAAATGGCGTTCATATGATGCTGTTGTTTGCGATAAAGTGAGAATTATGCAACTTCAGGGGAATGTTTTCATGATTTTACTAAAAACTAAAATTTGGAATTTACGCTGGGAAAATTGATGGATCACATGTTGGAAGCCTCGTTCTTTTTAGGACATTTGTAAAGTTGAATTTTTCATCACTTTTTTACGAACCCTGTATACAATAAAGCAGCACACTATGAAGCATATAAAGTACCACTTTATCCTCTAGTGGAATAATGAAAAATACAATTTTAAATCAATTACATTTTAGTTAGATATTATTAATATTAGTGGTGAGCAAAATTGGTCTTCGTCTAGGTCTTGGTCTTGCGAAAAAGCAAGACCAAGATTATCATTAGACTAGCAAGACCAAGACCGAATGAACAAGACCAATACCAAGACCGAATATGCAAGACCAAGACTGAACTAAAAATTCTCACCTACGAAAACCTCGTAACTATATTTTTTTCGAATTGAGATTATTAGTGAAATGCGCTAGTTCCTTTTCGCTCCGGAAACGTTCCAGGTTCAAATCGCAATTTTCCCGGAACTACCCACCTCTAGAATACATGAAAACACATAAGAAAACACTCAGACCAAAACTGGATACGCAAGACCAAGACTAAATAAGCAAGACCAAGACTAAATAAGCAAGACCTAGACCAGGACCAAGACCGGGCATATTTGAACAAGACCTAGACCAAGACTGGATCAGCAACACCAAGACCAATATTGTCCAAGTCTTGGTCTTGCTTTACTCATCACTAATTAATATTAACATTTATATTAATAAGCATTTCCTTTTTTGTTTTATCATATCGTTTCCATTAATAACAAGCTTGTAGTTGTCATCGGTTTCAGAACGCTTAGTGCTTGTCGAAGTTTTTGATAAATCTGTAGAAGGCTCCTCTTGTAAGGAATGACTAGTAGCAGGAGTACCATGGATCTTCCTTGCGATATCAAGCTTATTAGAGATAGAATCCTCGATATAACTTTCTGCTATAGCGAAGCTTCTCCATCTCCACCCACCGTTTAATTGTTGTAAGGACAGCTTATTTATTAGAAGTACGCCTCATGCAGTGGCCGTTATAAGCTTCTGCTTTTGCCAGATTAAAAAATGAAGCAACACTTGAAGGTACTATTGATTCCAACAAATTGTGAAGTACATTTTTGATTACTGTATCGTAAAAAGAATCTGTCGTTGGATAACTTATTCGGACGTGAGTATATGTATTTTCAATACGTCTCCACAGTATTGATAGAGAATCCTTCTATAATTGTGAATTTTCGTGAAATGCCGGTCTTGGTATCTGGTATCGAAACTAGCGATGAGCAAAGCAAGACCAAGACCAGGACAACCTTGGTCTTGGTCTTACTGATCCAGTCTTGGTCTTGGTGTAGTTACGAGATTTTCGTAGAAAGGGGACGCTTCCTCTACAAAGGGCGAATCTTTAGCCAACGAATTGCGGCTAAAAACGACCTTAGAGAGTGGATCCACTTGTTTTTGCTGTACTAGTTGAAATCCCGACTTATCTTTTTATGGATGTGCCGGGACTGCTTTTCTCGAGATTTCTTACAAGTGACTTTAGGCCAGCTGTGAGCTGAGCTAATACCTGTCACCTGCTCGAGAATCTGTTGCTTCGTTTGTGTTGTTGTTGTCGTCGACGTTTTTTTGGTTACAGCTTGGGCGTTGCTGACTCCTGGCTTCGTTGTTTTTGGGACTGTTTTCCTTGTCTTCAAGTTGTTTGGGGCCTGTGGGCAGGATGCTGTATTTCGTCGAGTGTTCTCCCTAGCAGTTTGCGCAGGAGGCTGGCTTGTTCTTCGGTCTTGGGCATTCTTTGATCTTTGTGGTCCTTCAAGTATTTAGTGCTTATGCTGCATGCCGTCTGTCCGTGGTGGAATCCTTGGCAGTTGTAACACTGCGTCGGTCCATTTCATCTTCTTTGCTCTTCCCATCTTATCATCACGTTCTGTATGTGTTGAATTTTCCTTATTTTTTCCTTCTCTTCCACTTCGAGCTCTACCATGTAGATGGGTAGTGGTTTCCTCTCGCCAAATCTGGAGTGGAGTTGGTTGATTTTCCCTATCTTGACTCCTTCTTTCTCGATTTCCTCCTTGATTTCTTCGGTGTCTTCGCAGTTTGTCAATCCTCGGACGACATCCTTGTTTTTCTTTTTTCTCGTGGCATATACGTATACCACTCTACTTCTTTCCTGTCTTCTCTTAGGTACCTGGTTAGGTTCCTGTAGTCGTCTGGTCCTACGCAGAGTATCTTTACTCCGAGTCTTTCTCGGATTGTGATGTATCTCGTTTGGATTCCCTGTCTTTGAATTTCTTTCCTCACGGAGCTCCAGTGGTGGACACTCCTGAGGATGACGGGTGCTGGTTGGTGTGTTTTTGTCTTCTGGTTTTCTTGGTTGGCCCGATCCATCATTTCTTCTTCGTTGGCTTTCCTTTGCGTGGCTTCTTTTCGCTGTTCCTATTGGATTTTCTTTATGGATTTCTTCTTCTTCTTGGGGGAATTCTTTCTACACTTCCTAGACGGCTTCAGCTCCTTTTCCTTCCTGCATTGCTTCCATCGTTCTTGCCATGTTCTCCATGGCTTTTCGCAGTCCTGTTAGTTCGTCCTCCATCTTTGAAGCTTGCTTCTTATTGCACGACCTAGGACTTTTGAGAAGGCTAGTGAACTCATGATGTTACGAAAAAGCGTTCGTCACGCGATAACTCATTCAAGTGACTGTGCGCAATCTCTCTTGCCGCACTGGGCTCGCACACCTATAGGTGTGAAAAATTGTCAAAATTTTGAAAAAAAAGGTTAATACTTGCCAAATATGTTAAAAATTTTGAAAAATTGTCAAAAATTTGGAAAAATGATCAAAAATTGTCAAAAACTGTCAAAATTTTGAAAAAATGGTTAATAATTGTCATATATTTTCAAGAATTGTCAAAAATGGTCAAGAATTGTCAAAAATTTGGAAGAATGTTAAAAATTGTTAAAAAATTTTGAAAAATTGTCAAAAATGGTCAATAATTGTCAAAGACGGTCAATAATTGTCAAAACCAATAAAAAATTGTCAAAAATGGTCCAAAAGGATTAATAATTGTTAAAATTTTGAAAAATGGTCAAAAATTGTCAAAATTTTTAAAAAATGATCAATAATTGCCAAATATGTTAAAATTTGTCAATAATTGTCAAAGACGGTCAATAATTGTCCAAATTCGTCAAAAACTGTCAAAAATGGTCAATAATTGTTAAAATTTTAGAAAAATTGGCAAAAATTTTTAAATATGGTCGAAAATTGTCAAGAATTTGGAAAAATCGTCAAAAACTGTCAAAATTTTGAAAAAATGGTTAATAATTGCCAAATATTTTCAAAAATTGTCAAAAATTTGGAAAAATTGTCGATAATTGTCAAAATTTTTGAAAAATGGTCAAAATTTTCGAAAAATTGTCTAAAATGGTCAATAATTATAAAAAACTGTCAAAAATGGTCAATAATTATCAGAACCTGTCAAAAATGGTCAATAATTGTTAAAATTTGGAAAAATGGTCAAAATTTTTGAAAAATTGTCAAAAATGATCAATAATTTTCAAAACTGTCAAAATTGGTCAATAATTGTCAAAAATGGTCAATAATTATTAAAATTTGAAGAGATTGTGAAAAATTGTCAAAATTTTGAAAAAATGGTCAATATGTTATAATTTTTGAAAAATTGTCAAAGACGGTCAATAATGGTCAAAATTCGACAAAAATGGTGAAAAATTTTCAAAATTTTTGAAAAATGGTGAAAAATTCACAAAAAATGGTCATTCTATTGTGCATAAGAAGCAAGCTTCTGCCGACGACCGCTCACCTTTTTTGTAAATTGTTTTCTTTAATTTTTCTGACTTTTTCTTGAATTATTCTGTCTTTTTTTGGATTTTTTGCTTCTTCAACTTCTTTTGCGGCTTCTTCTTCTTCTTTTCTGTTAATCCTATCGATTGTTCCTTTCGCATTTCTCATTATTCTCAATCCTGCTTCGACTGGGTTTTCTTCCTCTTTTTTGTCGGATGATGGATCTTGCCATCTTCTTCCTTGTCTGCTGCTAGCTTGGTTGCTAGCACGGCTGTCGTTTCTTCTAGGCATCTCGATATTTCCTGTCCTCCACAGGTCCTAAAGCATACAAAACATCTATAATTTACTAGTTTAAAGTTTTCAAATATAGAAAAATAGTGTTAAAAACACAACAACAACAACAACAACAACAACAAGAAGTTCAAGTTCCGTCCGATCGCTTTCTCAGAATCCGCTTCGCTTGCTTTTGAGTATCTACTCGACTGCTCGCTGTCTACTCCACACTAACTCACTTACTCGGCCTTCGGCATTGAGTACTTCGACCACATGGATGAAATGGCATACTTCTTCTTCAAATTTTGAAGTGGCATTAAATTTCAACATAGAATCTGAAAAGTTAATAATATGCAGTGTATTGTATTTAAAATAACACAGTTGCTGCTCACTTCCGATATAACCGGAAGTTTCATGTCTGTCAAAATGTTTTCAATAAATTCGCCACAACTTGTGACCTTTATATACCAATTTTCATAAGAATCGTATAGGTAGTTTCCAATATATAGATAATGTAAGTATCTTGGTTGTCCCTGAAAACCACGCGAAAAACAGGGTTGCCAGTTGTACTTTTTAACGAATCATAGTATTTTACGTAATTAGATTTGCTTCATAGTCTAAACATGTCGAATGTTTCAAAATGTACGAAATGGGAGTATTCACGTTTTTAATATAAGAAAAAGCAATTATTACATCAGCGATTCCTGTCGCATATTTTTCCCTCGCTACCATTATAATTAGAGATCGTTTCCGGGAATGCACAGAGGAATAACTGGATTCGTAGAAATCATGGAATAAATATTCAAGTGTTCGAAGTAACTGGAATTGCTCGCCTCGTCGTTTGTCGATAAGAGAACTGGGTATGAACGAGAGAGTGAGATCGTCGAATCGAAACTGGTTACGACAAATACTTAATCCAGTATCGATAGAAATTGAAAGTTACAGAAATTATTCAATCAACTGAAATATTCTAACCAAACTTTCTCGATAGTAAATTTGACAAGAGTACTATTGAAATAAAACCACAAGAATACGAAATGGAAAAATTGCGGTAGAAGAATATCCAAATAATGAAGAAACATTTGGTCGTTTGGTGCTTCACCAGCTCAGTAAGGATTTGTATGGTGACTACTTCACAATTGTTCCTGAGTAAAATCTCAGAGACTAGTAGTTTATTTAGACCCACTTGACGGTCATGAAGAGTTCTTATCTGATTCCACCAGAGCTTAGTGCTTTAAAGGTTGGTTGACTATCCAACATGATGATAATCCTTTGAAGAAACATTTGGTCGTCCTCCGGCTCAGTAAAGGTTTGTAGGGTGACATTACTACTTCACAATAGTTTCTGAGGAAAATCTCAGAGACTAGTAGTTTATTTAGACCCACTTGACGGTCATGAAGAGTTCTTATCTGATTCCACCAGAGCTTAGTGCTTTAAAGGTCGGTTGACTATCTAACAAGATGATAATCCTTTGCTTCTATATCTTCTATCAATATTAAACTTGGAGTTTCTCCCAAGCTTTCAGTATTCGGTTCTTGACCCGCTCACTCCTTCATACTCAACTAATACATACAAGGAGAGCCAGAAGGTCGGCCAGAGAAGAAGAAGAACAGTTCCTGATTCATTCTTCTCCAATTTTATAGATGAAAGTGTAACCGTACCCGTCGGTTGTTCGTGACTAGAGTGGCCACTCGAGTCTGATGCCGGCATGAGACTCTTCTCAAGGGTGGTTTTACTCCATGTTAGTGCTGCACTAGGTATGTCGGAATATAAGAATCTTTAGGGCGCCACTACCTTTTAGACGTCGACGAAAGAACAAAAATGAAGGTAAATAAAAAGAAAATTAAGGTGAAAAGGGTAGAAATTGGAGTGTCTATTAATAAATATTTTGGTTTTAAAGGTTTCTAATAATAGGTTTCCCAGGGTATATTGGTATATTTTTATGAGATAGATAAATTTATATAAGCAATATAGAGATTGTCGTATCCCGTTGATTGGTTGAATCTTAAACGAGAGCAAGCGTCTTGTGCATTTCAACCGACTCGGAAGTTGGAAAAAAAGAGTGAATATACCGTTTTATTACTAAATAAGCAGATAACTACTATACATATACAATATTTATTTGTGGGTATCATAGTAGAGATATTGTGTTGCTTTGAATACGAAAAGTTGAATTTGTTTTTTTTTTTTCAATAGTATGAAATGTAGTGCTTAAAAGTTTAATTTTAATTGTTTATCGCTTTAACTGGTGGTTTACTCTATTCCCTGAAGAGAAGATTATTGAATTTTGCTAAACATTTTCTAGCGCAATCTCTATCTGTTCTATTTTATACCAACAACTAGTGAAATGAATTCATCTTGAAAAAAGCACACGTACTTTGAATTAATCCGTAAATATACAGGGCGTCCTAGCGAAAACTTCACTTCGTACATTGTGTAACCCTGCAGTGATAAATTGTTTACTACGAACACGATAGTTCGGTCAAATTAGACTAAAAATAAGAGTGAAAGTACATAAATTCACAACAAGCTGAAAGTGAGTAGAATTGTTCAAAACATAATTAAATCGACTCGCATAATCAGTTTTTTGATAAAATAATTATTTCGCCTTCAAATAGAGTCAAGAAATTTTCGAAAATCCACTTTTCAAAACAAAAAATACTTTTAACTCGACTAATAGGAAAGATAGAACGTTCTAGTCTTCACCAATCGATAGAGGGGACAATTTTACATGTTTTAGTGAATTTTGAATCGATATTTCCAAGGATTAAGGGAGTTAGAGAAAAACAATTTTTATCGCAAAATATTTCCATACCTACCCCTTTGTTCTAAATTTTCGAAAAAAAAAAATAAATGCTAAAAATTCGTATAGGGGTTTTTTGGGCCGAAAAATCGACTGGCACAATCAGATTTTCGATTAATCGATTATTTTCGATTAATCGATTTTTTTGGATTAATCGATTTTTTTCGATTAATCGATTTTTTTCGATTAATCGATTATTTTCGATTAATCGATTTTTTTCGATTAATCGAATTTTTTCGATTAATCGATTTTTTTCGATTATTCGATTATTTTCGGTTATATTTTCGATTAATCGATTATTTTCGATTAATCGATTTTTTTCGATTGATCGATTTTTTTCGATTAATCGATTTTTTTCGATTGATCGATTTTTTTCGATTAATCGATTTTTTTCGATTAATCGATTTTTTTCGATTAATCGATTTTTTTCGATTAATCGATTTTTTTCGATTAATCGATTTTTTTCGATTATTCGATTTTTTTCGATTAATCGATTTTTTTCGATTAACCGATTTTTTTCGATTAATCGATTATTTTAGATTAATCGATTTCATTCGATTAATCAATTAATCGATTAATCGAAAATAATCGATTATTTTATATAATCGATAATCGATTATGTTTTTTGATAATCGCCCAGCCCTAATTTTGAGTCGATATTGCCAAGGATTAAGGGAGTTAGAAAAAAGCAATTTGATTCGCAAAATATTTCCCTTTGTTCTAAATTTTCGACAAAAAAAATAAAAAATGCTTAAAATTCGTAAAGAGGGGTTTTTTGGACCGGAAAATCGATTGGCAGAATCAGTTTTTTGATAAAATCATATTTCGCCTTCAAATAGAGTCATGAAATTTTCGAAAATCCACTTTTCAAAACAAAAAATACTCATAACTCGACTAATAGGAAAGATAGAACGTTCTAGTCTTCACCAATCGATAGAGGGGACAATTTTACATATTTTAGTGAATTTTGAGTCTATATTCCCAAGGATTATGGGAGTTAGAAAAAATCAATTTGTATCGCAAAATATTTCCATAGCTACCCCCTTTGTTCTAAATTTTCGACAAAAAAATTATAAAAAATGCTAAAAATTCGTAAAGAGGGGTTTTTTTGGCCAAAAAATCGACTGGCACAATCAGTTTTGTGATAAAATCATTATTTCGCCTTCAAATAGAGTCATGAAATTTTCAAAAATCCACTTTTCAAAACAAAAATTACTCATAACTCGACAAATAGGAAAGATAGAACGTTCTAGTCTTCACCAATCGATAGAGGGGACAATTTTACATATTTTAGTGAATTTTGAGTCCATATTTCCAAGGATTAAGGGAGTTAGAAAAAAGCAATTTGTATCGCAAAATATTTCCATACCTACCTCTTTGTTCTAAATTTTCGACAAAAAAATGCTAAAAAATGCTAAAAATTCCTAAAGAGGGGTTTTTTGGGCCGAAAAATCGACTGGCACAATCAGTTTTTTGATAAAAACATTATTCCGCCTTCAAATAGAGTCATGAAATTTTCGAAAATCCACTTTTCAAAACAAAAAATACTCATAACTCGACAAATAGGAAAGATAGAACGTTCTAGTCTTCACCAATCGATAGAGGGGACAATTTTACATATTTTAGTGAATTTTGAGTCCATATTTCAAAGGATTAAGGGAGTTAGAAAAAAGCAATTTGTATCGCAAAATATTTCCATACCTACCCCTTTGTCCTAAATTTTCGACAAAAAAAATATAAAAAATGCTAAAAATTCGTAAAGAGGGGTTTTTTGGGCCGAAAAATCGACTGGCACAATCAGTTTTCTGATAAAATCATTATTTCGCCTTCAAATAGAGTCATGAAATTTTCGAAAATCCACTTTTCAAAACAAAAAATACTCATAACTCGACAAATAGGAAAGATAGAACGTTCTAGTCTTCACCAATCGATAGAGGGGACAATTTTACATATTTTAGTGAATTTTGAGTCTATATTCCCAAGGATTATGGGAGTTAGAAAAAATCAATTTGTATCGCAAAATATTTCCATAGCTACCCCCTTTGTTCTAAATTTTCGACAAAAAAATTATAAAAAATGCTAAAAATTCGTAAAGAGGGGTTTTTTTGGCCAAAAAATCGACTGGCACAATCAGTTTTTTGATAAAAACATTATTTCGCCTTCAAATAGAGTCATGAAATTTTCGAAAATCCACTTTTCAAAACAAAAAATACTCATAACTCGACAAATAGGAAAGATAGAACGTTCTAGTCTTCACCAATCGATAGAGGGGACAATTTTACATATTTTAGTGAATTTTGAGTCCATATTTCCAAGGATTAAGGGAGTTAGAAAAAAGCAATTTGATTCGCAAAATATTTCCCTTTGTTCTAAATTTTCGACAAAAAAAATAAAAAATGCTAAAAATTCGTAAAGAGTGGTTTTTTGGGCCGAAAAATCGACTGGCACAATCAGATTTTCGATTAATCGATTTTTTCGATAAATCGATTTTTTTCGATTAATCGATTATTTTCGGTTATATTTTCGATTAATCGATTATTTTCGATTAATCGATTTTTTTCGATTGATCGATTTTTTTCGATTGATCGATTTTTTTTGATTAATCGATTTTTTTCGATTAATCGATTTTTTTTTCCGATTAATCGATTTTTTTCGATTAATCAATTAATCGAAAATAATCGATTATTTTATATAATCGATAATCGATTATGTTTTTTGATAATCGCCCAGCCCTAATTTTGAGTCGATATTGCCAAGGATTAAGGGAGTTAGAAAAAAGCAATTTGATTCGCAAAATATTTTTCCCTTTGTTCTAAATTTTCGACAAAAAAAAATAAAAAATGCTTAAAATTCGTAAAGAGGGGTATCTTGGACCGGAAAATCGACTGGCATAATCAGTTTTTTGATAAAATCATTATTTCGCCTTCAAATAGAGTCATGAAATTTTCGAAAATCCACTTTTCAAAATAAAAAATACTCATAACTCGACTAATAGGAAAGATAGAACGTTCTAGTCTTCACCAATCGATAGAGGGGGCAATTTTACATATTTTAGTGAATTTTGAGTCCATATTTCCAAGGATTAAGGGAGTTAGAAAAAAGCAATTTGTATCGCAAAATATTTCCATACCTACCCCTTTGTTCTAAATTTTCGACAAAAAAATTATAAAAAATGCTTAAAATTCGTAAAGAGGGGTATCTTGGACCGGAAAATCGACTGGCATAATCAGTTTTGTGATAAAATCATTATTTCGCCTCCAAATAGAGTCATGAAATTTTCGAAAATCCACTTTTCAAAACAAAAAATACTCATAACTCGACAAATAGGAAAGATAGAACGTTCTAGTCTTCACCAATCGATAGAGGGGACAATTTTACACATTTTAGTGAATTTTGAGTCTATATTCCCAAGGATTAAGGGAGTTAGAAAAAATCGATTTGTATCGCAAAATATTTCCATACCTACCCCTTTGTTCTAAATTTTCGACAAAAAAATTATAAAAAATGCTAAAAATTCGTAAAGAGGGTTTTTTTGGGCCGAAAAATCGTCTGGCACAATCAGTTTTGTGATAAAATCATTATTTCGCTTTCAAATAGAGTCATGAAATTTTCGAAAATCCACTTTTCAAAACAAAAAATACTCATAACTCGACAAATAGGAAAGATAGAACGTTCTAGTCTTCACCAATCGATAGAGGGGACAATTTTACATATTTTAGTGAATTTTGAGTCCATATTTCCAAGGATTAAGGGAGTTAGAAAAAATCAATTTGTATCGCAAAATATTTCCATACCTACCCCTTTGTTCTAAATTTTCGACAAAAAAATTATAAAAAATGCTAAAAATTCGTAAAGAGGGGTTTTTTGGGCCGAAAAATCGTCTGGCACAATCAGTTTTGTGATAAAATCATTATTTCGCCTTCAAATAGAGTCATGAAATTTTCGAAAATCCACTTTTCAAAACAAAAAATACTCATAACTCGACAAATAGGAAAGATAGAACGCTCTAGTCTTCACCAATCGATAGAGGGGACAATTTTACATATTTTAGTGAATTTTGAGTCCATATTTCCAAGGATTAAGGGAGTTAGAAAAAATCAATTTGTATCGCAAAATATTTCCATACCTACCTCTTTGTTCTAACTTTTCGACAAAAAAATGCTAAAAATTCGTAAATAGGGGTTTTTTGGTCCGAAAAATCGTCTGGCACAATCAGTTTTTTGATAAAATCATTTTTTCGCCTTCAAATAGAGTCATGAAATTTTCGAAAATCCACTTTCCAGAACAAAAAATACTCATAACTCGACAAATAGGAAAGATAGAACGTTCTAGTCTTCACCAATCGATAGAGGGGACAATTTTACATATTTTAGTTAATTTTGAGTCCATATTTCAAAGGATTAAGGAAGTTAGAAAAAATCAATTTGTATCGCAAAATATTTCCATACCTACCCCTTTGTTCTAAATTTTCGACAAAAAAATTATAAAAAATGCTAAAAATTCGTAAAGAGGGGTTTTTTGGGCCGAAAAATCGTCTGGCACAATCAGTTTTGTGATAAAATCATTATTTCGCCTTCAAATAGAGTCATGAAATTTTCGAAAATCCACTTTTCAAAACAAAAAATACTCATAACTCGACAAATAGGAAAGATAGAACGTTCTAGTCTTCACCAATCGATAGAGGGGACAATTTTACATATTTTCGTGAATTTTGAGTCCATATTTCCAAGGATTAAGGGAGTTAGAAAAAATCAATTTGTATCGCAAAATATTTCCATACCTACCTCTTTGTTCTAACTTTTCGACAAAAAAATGCTAAAAATTCGTAAATAGGGGTTTTTTGGTCCGAAAAATCGTCTGGCACAATCAGTTTTTTGATAAAATCATTATTTCGCCTTCAAATAGAGTCATGAAATTTTCGAAAATCCACTTTTCAAAACAAAAAATACTCATAACTCGACAAATAGGAAAGATAGAACGTTCTAGTCTTCACCAATCGATAGAGGGGACAATTTTACATGTTTTAGTGAATTTTGAGTCCATATTTCCAAGGATTAAGGGAGTTAGAAAAAATCAATTTGTATCGCAAAATATTTCCATACCTACCTCTTTGTTCTAAATTTTCGACAAAAAAATGCTAAAAATTCGTAAATAGGGGTTTTTTGGTCCGAAAAATCGTCTGGCACAATCAGTTTTTTGATAAAATCATTATTTCGCCTTCAAATAGAGTCATGAAATTTTCGAAAATCCACTTTCCAGAACAAAAAATACTCATAACTCGACAAATAGGAAAGATAGAACGTTCTAGTCTTCACCAATCGATAGAGGGGACAATTTTACATATTTTAGTGAATTTTGAGTCCATATTTCAAAGGATTAAGGAAGTTAGAAAAAATCAATTTGTATCGCAAAATATTTCCATACCTACCCCTTTGTTCTAAATTTTCGACAAAAAAATTATAAAAAATGCTAAAAATTCGTAAAGAGGGGTTTTTTGGGCCGAAAAATCGTCTGGCACAATCAGTTTTGTGATAAAATCATTATTTCACCTTCAAATAGAGTCATGAAATTTTCGAAAATCCACTTTTCAAAACAAAAAATACTCATAACTCGACAAATAGGAAAGATAGAACGTTCTAGTCTTCACCAATCGATAGAGGGGACAATTTTACATATTTTAGTGAATTTTGAGTCTATATTCCCAAGGATTAAGGGAGTTAGAAAAAATCGATTTGTATCGCAAAATATTTCCATACCTACCCCTTTGTTCTAAATTTTCGACAAAAAAATTATAAAAAATGCTAAAAATTCGTAAAGAGGGGTTTTTTGGTCCGAAAAATCGTCTGGCACAATCAGTTTTGTGATAAAATCATTATTTCGCTTTCAAATAGAGTCATGAAATTTTCGAAAATCCACTTTTCAAAACAAAAAATACTCATAACTCGACAAATAGGAAAGATAGAACGTTCTAGTCTTCACCAATCGATAGAGGGGACAATTTTACATATTTTAGTGAATTTTGAGTCCATATTTCAAAGGATTAGGGAAGTTAGAAAAAATCAATTTGTATCGCAAAATATTTCCATACCTACCCCTTTGTTCTAAATTTTCGACAAAAAAATTATAAAAAATGCTAAAAATTCGTAAAGAGGGGTTTTTTGGTCCGAAAAATCGTCTGGCACAATCAGTTTTTTGATAAAATCATTATTTCGCCTTCAAATAGAGTCATGAAATTTTCGAAAATCCACTTTCCAGAACAAAAAATACTCATAACTCGACAAATAGGAAAGATAGAACGTTCTAGTCTTCACCAATCGATAGAGGGGACAATTTTACATATTTTAGTGAATTTTGAGTCCATATTTCAAAGGATTAAGGGAGTTAGAAAAAATCGATTTGTATCGCAAAATATTTCCATACCTACCCCTTTGTTCTAAATTTTCGACAAAAAAATTATAAAAAATGCTAAAAATTCGTAAAGAGGGGTTTTTTGGGCCGAAAAATCGTCTGGCACAATCAGTTTTGTGATAAAATCATTATTTCACCTTCAAATAGAGTCATGAAATTTTCGAAAATCCACTTTTCAAAACAAAAAATACTCATAACTCGACAAATAGGAAAGATAGAACGTTCTAGTCTTCACCAATCGATAGAGGGGACAATTTTACATATTTTAGTGAATTTTGAGTCTATATTCCCAAGGATTAAGGGAGTTAGAAAAAATCGATTTGTATCGCAAAATATTTCCATACCTACCCCTTTGTTCTAAATTTTCGACAAAAAAATTATAAAAAATGCTAAAAATTCGTAAAGAGGGGTTTTTTGGTCCGAAAAATCGTCTGGCACAATCAGTTTTGTGATAAAATCATTATTTCGCTTTCAAATAGAGTCATGAAATTTTCGAAAATCCACTTTTCAAAACAAAAAATACTCATAACTCGACAAATAGGAAAGATAGAACGTTCTAGTCTTCACCAATCGATAGAGGGGACAATTTTACATATTTTAGTGAATTTTGAGTCCATATTTCAAAGGATTAGGGAAGTTAGAAAAAATCAATTTGTATCGCAAAATATTTCCATACCTACCCCTTTGTTCTAAATTTTCGACAAAAAAATTATAAAAAATGCTAAAAATTCGTAAAGAGGGGTTTTTTGGTCCGAAAAATCGTCTGGCACAATCAGTTTTTTGATAAAATCATTATTTCGCCTTCAAATAGAGTCATGAAATTTTCGAAAATCCACTTTCCAGAACAAAAAATACTCATAACTCGACAAATAGGAAAGATAGAACGTTCTAGTCTTCACCAATCGATAGAGGGGACAATTTTACATATTTTAGTGAATTTTGAGTCCATATTTCAAAGGATTAAGGGAGTTAGAAAAAATCGATTTGTATCGCAAAATATTTCCATACCTACCCCTTTGTTCTAAATTTTCGACAAAAAAATTATAAAAAATGCTAAAAATTCGTAAAGAGGGGTTTTTTGGTCCGAAAAATCGTCTGGCACAATCAGTTTTGTGATAAAATCATTATTTCGCTTTCAAATAGAGTCATGAAATTTTCGAAAATCCACTTTTCAAAACAAAAAATACTCATAACTCGACAAATAGGAAAGATAGAACGTTCTAGTCTTCACCAATCGATAGAGGGGACAATTTTACATATTTTAGTGAATTTTGAGTCCATATTTCAAAGGATTAAGGAAGTTAGAAAAAATCAATTTGTATCGCAAAATATTTCCATACCTACCCCTTTGTTCTAAATTTTCGACAAAAAAATTATAAAAAATGCTAAAAATTCGTAAAGAGGGGTTTTTTGGGCCGAAAAATCGTCTGGCACAATCAGTTTTGTGATAAAATCATTATTTCGCCTTCAAATAGAGTCATGAAATTTTCGAAAATCCACTTTTCAAAACAAAAAATACTCATAACTCGACAAATAGGAAAGTCTTCACCAATCGATAGAGGGGACAATTTTACATATTTTAGTGAATTTTGAGTCTATATTTCAAAGGATTAAGGGAGTTAAAAAAAAGCAATTTGTATCGCAAAATATTTCCATACCTACCCCTTTGTTCTAAATTTTCGACAAAAAAATTATAAAAAATGCTAAAAATTCGTAAAGAGGGGTTTTTTGGGCCGAAAAATCGTCTGGCACAATCAGTTTTTTGATAAAATCATTATTTCGCCTTCAAATAGAGTCATGAAATTTTCGAAAATCCACTTTTCAAAACAAAAAATACTCATAACTCGACAAATAGGAAAGATAGAACGTTCTAGTCTTCACCAATCGATAGAGGGGACAATTTTACATATTTTAGTGAATTTTGAGTCCATATTTCCAAGGATTAAGGGAGTTAGAAAAAACCAATTTGTATCGCAAAATATTTCCATACCTACCTTTTTGTTCTAAATTTTCGACAAAAAAATGCTAAAAATTCGTAAATAGGGGTTTTTTGGTCCGAAAAATCGTCTGGCACAATCAGTTTTTTGATAAAATCATTATTTCGCCTTCAAATAGAGTCATGAAATTTTCGAAAATCCACTTTCCAGAACAAAAAATACTCATAACTCGACAAATAGGAAAGATAGAACGTTCTAGTTTTCACCAATCGATAGAGGGGACAATTTTACATATTTTAGTGAATTTTGAGTCTATATTTCAAAGGATTAAGGGAGTTAGAAAAAAGCAATTTGTATCGCAAAATATTTCCATACCTACCCCTTTGTTCTAAATTTTCGACAAAAAAATTATAAAAAATGCTAAAAATTCGTAAAGAGGTGTTTTTTGGGCCGAAAAATCGACTGGCACAATCAGTTTTCTGATAAAATCATTATTTCGCCTCCAAATAGAGTCATGAAATTTTCGAAAATCCACTTTTCAAAACAAAAAATACTCATAACTCGACAAATAGGAAAGATAGAACGTTCTAGTCTTCACCCATCGATAGAGGGGACAATTTTACACATTTTAGTGAATTTTGAGTCTATATTCCCAAGGATTAAGGGAGTTAGAAAAAATCAATTTGTATCGCAAAATATTTCCATACCTACCTCTTTGTTCTAAATTTTCGACAAAAAAATGCTAAAAATTCGTAAAGAGGGGTTTTTTGGTCCGAAAAATCGTCTGGCACAATCAGTTTTGTGATAAAATCATTATTTCGCCTTCAAATAGAGTCATGAAATTTTCGAAAATCCACTTTTCAAAACAAAAAATACTCATAACTCGACAAATAGGAAAGATAGAACGTTCTAGTCTTCACCAATCGATAGAGGGGACAATTTTACATATTTTAGTGAATTTTGAGTCCATATTTCCAAGGATTAAGGGAGTTAGAAAAAATCAATTTGTATCGCAAAATATTTCCATACCTACCTCTTTGTTCTAAATTTTCGACAAAAAAATGCTAAAAATTCGTAAATAGGGGTTTTTTGGTCCGAAAAATCGTCTGGCACAATCAGTTTTTTGATAAAATCATTATTTCGCCTTCAAATAGAGTCATGAAATTTTCGAAAATCCACTTTTCAAAACAAAAAATACTCATAACTCGACAAATAGGAAAGATAGAACGTTCTAGTCTTCACCAATCGATAGAGGGGACAATTTTACATATTTTAGTGAATTTTGAGTCCATATTTCAAAGGATTAAGGAAGTTAGAAAAAATCAATTTGTATCGCAAAATATTTCCATACCTACCCCTTTGTTCTAAATTTTCGACAAAAAAATTATAAAAAATGCTAAAAATTCGTAAAGAGGGGTTTTTTGGGCCGAAAAATCGACTGGCACAATCAGTTTTCTGATAAAATCATTATTTCGCCTCCAAATAGAGTCATGAAATTTTCGAAAATCCACTTTTCAAAACAAAAAATACTCATAACTCGACAAATAGGAAAGATAGAACGTTCTAGTCTTCACCAATCGATAGAGGGGACAATTTTACATATTTTAGTGAATTTTGAGTCCATATTTCAAAGGATTAAGGAAGTTAGAAAAAATCAATTTGTATCGCAAAATATTTCCATACCTACCCCTTTGTTCTAAATTTTCGACAAAAAAATTATAAAAAATGCTAAAAATTCGTAAAGAGGGGTTTTTTGGGCCGAAAAATCGTCTGGCACAATCAGTTTTGTGATAAAATCATTATTTCACCTTCAAATAGAGTCATGAAATTTTCGAAAATCCACTTTTCAAAACAAAAAATACTCATAACTCGACAAATAGGAAAGATAGAACGTTCTAGTCTTCACCAATCGATAGAGGGGACAATTTTACATATTTTAGTGAATTTTGAGTCTATATTCCCAAGGATTAAGGGAGTTAGAAAAAATCGATTTGTATCGCAAAATATTTCCATACCTACCCCTTTGTTCTAAATTTTCGACAAAAAAATTATAAAAAATGCTAAAAATTCGTAAAGAGGGGTTTTTTGGTCCGAAAAATCGTCTGGCACAATCAGTTTTGTGATAAAATCATTATTTCGCTTTCAAATAGAGTCATGAAATTTTCGAAAATCTACTTTTCAAAACAAAAAATACTCATAACTCGACTAATAGGAAAGATAGAACGTTCTAGTCTTCACCAATCGATAGAGGGGACAATTTTACATATTTTAGTGAATTTTGAGTCCATATTTCCAAGGATTAAGGGAGTTAGAAAAAATCAATTTGTATCGCAAAATATTTCCATACCTACCTCTTTGTTCTAAATTTTCGACAAAAAAATGCTAAAAATTCGTAAATAGGGGTTTTTTGGTCCGAAAAATCGTCTGGCACAATCAGTTTTTTGATAAAATCATTATTTCGCCTTCAAATAGAGTCATGAAATTTTCGAAAATCCACTTTTCAAAACAAAAAATACTCATAACTCGACAAATAGGAAAGATAGAACGTTCTAGTCTTCACCAATCGATAGAGGGGACAATTTTACATATTTTAGTGAATTTTGAGTCCATATTTCAAAGGATTAAGGAAGTTAGAAAAAATCAATTTGTATCGCAAAATATTTCCATACCTACCCCTTTGTTCTAAATTTTCGACAAAAAAATTATAAAAAATGCTAAAAATTCGTAAAGAGGGGTTTTTTGGGCCGAAAAATCGTCTGGCACAATCAGTTTTGTGATAAAATCATTATTTCACCTTCAAATAGAGTCATGAAATTTTCGAAAATCCACTTTTCAAAACAAAAAATACTCATAACTCGACAAATAGGAAAGATAGAACGTTCTAGTCTTCACCAATCGATAGAGGGGACAATTTTACATATTTTAGTGAATTTTGAGTCTATATTCCCAAGGATTAAGGGAGTTAGAAAAAATCGATTTGTATCGCAAAATATTTCCATACCTACCCCTTTGTTCTAAATTTTCGACAAAAAAATTATAAAAAATGCTAAAAATTCGTAAAGAGGGGTTTTTTGGTCCGAAAAATCGTCTGGCACAATCAGTTTTGTGATAAAATCATTATTTCGCTTTCAAATAGAGTCATGAAATTTTCGAAAATCTACTTTTCAAAACAAAAAATACTCATAACTCGACTAATAGGAAAGATAGAACGTTCTAGTCTTCACCAATCGATAGAGGGGACAATTTTACATATTTTAGTGAATTTTGAGTCCATATTTCAAAGGATTAAGGAAGTTAGAAAAAATCAATTTGTATCGCAAAATATTTCCATACCTACCCCTTTGTTCTAAATTTTCGACAAAAAAATTATAAAAAATGCTAAAAATTCGTAAAGAGGGGTTTTTTGGGCCGAAAAATCGTCTGGCACAATCAGTTTTGTGATAAAATCATTATTTCACCTTCAAATAGAGTCATGAAATTTTCGAAAATCCACTTTTCAAAACAAAAAATACTCATAACTCGACAAATAGGAAAGATAGAACGTTCTAGTCTTCACCAATCGATAGAGGGGACAATTTTACATGTTTTAGTGAATTTTGAGTCCATATTTCCAAGGATTAAGGGAGTTAGAAAAAATCAATTTGTATCGCAAAATATTTCCATACCTACCTCTTTGTTCTAAATTTTCGACAAAAAAATGCTAAAAATTCGTAAATAGGGGTTTTTTGGTCCGAAAAATCGTCTGGCACAATCAGTTTTTTGATAAAATCATTATTTCGCCTTCAAATAGAGTCATGAAATTTTCGAAAATCCACTTTCCAGAACAAAAAATACTCATAACTCGACAAATAGGAAAGATAGAACGTTCTAGTCTTCACCAATCGATAGAGGGGACAATTTTACATATTTTAGTGAATTTTGAGTCCATATTTCAAAGGATTAAGGAAGTTAGAAAAAATCAATTTGTATCGCAAAATATTTCCATACCTACCCCTTTGTTCTAAATTTTCGACAAAAAAATTATAAAAAATGCTAAAAATTCGTAAAGAGGGGTTTTTTGGGCCGAAAAATCGTCTGGCACAATCAGTTTTGTGATAAAATCATTATTTCACCTTCAAATAGAGTCATGAAATTTTCGAAAATCCACTTTTCAAAACAAAAAATACTCATAACTCGACAAATAGGAAAGATAGAACGTTCTAGTCTTCACCAATCGATAGAGGGGACAATTTTACATATTTTAGTGAATTTTGAGTCTATATTCCCAAGGATTAAGGGAGTTAGAAAAAATCGATTTGTATCGCAAAATATTTCCATACCTACCCCTTTGTTCTAAATTTTCGACAAAAAAATTATAAAAAATGCTAAAAATTCGTAAAGAGGGGTTTTTTGGTCCGAAAAATCGTCTGGCACAATCAGTTTTGTGATAAAATCATTATTTCGCTTTCAAATAGAGTCATGAAATTTTCGAAAATCCACTTTTCAAAACAAAAAATACTCATAACTCGACAAATAGGAAAGATAGAACGTTCTAGTCTTCACCAATCGATAGAGGGGACAATTTTACATATTTTAGTGAATTTTGAGTCCATATTTCAAAGGATTAGGGAAGTTAGAAAAAATCAATTTGTATCGCAAAATATTTCCATACCTACCCCTTTGTTCTAAATTTTCGACAAAAAAATTATAAAAAATGCTAAAAATTCGTAAAGAGGGGTTTTTTGGTCCGAAAAATCGTCTGGCACAATCAGTTTTTTGATAAAATCATTATTTCGCCTTCAAATAGAGTCATGAAATTTTCGAAAATCCACTTTCCAGAACAAAAAATACTCATAACTCGACAAATAGGAAAGATAGAACGTTCTAGTCTTCACCAATCGATAGAGGGGACAATTTTACATATTTTAGTGAATTTTGAGTCCATATTTCAAAGGATTAAGGGAGTTAGAAAAAATCGATTTGTATCGCAAAATATTTCCATACCTACCCCTTTGTTCTAAATTTTCGACAAAAAAATTATAAAAAATGCTAAAAATTCGTAAAGAGGGGTTTTTTGGTCCGAAAAATCGTCTGGCACAATCAGTTTTGTGATAAAATCATTATTTCGCTTTCAAATAGAGTCATGAAATTTTCGAAAATCCACTTTTCAAAACAAAAAATACTCATAACTCGACAAATAGGAAAGATAGAACGTTCTAGTCTTCACCAATCGATAGAGGGGACAATTTTACATATTTTAGTGAATTTTGAGTCCATATTTCAAAGGATTAAGGAAGTTAGAAAAAATCAATTTGTATCGCAAAATATTTCCATACCTACCCCTTTGTTCTAAATTTTCGACAAAAAAATTATAAAAAATGCTAAAAATTCGTAAAGAGGGGTTTTTTGGGCCGAAAAATCGTCTGGCACAATCAGTTTTGTGATAAAATCATTATTTCGCCTTCAAATAGAGTCATGAAATTTTCGAAAATCCACTTTTCAAAACAAAAAATACTCATAACTCGACAAATAGGAAAGTCTTCACCAATCGATAGAGGGGACAATTTTACATATTTTAGTGAATTTTGAGTCTATATTTCAAAGGATTAAGGGAGTTAAAAAAAAGCAATTTGTATCGCAAAATATTTCCATACCTACCCCTTTGTTCTAAATTTTCGACAAAAAAATTATAAAAAATGCTAAAAATTCGTAAAGAGGGGTTTTTTGGGCCGAAAAATCGTCTGGCACAATCAGTTTTTTGATAAAATCATTATTTCGCCTTCAAATAGAGTCATGAAATTTTCGAAAATCCACTTTTCAAAACAAAAAATACTCATAACTCGACAAATAGGAAAGATAGAACGTTCTAGTCTTCACCAATCGATAGAGGGGACAATTTTACATATTTTAGTGAATTTTGAGTCCATATTTCCAAGGATTAAGGGAGTTAGAAAAAACCAATTTGTATCGCAAAATATTTCCATACCTACCTTTTTGTTCTAAATTTTCGACAAAAAAATGCTAAAAATTCGTAAATAGGGGTTTTTTGGTCCGAAAAATCGTCTGGCACAATCAGTTTTTTGATAAAATCATTATTTCGCCTTCAAATAGAGTCATGAAATTTTCGAAAATCCACTTTCCAGAACAAAAAATACTCATAACTCGACAAATAGGAAAGATAGAACGTTCTAGTTTTCACCAATCGATAGAGGGGACAATTTTACATATTTTAGTGAATTTTGAGTCCATATTTCCAAGGATTAAGGGAGTTAGAAAAAATCAATTTGTATCGCAAAATATTTCCATACCTACCTCTTTGTTCTAAATTTTCGACAAAAAAATGCTAAAAATTCGTAAATAGGGGTTTTTTGGTCCGAAAAATCGTCTGGCACAATCAGTTTTTTGATAAAATCATTATTTCGCCTTCAAATAGAGTCATGAAATTTTCGAAAATCCACTTTTCAAAACAAAAAATACTCATAACTCGACAAATAGGAAAGATAGAACGTTCTAGTCTTTACCAATCGATAGAGGGGACAATTTTACATATTTTAGTGAATTTTGAGTCCATATTTCAAAGGATTAAGGAAGTTAGAAAAAATCAATTTGTATCGCAAAATATTTCCATACCTACCTCTTTGTTCTAAATTTTCGACAAAAAAATGCTAAAAATTCGTAAATAGGGGTTTTTTGGTCCGAAAAATCGTCTGGCACAATCAGTTTTTTGATAAAATCATTATTTCGCCTTCAAATAGAGTCATGAAATTTTCGAAAATCCACTTTTCAAAACAAAAAATACTCATAACTCGACAAATAGGAAAGATAGAACGTTCTAGTCTTCACCAATCGATAGAGGGGACAATTTTACATATTTTAGTGAATTTTGAGTCCATATTTCAAAGGATTAAGGAAGTTAGAAAAAATCAATTTGTATCGCAAAATATTTCCATACCTACCCCTTTGTTCTAAATTTTCGACAAAAAAATTATAAAAAATGCTAAAAATTCGTAAAGAGGGGTTTTTTGGTCCGAAAAATCGTCTGGCACAATCAGTTTTGTGATAAAATCATTATTTCGCCTTCAAATAGAGTCATGAAATTTTCGAAAATCCACTTTTCAAAACAAAAAATACTCATAACTCGACAAATAGGAAAGATAGAACGTTCTAGTCTTCACCAATCGATAGAGGGGACAATTTTACATATTTTAGTGAATTTTGAGTCTATATTTCAAAGGATTAAGGGAGTTAGAAAAAAGCAATTTGTATCGCAAAATATTTCCATACCTACCCCTTTGTTCTAAATTTTCGACAAAAAAATTATAAAAAATGCTAAAAATTCGTAAAGAGGTGTTTTTTGGGCCGAAAAATCGACTGGCACAATCAGTTTTCTGATAAAATCATTATTTCGCCTCCAAATAGAGTCATGAAATTTTCGAAAATCCACTTTTCAAAACAAAAAATACTCATAACTCGACAAATAGGAAAGATAGAACGTTCTAGTCTTCACCCATCGATAGAGGGGACAATTTTACACATTTTAGTGAATTTTGAGTCTATATTCCCAAGGATTAAGGGAGTTAGAAAAAATCAATTTGTATCGCAAAATATTTCCATACCTACCTCTTTGTTCTAAATTTTCGACAAAAAAATGCTAAAAATTCGTAAAGAGGGGTTTTTTGGTCCGAAAAATCGTCTGGCACAATCAGTTTTGTGATAAAATCATTATTTCGCCTTCAAATAGAGTCATGAAATTTTCGAAAATCCACTTTTCAAAACAAAAAATACTCATAACTCGACAAATAGGAAAGATAGAACGTTCTAGTCTTCACCAATCGATAGAGGGGACAATTTTACATATTTTAGTGAATTTTGAGTCCATATTTCCAAGGATTAAGGGAGTTAGAAAAAATCAATTTGTATCGCAAAATATTTCCATACCTACCTCTTTGTTCTAAATTTTCGACAAAAAAATGCTAAAAATTCGTAAATAGGGGTTTTTTGGTCCGAAAAATCGTCTGGCACAATCAGTTTTTTGATAAAATCATTATTTCGCCTTCAAATAGAGTCATGAAATTTTCGAAAATCCACTTTTCAAAACAAAAAATACTCATAACTCGACAAATAGGAAAGATAGAACGTTCTAGTCTTCACCAATCGATAGAGGGGACAATTTTACATATTTTAGTGAATTTTGAGTCCATATTTCAAAGGATTAAGGAAGTTAGAAAAAATCAATTTGTATCGCAAAATATTTCCATACCTACCCCTTTGTTCTAAATTTTCGACAAAAAAATTATAAAAAATGCTAAAAATTCGTAAAGAGGGGTTTTTTGGGCCGAAAAATCGACTGGCACAATCAGTTTTCTGATAAAATCATTATTTCGCCTCCAAATAGAGTCATGAAATTTTCGAAAATCCACTTTTCAAAACAAAAAATACTCATAACTCGACAAATAGGAAAGATAGAACGTTCTAGTCTTCACCAATCGATAGAGGGGACAATTTTACATATTTTAGTGAATTTTGAGTCCATATTTCAAAGGATTAAGGAAGTTAGAAAAAATCAATTTGTATCGCAAAATATTTCCATACCTACCCCTTTGTTCTAAATTTTCGACAAAAAAATTATAAAAAATGCTAAAAATTCGTAAAGAGGGGTTTTTTGGGCCGAAAAATCGTCTGGCACAATCAGTTTTGTGATAAAATCATTATTTCACCTTCAAATAGAGTCATGAAATTTTCGAAAATCCACTTTTCAAAACAAAAAATACTCATAACTCGACAAATAGGAAAGATAGAACGTTCTAGTCTTCACCAATCGATAGAGGGGACAATTT
This sequence comes from Lochmaea crataegi, assembly GCA_947563755.1. NCBI lineage: Eukaryota > Metazoa > Arthropoda > Insecta > Coleoptera > Chrysomelidae > Lochmaea > Lochmaea crataegi. The sequence goes on from CANOBC010000059.1 coordinate 184,026, forward strand.
TACATATTTTAGTGAATTTTGAGTCTATATTCCCAAGGATTAAGGGAGTTAGAAAAAATCGATTTGTATCGCAAAATATTTCCATACCTACCCCTTTGTTCTAAATTTTCGACAAAAAAATTATAAAAAATGCTAAAAATTCGTAAAGAGGGGTTTTTTGGTCCGAAAAATCGTCTGGCACAATCAGTTTTGTGATAAAATCATTATTTCGCTTTCAAATAGAGTCATGAAATTTTCGAAAATCTACTTTTCAAAACAAAAAATACTCATAACTCGACTAATAGGAAAGATAGAACGTTCTAGTCTTCACCAATCGATAGAGGGGACAATTTTACATATTTTAGTGAATTTTGAGTCCATATTTCAAAGGATTAAGGAAGTTAGAAAAAATCAATTTGTATCGCAAAATATTTCCATACCTACCCCTTTGTTCTAAATTTTCGACAAAAAAATTATAAAAAATGCTAAAAATTCGTAAAGAGGGGTTTTTTGGGCCGAAAAATCGTCTGGCACAATCAGTTTTGTGATAAAATCATTATTTCACCTTCAAATAGAGTCATGAAATTTTCGAAAATCCACTTTTCAAAACAAAAAATACTCATAACTCGACAAATAGGAAAGATAGAACGTTCTAGTCTTCACCAATCGATAGAGGGGACAATTTTACATATTTTAGTGAATTTTGAGTCTATATTCCCAAGGATTAAGGGAGTTAGAAAAAATCGATTTGTATCGCAAAATATTTCCATACCTACCCCTTTGTTCTAAATTTTCGACAAAAAAATTATAAAAAATGCTAAAAATTCGTAAAGAGGGGTTTTTTGGTCCGAAAAATCGTCTGGCACAATCAGTTTTGTGATAAAATCATTATTTCGCTTTCAAATAGAGTCATGAAATTTTCGAAAATCCACTTTTCAAAACAAAAAATACTCATAACTCGACAAATAGGAAAGATAGAACGTTCTAGTCTTCACCAATCGATAGAGGGGACAATTTTACATATTTTAGTGAATTTTGAGTCCATATTTCAAAGGATTAGGGAAGTTAGAAAAAATCAATTTGTATCGCAAAATATTTCCATACCTACCCCTTTGTTCTAAATTTTCGACAAAAAAATTATAAAAAATGCTAAAAATTCGTAAAGAGGGGTTTTTTGGTCCGAAAAATCGTCTGGCACAATCAGTTTTTTGATAAAATCATTATTTCGCCTTCAAATAGAGTCATGAAATTTTCGAAAATCCACTTTCCAGAACAAAAAATACTCATAACTCGACAAATAGGAAAGATAGAACGTTCTAGTCTTCACCAATCGATAGAGGGGACAATTTTACATATTTTAGTGAATTTTGAGTCCATATTTCAAAGGATTAAGGGAGTTAGAAAAAATCGATTTGTATCGCAAAATATTTCCATACCTACCCCTTTGTTCTAAATTTTCGACAAAAAAATTATAAAAAATGCTAAAAATTCGTAAAGAGGGGTTTTTTGGTCCGAAAAATCGTCTGGCACAATCAGTTTTGTGATAAAATCATTATTTCGCTTTCAAATAGAGTCATGAAATTTTCGAAAATCCACTTTTCAAAACAAAAAATACTCATAACTCGACAAATAGGAAAGATAGAACGTTCTAGTCTTCACCAATCGATAGAGGGGACAATTTTACATATTTTAGTGAATTTTGAGTCCATATTTCAAAGGATTAAGGAAGTTAGAAAAAATCAATTTGTATCGCAAAATATTTCCATACCTACCCCTTTGTTCTAAATTTTCGACAAAAAAATTATAAAAAATGCTAAAAATTCGTAAAGAGGGGTTTTTTGGGCCGAAAAATCGTCTGGCACAATCAGTTTTGTGATAAAATCATTATTTCGCCTTCAAATAGAGTCATGAAATTTTCGAAAATCCACTTTTCAAAACAAAAAATACTCATAACTCGACAAATAGGAAAGATAGAACGTTCTAGTCTTCACCAATCGATAGAGGGGACAATTTTACATATTTTAGTGAATTTTGAGTCCATATTTCCAAGGATTAAGGGAGTTAGAAAAAATCAATTTGTATCGCAAAATATTTCCATACCTACCTTTTTGTTCTAAATTTTCGACAAAAAAATGCTAAAAATTCGTAAAGAGGGGTTTTTTGGTCCGAAAAATCGTCTGGCACAATCAGTTTTGTGATAAAATCATTATTTCGCCTTCAAATAGAGTCATGAAATTTTCGAAAATCCACTTTTCAAAACAAAAAATACTCATAACTCGACAAATAGGAAAGATAGAACGTTCTAGTCTTCACCAATCGATAGAGGGGACAATTTTACATATTTTAGTGAATTTTGAGTCCATATTTCCAAGGATTAAGGGAGTTAGAAAAAATCAATTTGTATCGCAAAATATTTCCATACCTACCTCTTTGTTCTAAATTTTCGACAAAAAAATGCTAAAAATTCGTAAATAGGGGTTTTTTGGTCCGAAAAATCGTCTGGCACAATCAGTTTTTTGATAAAATCATTATTTCGCCTTCAAATAGAGTCATGAAATTTTCGAAAATCCACTTTTCAAAACAAAAAATACTCATAACTCGACAAATAGGAAAGATAGAACGTTCTAGTCTTCACCAATCGATAGAGGGGACAATTTTACATATTTTAGTGAATTTTGAGTCCATATTTCAAAGGATTAAGGAAGTTAGAAAAAATCAATTTGTATCGCAAAATATTTCCATACCTACCCCTTTGTTCTAAATTTTCGACAAAAAAATTATAAAAAATGCTAAAAATTCGTAAAGAGGGGTTTTTTGGGCCGAAAAATCGACTGGCACAATCAGTTTTCTGATAAAATCATTATTTCGCCTCCAAATAGAGTCATGAAATTTTCGAAAATCCACTTTTCAAAACAAAAAATACTCATAACTCGACAAATAGGAAAGATAGAACGTTCTAGTCTTCACCAATCGATAGAGGGGACAATTTTACATATTTTAGTGAATTTTGAGTCTATATTTCAAAGGATTAAGGGAGTTAGAAAAAAGCAATTTGTATCGCAAAATATTTCCATACCTACCTCTTTGTTCTAAATTTTCGACAAAAAAATGCTAAAAATTCGTAAATAGGGGTTTTTTGGTCCGAAAAATCGTCTGGCACAATCAGTTTTTTGATAAAATCATTATTTCGCCTTCAAATAGAGTCATGAAATTTTCGAAAATCCACTTTTCAAAACAAAAAATACTCATAACTCGACAAATAGGAAAGATAGAACGTTCTAGTCTTCACCAATCGATAGAGGGGACAATTTTACATATTTTAGTGAATTTTGAGTCCATATTTCAAAGGATTAAGGAAGTTAGAAAAAATCAATTTGTATCGCAAAATATTTCCATACCTACCCCTTTGTTCTAAATTTTCGACAAAAAAATTATAAAAAATGCTAAAAATTCGTAAAGAGGGGTTTTTTGGGCCGAAAAATCGACTGGCACAATCAGTTTTCTGATAAAATCATTATTTCGCCTCCAAATAGAGTCATGAAATTTTCGAAAATCCACTTTTCAAAACAAAAAATACTCATAACTCGACAAATAGGAAAGATAGAACGTTCTAGTCTTCACCAATCGATAGAGGGGACAATTTTACACATTTTAGTGAATTTTGAGTCTATATTCCCAAGGATTAAGGGAGTTAGAAAAAATCGATTTGTATCGCAAAATATTTCCATACCTACCCCTTTGTTCTAAATTTTCGACAAAAAAATTATAAAAAATGCTAAAAATTCGTAAAGAGGTGTTTTTTGGGCCGAAAAATCGACTGGCACAATCAGTTTTCTGATAAAATCATTATTTCGCCTCCAAATAGAGTCATGAAATTTTCGAAAATCCACTTTCCAGAACAAAAAATACTCATAACTCGACAAATAGGAAAGATAGAACGTTCTAGTCTTCACCAATCGATAGAGGGGACAATTTTACATATTTTAGTGAATTTTGAGTCCATATTTCAAAGGATTAAGGAAGTTAGAAAAAATCAATTTGTATCGCAAAATATTTCCATACCTACCCCTTTGTTCTAAATTTTCGACAAAAAAATTATAAAAAATGCTAAAAATTCGTAAAGAGGGGTTTTTTGGGCCGAAAAATCGTCTGGCACAATCAGTTTTGTGATAAAATCATTATTTCGCCTTCAAATAGAGTCATGAAATTTTCGAAAATCCACTTTTCAAAACAAAAAATACTCATAACTCGACAAATAGGAAAGATAGAACGTTCTAGTCTTCACCAATCGATAGAGGGGACAATTTTACATATTTTAGTGAATTTTGAGTCTATATTTCAAAGGATTAAGGGAGTTAGAAAAAAGCAATTTGTATCGCAAAATATTTCCATACCTACCTCTTTGTTCTAAATTTTCGACAAAAAAATGCTAAAAATTCGTAAATAGGGGTTTTTTGGTCCGAAAAATCGTCTGGCACAATCAGTTTTTTAATAAAATCATTATTTCGCCTTCAAATAGAGTCATGAAATTTTCGAAAATCCACTTTCCAGAACAAAAAATACTCATAACTCGACAAATAGGAAAGATAGAACGTTCTAGTCTTCACCAATCGATAGAGGGGACAATTTTACATATTTTAGTGAATTTTAAGTCCATATTTCAAAGGATTAAGGAAGTTAGAAAAAATCAATTTGTATCGCAAAATATTTCCATACCTACCCCTTTGTTCTAAATTTTCGACAAAAAAATTATAAAAAATGCTAAAAATTCGTAAAGAGGGGTTTTTTGGGCCGAAAAATCGTCTGGCACAATCAGTTTTGTGATAAAATCATTATTTCGCCTTCAAATAGAGTCATGAAATTTTCGAAAATCCACTTTTCAAAACAAAAAATACTCATAACTCGACAAATAGGAAAGATAGAACGTTCTAGTCTTCAGCAATCGATAGAGGGGACAATTTTACATATTTTAGTGAATTTTGAGTCCATATTTCCAAGGATTAAGGGAGTTAGAAAAAATCAATTTGTATCGCAAAATATTTCCATACCTACCCCTTTGTTCTAAATTTTCGACAAAAAAATTATAAAAAATGCTAAAAATTCGTAAATAGGGGTTTTTTGGTCCGAAAAATCGTCTGGCACAATCAGTTTTTTGATAAAATCATTATTTCGCCTTCAAATAGAGTCATGAAATTTTCTAAAATCCACTTTTCAAAACAAAAAATACTCATAACTCGACAAATAGGAAAGATAGAACGTTCTAGTCTTCACCAATCGATAGAGGGGACAATTTTACATATTTTAGTGAATTTTGAGTCTATATTTCAAAGGATTAAGGGAGTTAGAAAAAAGCAATTTGTATCGCAAAATATTTCCATACCTACCCCTTTGTTCTAAATTTTCGACAAAAAAATTATAAAAAATGCTAAAAATTCGTAAAGAGGTGTTTTTTGGGCCGAAAAATCGACTGGCACAATCAGTTTTCTGATAAAATCATTATTTCGCCTCCAAATAGAGTCATGAAATTTTCGAAAATCCACTTTCCAGAACAAAAAATACTCATAACTCGACAAATAGGAAAGATAGAACGTTCTAGTCTTCACCAATCGATAGAGGAGACAATTTTACATATTTTAGTGAATTTTGAGTCCATATTTCAAAGGATTAAGGAAGTTAGAAAAAATCAATTTGTATCGCAAAATATTTCCATACCTACCCCTTTGTTCTAAATTTTCGACAAAAAAATTATAAAAAATGCTAAAAATTCGTAAAGAGGGGTTTTTTGGGCCGAAAAATCGTCTGGCACAATCAGTTTTGTGATAAAATCATTATTTCGCCTTCAAATAGAGTCATGAAATTTTCGAAAATCCACTTTTCAAAACAAAAAATACTCATAACTCGACAAATAGGAAAGATAGAACGTTCTAGTCTTCACCAATCGATAGAGGGGACAATTTTACATATTTTAGTGAATTTTGAGTCTATATTTCAAAGGATTAAGGGAGTTAGAAAAAAGCAATTTGTATCGCAAAATATTTCCATACCTACCTCTTTGTTCTAAATTTTCGACAAAAAAATGCTAAAAATTCGTAAATAGGGGTTTTTTGGTCCGAAAAATCGTCTGGCACAATCAGTTTTTTGATAAAATCATTATTTCGCCTTCAAATAGAGTCATGAAATTTTCGAAAATCCACTTTTCAAAACAAAAAATACTCATAACTCGACAAATAGGAAAGATAGAACGTTCTAGTCTTCACCAATCGATAGAGGGGACAATTTTACATATTTTAGTGAATTTTGAGTCCATATTTCAAAGGATTAAGGAAGTTAGAAAAAATCAATTTGTATCGCAAAATATTTCCATACCTACCCCTTTGTTCTAAATTTTCGACAAAAAAATTATAAAAAATGCTAAAAATTCGTAAAGAGGGGTTTTTTGGGCCGAAAAATCGACTGGCACAATCAGTTTTCTGATAAAATCATTATTTCGCCTCCAAATAGAGTCATGAAATTTTCGAAAATCCACTTTTCAAAACAAAAAATACTCATAACTCGACAAATAGGAAAGATAGAACGTTCTAGTCTTCACCAATCGATAGAGGGGACAATTTTACACATTTTAGTGAATTTTGAGTCTATATTCCCAAGGATTAAGGGAGTTAGAAAAAATCGATTTGTATCGCAAAATATTTCCATACCTACCCCTTTGTTCTAAATTTTCGACAAAAAAATTATAAAAAATGCTAAAAATTCGTAAAGAGGTGTTTTTTGGGCCGAAAAATCGACTGGCACAATCAGTTTTCTGATAAAATCATTATTTCGCCTCCAAATAGAGTCATGAAATTTTCGAAAATCCACTTTCCAGAACAAAAAATACTCATAACTCGACAAATAGGAAAGATAGAACGTTCTAGTCTTCACCAATCGATAGAGGGGACAATTTTACATATTTTAGTGAATTTTGAGTCCATATTTCAAAGGATTAAGGAAGTTAGAAAAAATCAATTTGTATCGCAAAATATTTCCATACCTACCCCTTTGTTCTAAATTTTCGACAAAAAAATTATAAAAAATGCTAAAAATTCGTAAAGAGGGGTTTTTTGGGCCGAAAAATCGTCTGGCACAATCAGTTTTGTGATAAAATCATTATTTCGCCTTCAAATAGAGTCATGAAATTTTCGAAAATCCACTTTTCAAAACAAAAAATACTCATAACTCGACAAATAGGAAAGATAGAACGTTCTAGTCTTCACCAATCGATAGAGGGGACAATTTTACATATTTTAGTGAATTTTGAGTCTATATTTCAAAGGATTAAGGGAGTTAGAAAAAAGCAATTTGTATCGCAAAATATTTCCATACCTACCTCTTTGTTCTAAATTTTCGACAAAAAAATGCTAAAAATTCGTAAATAGGGGTTTTTTGGTCCGAAAAATCGTCTGGCACAATCAGTTTTTTAATAAAATCATTATTTCGCCTTCAAATAGAGTCATGAAATTTTCGAAAATCCACTTTCCAGAACAAAAAATACTCATAACTCGACAAATAGGAAAGATAGAACGTTCTAGTCTTCACCAATCGATAGAGGGGACAATTTTACATATTTTAGTGAATTTTAAGTCCATATTTCAAAGGATTAAGGAAGTTAGAAAAAATCAATTTGTATCGCAAAATATTTCCATACCTACCCCTTTGTTCTAAATTTTCGACAAAAAAATTATAAAAAATGCTAAAAATTCGTAAAGAGGGGTTTTTTGGGCCGAAAAATCGTCTGGCACAATCAGTTTTGTGATAAAATCATTATTTCGCCTTCAAATAGAGTCATGAAATTTTCGAAAATCCACTTTTCAAAACAAAAAATACTCATAACTCGACAAATAGGAAAGATAGAACGTTCTAGTCTTCAGCAATCGATAGAGGGGACAATTTTACATATTTTAGTGAATTTTGAGTCCATATTTCCAAGGATTAAGGGAGTTAGAAAAAATCAATTTGTATCGCAAAATATTTCCATACCTACCCCTTTGTTCTAAATTTTCGACAAAAAAATTATAAAAAATGCTAAAAATTCGTAAATAGGGGTTTTTTGGTCCGAAAAATCGTCTGGCACAATCAGTTTTTTGATAAAATCATTATTTCGCCTTCAAATAGAGTCATGAAATTTTCTAAAATCCACTTTTCAAAACAAAAAATACTCATAACTCGACAAATAGGAAAGATAGAACGTTCTAGTCTTCACCAATCGATAGAGGGGACAATTTTACATATTTTAGTGAATTTTGAGTCTATATTTCAAAGGATTAAGGGAGTTAGAAAAAAGCAATTTGTATCGCAAAATATTTCCATACCTACCCCTTTGTTCTAAATTTTCGACAAAAAAATTATAAAAAATGCTAAAAATTCGTAAAGAGGGGTTTTTTGGGCCGAAAAATCGACTGGCACAATCAGTTTTCTGATAAAATCATTATTTCGCCTTCAAATAGAGTCATGAAATTTTCGAAAATCCACTTTTCAAAACAAAAAATACTCATAACTCGGCAAATAGGAAAGATAGAACGTTCTAGTCTTCACCAATCGATAGAGGAGACAATTTTACATATTTTAGTGAATTTTGAGTCCATATTTCCAAGGATTAAGGGAGTTGGAAAAAAGCAATTTGTATCGCAAAATATTTCCATACCTACCCCTTTGTTCTAAATTTTCGACAAAAAAATTATAAAAAATGCTAAAAATTCGTAAAGAGGGGTTTTTTGGGCCGAAAAATCGACTGGCACAATCAGTTTTTTGATAAAATCATTATTTCGCCTTCAAATAGAGTCATGAAATTTTCGAAAATCCACTTTTCAAAACAAAAAATACTCATAACTCGACAAATAGGAAAGATAGAACGTTCTAGTCTTCACCAATCGATAGAGGGGACAATTTTACATATTTTAGTGAATTTTGAGTCCATATTTCCAAGGATTAAGGGAGTTAGAAAAAAGCAATTTGTATCGCAAAATATTTCCATACCTACCCCTTTGTTCTAAATTTTCGACAAAAAAAAATAAAAAATGCTAAAAATTCGTAAATAGGGGTTTTTTGGGCCGAAAAATCGACTGACACAATCAGTTTTTTGATAAAATCATTATTTCGCCTTCAAATAGAGTCATGAAATTTTCGAAAATCCACTTTTCAAAACAAAAAATACTCATAACTCGCCAAATAGGAAATATAGAACGTTCTAGTCTTCACCAATCGATAGAGGGGACAATTTTACATATTTTAGTGAATTTTGAGTCCATATTTCAAAGGATTAAGGGAGTTGGAAAAAAGCAATTTGTATCGCAAAATATTTCCATACCTACCCCTTTGTTCTAAATTTTCGACAAAAAAATTATAAAAAATGCTAAAAATTCGTAAAGAGGGGTTTTTTGGGCCAAAAAATCGACTGGCACAATCAGTTTTTTGATAAAATCATTATTTCGCCTTCAAATAGTCATGAAATTTTCGAAAATCCACTTTTCAAAACAAAAAATACTCATAACTCGCCAAATAGGAAATATAGAACGTTCTAGTCTTCACCAATCGATAGAGGGGACAATTTTACATATTTTAGTGAATTTTGAGTCCATATTTCCAAGGATTAAGGGAGTTGGAAAAAAGCAATTTGTATCGCAAAATATTTCCATACCTACCCCTTTGTTCTAAATTTTCGACAAAAAAATTATAAAAAATGCTAAAAATTCGTAAAGAGGGGTTTTTTGGGCCGAAAAATCGACTGGCACAATCAGTTTTTTGATAAAATCATTATTTCGCCTTCAAATAGAGTCATGAAATTTTCGATAATCCACTTTTCAAAACAAAAAATACTCATAACTCGACAAATAGGAAAGATAGAACGTTCTCTAAATTTTCGAATCATCGAAAATTGGTTATTTTCGATTAATCGACTATTTTCGATTAATCGATTATTTTCGATTAATCGATTTTTTTCGATTAATCGATTTTTTTATTAATCGATTTTTTTCGATTAATCGATTTTTTTTATTAATCGATTTTTTTCGATTAATCAATCAATCGATTAACATCGATTAATCGATTAATCGAAAATAATCGATTATTTTATATAATCGATAATCGATTATGTTTTTTGATAATTGCCCAGCCCTAATTTTGAGTCGATATTTCCAAGGATTAAGGGAGTTAGAAAAAAGCAATTTGTTTCGCAAAATATTTTCAAACTAGTTTGAAAAAGCTACTGAATAGCTAAACGCGTCTCTAATTTAATTTGAACGTTAGTTCAAAATAAAATGAAGATTTAAACAAATTAAATTGTTTTATTTCATCGTGTAGTCTGGATCTTCATCTATTCAATTTTTAATAAAATAAGTCGCTTAAAATTGCTGGAAAAAGAATAATTAAGTAAAAACAACTTTATGTATGTTACTATATTGAAAATTTGAATAGCTGGCAACATAGCAGCTCTGCAATGAAAAGCTGATACATCCAGTCCAGTATTTGGCATAATATAACGAAGTAACCGGACAGTTTTAACTCTGCCAACTGGGACATACAAAATGTTGATCATCTAGCCTGACCTGGGCTAGAACGTCCAGTGGCGTGCGTGAATTGTGTTGTAGAGGAATATTATCACTGGTAATACCACTAGAGGTCAATTTATTTCCGGATTTAATTTGACCTCGAGTGGTATTCGGTAAGAAAATTCCACACCAAATTGTGTGTGAAATAATTAAAATTTATTTTTCGATTTCCAACAACGTCACAAACTTTCTACTGATTTTAGAGCTCAAAAGTGCCATTTTAGGACCTAAAATATTATATTTTTTCTTTTTGTTGTTACTTGGTCTTATTACAAGTGGTAGAAAATCATAATTTAAAAGGTTTTTCGGATCGCTGCATGAACAGATTTACAGCGCGTCACAGTTTTGGCAGCAATTAAGACCTTTAAATTGTTGATTTCTACTCGTTGTAGTTGCACGAAAATACTATCTCAAGACACAACACAGTATAACATAAGTTTTGAGTAACTACAAGTGGTAGAAAATTGCTTTTTTGCAAATAGAAACAAGACTGTCAAAAAAATGTCCAGTATAATTCACTGTTGGGTACCCACGAGGAAAAAATTTCCACTAAAATTCATCCGTTGCCATGGTGATCTGTGATGTTGTTTACAGAAAATTATATTAAAAATTTTATGAGGTTAATTTTATTCTATTATATTAATTAGAATGAAAAACATTATTTCACAATATTCGAATTTATAAAAATTTTATATGCACGCCATTGGGCGGCACTTGCTTTCAAATGAATTAAAAATATGGGTCATTACATTAAGCGTAGAAGAACTATACCTTTTTTATAGATAATTTTATGATCTACAATATTTGACTGAGATCACTTTGCGATAAAAATTACCGTTTTGAAGAAAAACGCGAAAAACCTTTTTTTTTTAACTTTGACCTCGAGTCAATTTTTTTCCATGTACCGGAACGATGGGGAATTTTGAAATGTTGTTTTGAACAATTTTACTCACTTTCAGCTATTTGTTCTTTATTTAATAAAATAAAATATCAACTTCTAATGGTCTATTAACGGTGGGACAACCTGTATTGTGATGGAGTTAATCAAAGAGCGAGGTTAACTACTCGAATCGACCCCATGGTATATATATCTACTTCATAAACTTCGAATAGGATTTACCTTTCAGGTATGTTAGATTCCTATCTACTATAAATACAAAACGACCTTATAAAAAAAATAATTTATAGTAATGTATTTTAAACCACTAGTTTTATTTAAATAAAAAGTTACTACGCCTCACAATATAATAATTGCATTTTATTACTTGACTGATATTCTCATTTTATTAATGATCACTTCTGGGCAATAAACTTTTATTATTACAAATTTATTATGCCCATTTTGTTTGTTGGGGTAAACTGGGGTCCGATTTTAAAAATTATAAAAAAATTTGAAAAAAAACTACAAGATGTAGTTTTTGAGTAAAAAAATATATTATAGATAAAGATCATGTTTTAGATCTGCTCCTGGACTATTAGGTACAATAAATGTTATTTTATACAGTGCGGTCATGAAGTAACCTAGCCTGAACAACTAAATTTTTATTTAATTTACTATTTTTCAAAATAATAATCTTATCATACAGGATGAGTAACCTTCTGGAATGGAAGTAGATAACATTGGAAATGGTACAAAGATGCACAACCCATACGAATAAAAGAAAAGGTATGCACATTATTCCATGAAATGCACTTAGATCGTGAACGTATCTCTCAATTTATAATTATTCTGCTAATTATTTGATTTCTGGGTTGCGATACTCGAAAAATATAGTTACGCAAAAAAATTAAGAATATGTTTAAATCGACCACCCACAGTTGGTTATTATTGTTAAATTAATGAACAAATTATCCGTGGTGTTTATATTTTTAATCTATACAAATTGGACGAGTATTTAAATTAGTTTTTTTTGATCTTGAATACGATAAAAAGACATATTGACAGGAAACAAAGAAATATTATTTAATTCTTATATAAATAAATTTTTAATCTATATTAGAACTAGTCCGGTTCACGACGTCGGTTTCAAAATAATTTAAGTGGTTTTTAATTCCATCAATCAAATAATTGAAGGAAAACAAGCGAAAAAAAATGTATATTTATATGAAGTTGCGATATTTTTTTGTAGAAAGTATGACAATATATAAAAAGAGCGCGTTTAGCAAACCGACCCACTTTTAATTTTTTTCATGGAGGAGTTGGAAAAATTTATTAACAATGTTATCCAAGAATAAATATATTATTCTAACGTTTTACAAAAAAGTTTTGAAAAATATTTAAAAAAAAAATGACCGTTCAACTAAGAAGAAACAACTATTTCCCGGGCTATATGCCCCGACAGACATTGAATTACACTTCCAAGTCAAACGGGGTCGGTATGACTGGTTGGTTAAATCTTGTAGATAAAAACCCACCACGTTTAATTTGGGAGTGTAATTTAATGTCTGTCGGAGCATATAGCCCGGGAGGTAGTTGTTTCTTCTTGGTTGAACGGTCACTGATTTTGAAAAAGTCGATATCTATTGGTAACACGCTTTTCTAAATACGACAATTTTACAGGAAACTGTAATAATACTTTATTAATGATGTTATACGTTCGTCACATGCTGCTACTCACTACTACTATACTATTCATTAGAAAAAATATCAAATTGAAATAAAAAATTTCCCATCTTTGAACGTTTTGTTCTTTACTTTGATCTTTTTCTTTTGGCCTTTTATCAGTCTTGTGCGAATTTTTAGATATAACAGATGCAGGTGGAACGGGACTAACTTCATTCTGTTTAATAATAGACGATTCTTTTACCCTAGATTTACTTTCTTTATTTTTATGATCCCGATGGTCTCTATCTTTTTGTTTTCCTTCTTTGTGGTCCCTTTTATCTTTTATTTTTTTGATTTTTTTTAAACTTGCTTCTTATTGCACGACATAGGACCTTCGGGAAGGTTATTGAACTCGTGAAAAGTGTGATGTTACGAAAAAGCGTTCGTCACGCGATGACTCATTAGAAAGAGAGAGAGAGAGAGAGACGCAGGCCATAGTGTACGTTCAGTGCAGAGGGAGAGAGAGGCGTGCCGCTGTCAAAATATTGAAAAAATGGTCAATAATTATAAAAAACTGTCAAAAATAGTCAATAATTGTTGAAAATTGTCAAAATTTTTCGAAAAATGGTCAAAATTTTTGAAAAATTGTGAAAAATGGTCAATTATAGTCAGAACCTGTCAAAAATGGTCAATAATAATCAGAAACTGTTAAAAATGATCAATAATTGTTAAAATTTTGAAAAATGGTCAAAAATTGTTAAATATTTTGAAAAATGTACAATAATTGTCAAAATTTTGAAAAATTGTCAAAAATGGTCAATAATTGTTGAAAATTTGTCAAAAATGGTCAATTATTGTCAGAACCTGTCAAAAATGGTCAATAATTATCAGAAACTGTTAAAAATGGTAAATAATTGTTGAAATTTTGAAAAATGGTCAAAAATTGTCCAAATTTTGAAAACATGATCAATTATGATAAAAAACTGTCAAAAATGGTCAATAATTGTTGCAAATTGTCAAAAATGGTCAATTATTGTCAGAATCTAGCAAAAATGGTCAATAATTATCAGAAACTGTTAAAAATGGTCAATAAATGTTGAAATTTTGAAAAAATGATCAATAATTATAAAAAACTGTCAATAATTGTTGAAAATTGTCAAAATTTTTGAAAAATGGTCAATTATTGTCAGAACCTGTCATAAATGGTCAATAATTGTTAAAATTTGGAAAAATGGTCATCTTATTTAAAAAATTGTCAAAACTGTCAAAATTATCAATAATTGTCAATAATTGTTAAGATTTTGAAAAAATGGTCAACAATTGTCAAATATTTTGAAAATTTTGAAAAAATGTTCAATAATTATAAAAAACTCAAAAATGGTTAATAATTGATGAAAATTGTCAAAAATGGTCAATTATTGTCAGAACCTGTCAAAAATGGTCAATAATTGTTAAAATTTGGAAAAAGGTCATAAGATATCGCATTTACGATATGGCCAATAATTTCAATGACTATCGACGAGAAATGGTTTTGTTGCACATTCCTTTTAGAAGTGAAGATAATGACGTTCTTGCATTCTATTGCGCGTATTTTTATTGATGGTTTTCCCAACCTCGCATTCTATTGTGCATATGAAGCAAGCTTCTGTCGGCGGTCCGACGACCCTTTTTCTTCCTTTTTGTCCTTATCTCTATCTTTATCTTTTTTGTCGTCTTTGTTTGCTTCTTCTTATTTGCTACTATGTTTTTGAACTGGTAGGGGACTGAATCTCTTTTCGCGGTGACGCTTCTCGTCCTAGAAAGCGGTGATTTTTCTCTTTCCTTTTATTTTTTGGAGCTCTTTCCTTTTGATCTTTCTTTGTCCTTACTTTTTTAGTACTTAAATTTCTTCCTTCTTTATTTTTCTTTTCTTCGTTGTCAGAAGATTTGTCTTTGGGTTTTTCCTTAACTTAATGAGTACTTTTATTTAATTTTGCTTTGTCATTATTATCTTTATCTAAAGATTTATCCAAATTTGAAGATTTGGGAGGAGGCTCTTTCAGGGATTTTACTTCTTTGAACATTTTTCTTCGTGTAGATTCGCATCGATTGTTTTATGCTTTAACCTTCTTTCCCTTCGTTTTTCTAACTTGTTCTCCCCATTAATTTTCCAGAGTTTCGTACGAAATTTATTTCGACATCCAATAGTCGGAAATATTAAACATCTTCTCAACAAAAACTTTATTATTCCATTTTTAAAAAGTTTCAAGAGCATCCACACCCCCAGTAGAGCATCCGTTTTGGAAATGGGCCAGATTAATTTAAACTTTATCATCCCCTATTCCACTTGTTTACGAACGGTTTATCAAAACCTATATTAGTCTTCGGAAAGTTAATAAAATAAATTGCTCCAACGGATGACTTACGATAGATTCAATAATAGAGCTTTTGCTCATCTTTCAACTTCTTCTTCTTTACAACAAATTTGGAAAATATTTTTCAAAAACTGTAACCGTTCAACTAAGAAGCAACAACTACTTCCCGGGCTATATGCAAAAACCTTCAAAAATAAATCATAGAGGTTTCAAGTTTTAAAGTTATCATTAAGATAAACTAATTTGTAAAATTTAATTGGAAATCTTCATTTCGATTCGCTTTGCCAGTGGCATATTTGAACGGTTCGAAATTAATCTAAACGCTCAAATCGTTTGTACGTTCTATATATTCAAACTCATATTCAGTCGAAACAATTTACATTTAACCTATCGATCCCGATGAAGGTAGAAAGCCGAATCCGGGTCAATTTTAATTACCGTTTTCCTCGTTCCATTTTTAAACAACCAGTCAAATTGAAAATTTATTTACCCCAAAGCACTTTTTTTTTACAAATATTCAAAAATAGTTTTCAATTTTCCTCGTATACGATTAATTACTTATCTAGATACATATAAAATGGAAACGTCCCCATTGGTGAAACTGATAGTATCTTTAATTTATTTATCCCCAAGGACCGTGGAAAATTTCATTCAATTTTCGCAACAAGAAATTTCCAGACGAACGACCTTTCGGGTCACGAGATATACGAGACACTGTCTCGAACGCTAGACAAAAACAAAAACTGAATCATCGAAATTGAATAGACAGATAAAAATTTTCATAGAAATGTTTATTCAGAGATTCAACATAAACTACAACAGCCATCTTTGACAATAGATTTTCTATCATCTGTCATATATCAACATTTCTCCAGCTGCTTAATTTCACATACCGATTGGGTTTTTAGCCATAATTATCCATGAACCATTTCCTAATCGAATAGATCAAAAGATTATGGTTCTTTAAGTAGCCAACGAGAATTCCCGATTTATTACCTCTGGATTTATATTTATAGACCAATATATACAGGGTAAACCACTCAAGTGCGTCTAGTTTACTATCTTCCTTACACTACCAACCTAAGAGCGGGATTGTAAATACTTATATCGCCACCGCTACTGATTCCCGACGGAATGTTAAGAGCTGAGGAAAGTAGAACCTCCACATCCAGATAAAAATCGGGGGGAGTGGGTCGTAGAAAAAATATTTTACAACACTCGTGCGAAAGGGATTTTCATATGAAATAGATTCAAATAAAATATATAGAAACATTCACATGCTGATCAAAAACATCAGTTTGTTATTATTTGGTCGTAGGAAAAATAGTGTACATCACTTGTGCGGAACTGATTTTTTTCACACTCGTCATGTAATATACTATATTTAATATATTATATAATAAAGGGAGAGGAGGTAGAGACATATGGAAGAGAGAGATATATGGTAGAGAGAGATGGGAGAGAAAGATGAGAGAAAGAGATAGAAAATAGGGAAGAGAGAGAAAGAGATATGGGAGTGAGAGGGATATGGAAGAGAGAGATATGAGAGAGACGGGGGAGAAAGAAAGATGGGACAGAGAGAGAGATGGGAGACAGAGAAAGAAAGATGGGAGAGAGAGGGATGGGAGAAAGAGAAATAAAAATTAGTGTGAGATAGGAGATATGGAAGAGAAAGAGATGGGAGAGAATGAATAGACAATTTTTCAAAAATTTGACCATTTTAGACCGTTTTTAACCATTTTTGACAATTATTGACCATTTTTGACAATTTTTCAAATTTTTGAAAAATGTTCAAAATGGTTGACCATTTTTGACCATTTTTCAAAATTTTGACCATTTTTTACAATTTTTGACAATTTTCCAAATTTAAACAATTATTGACCATTTTCCAAATTTTAACAATTATTGACTTTTTTTACAATTATTGACAATTTTTAACCATTTTTCCAAATTTTAATAATTATTGACCATTTTTGACAATTATTGACCAATTTTTACAGTTTTTGACAATTATTAACAATTTTTGACAATTATTGTCCATTTTTTACAATTATTGACCATTTTTTACAATGTTTAGCAATTTTTCCAAATTTAAATAATTATTGACCATTTTTGACAATTTTTGATAATTATTGACCATTTTATACCGTTTTAAACCATTTTTGAAAATTTTTGACAACTATTGACCATTTTTTAAAATTATTGACAATTTTTCAAAATTTTGATAAATGTTCAAAATGGTTGACCATTATTGACCATTTTTCAAAATTTTTGACTATTATTGACCATTTTTTACAATTTTTGACAATTTTCCAAAATTTAACAATTTTTGACAATTGTTGACCAATTATGACAGTTTTTGACAATTATCAACAATTTTTGACAATTATTGACCATTTTTCAAAATTTTTGACAATTATTGACTATTTTTCCAAATTTTAACAATTATTGACCATTTTTGACAGTATTTGACAACTATTGACCATATTTCAAAATTTTGACAATTTTTCAAAATTTTGGAAAAATTTTCACAATCATTGACCAATTATGACAGTTTTTGACAATTATTAACAATGTTTGACAATTATTGACCATTTTTACAATTATTGACCATTTTTTACAATTTTTGGCAATTTTTCCAAATTTTAATAATTATTGACAATTTTTGACCATATTTCAAAATTTTTGATAATTATTGACCATTTTATACCGTTTTTAACCATTTTTGAAAATTTTTGACAACTATTGACCATTTTTTACAATTTTTGACAATTATTGACCATTTTTTACAATTTTTGACAATTTTCCAAATTTTAACAATTATTGACCATTTTTTACAATTTTTGACAATTTTCCAAATTTTAACAATTATTGACCATTTTTGACAATTATTGAATTATGACAGTTTTTGACAATTATTAACAATTTTTTCAACATGTTTGATAATTTTTGAACATTTTTTCAAATTTCAACAATTATTGACCAATTTTTACAGTTTTTGACAATTATTAACAATTATTGATCATTTTTCAAAATTTTGAACATTTTTGACAATTATTGACCATTTTTCAAAATTTTGACAATTATATATAAACAACATAGTGATAGATGTCAGATGTCAACTATACCGATGTAAAACTATCAAAAATTATCGATAATAATTGTTAGTAAAAATAGAACTATCGATGAATATCGATAGTCGGGACTATCGATGGTTCTTCATTCCAACAGACAACCTTAGAGTCACGATTATTTTCCATCCTTCGTATCCTAATTTTGAAATTTTCTCAGGTTTCAAGTAAGCGATCCGATGGGTTAGCTGTGATGGACGAACAAACATTTCGACGAGCTCACATCCAAATGGCAATCTGGAGAAGAGGTACGAAGCAACAGCTGCTGCTCGACACCTAGTTCCTAGTGCGCTATGAAACCGATAACCTTCGAGAACCTCCGTCGACTCGTCGGCGGAGGTCGAAAAAAGAAAGACAAGGAATCTTCTTTCAAAAGAAGCGATTCCTTCAAAAGGATATCGATACGAAGAAGTTATTTGGACCGCGGCAAGAAGAAACACATCTCCAAATTGGAAGTATCTACCCAAACTGTTACCGAAGAAGAAGAAGAAATCGTCGATACCACGCCGAAGAAGTTTATCAATTTAGTGCAAGTTGAAAAACGAGACGTGGGTGTCGCTACCAACGATCTTACCATAAAACACGAAGCGAAGTGTGGCAATAAGTACAAATTAGAGCAGAGTAAGAGCGGACCTGGCCAAAGCGTAATAGCTTACGGTCAATGGTTAAGAGGAATTAGAAAAACGGATACACCAAATCCGAGTGGAATAAAAGGTTCGGAACGAACAATAATTTACGTACCAGCTTCCGATGAAATTACCGCTCCCCCAGTGATCCGTCAACTATCTTCTTCCCCTGTTTTACGAAAAAAACCACCTAGTCCCAAGCGAAAACACAAACAAAGAAGTCCCAGTTTACATAGAAAAGAAAGCAATGATTCAGCAGTTGAAATGTTTCCTTGGGGAGACAGTACTGATCTTAAAAAATCTCCTTTGGTTAGAAGAAGATCTCGCCAATCGCCGTTACCTCTTTTACCTGATTCCGGTGCTGAAGAATTGTGTTCTTTGTCTATAAGTTTAGGAAGAATTTGGATGGACGCTCCTCCCGGCATGGCTCCGAGAAGTTTAGAAATGCCTAAATCATCTGGACCACCCATTCCAGTTCACCATTCTCTAGACAGCGCTCTTAAGGACTTGAGAGACGATCCCATAGTTATAAATCGGTTACAAAAGCGACCAACTCCTCCAGTTGGAAGAACGTTGTCTTCGACTAGCAATACAACAGCTTCTACTGGTCTATTTTCCAGCAAAGATTCCGGATTTTCTTTTTCTATATCAGCACCGAAACTCAGCGATTTTCATTCAAATTTCGCGCCTTCGACTTCGCGAGGACTTTTTAGGAAAAAACGACCGAAACCGAAATTATCAGTAAGCCGAGACGGCTATTTCAAACGGACAAGTGGCGCTTTGGTCGTGGATACGAAACGAAGTTCAGTTAGAAGGAAAAATAGCGGTAGAAAAAGAAACAAGAAGAAGAAAAGTCTTAAAGACAACGGTTCGGTAAAAAGTGATATGTATCAAGTAGTCGTAAGCAGACCGTCTAAAGCGCTACGAGCTTTGAAGTTGGATCCGATGATTTTCGTTCCACCGGAACGAAGAAAACCCACCACGATTAACAAACCGACTTTTAAAAGCGCTTTAACCGAGATTCGGAATGTGAATCCTTTGGATAATACGATGTACACCAGCAGAAGCGCTTGCAGCACCGACGAAGGTTTGTACGAAAGTCTTCCGGGAGAATACGACTATTTGTCAGACGAATTGAGTTACAACATGTCAAGATTAACGTTGACGAACGACGAATACGATAATTTCGCATGCGGTTCGCCGATTTCGGAAAAATCTACTGTGAGTGTTTTGATCAGTGATAGCTCGAAAAGTGACGGTCTTTATATGCCGCCCGGAGTGTCACCGGTACCGAAAAGGAAACCAGCCAGGCAGAAAAAAACAGGATTAAGTCATAAACGCAGCATCACTTATGTGGTTAAACCTACGATTATCAGAGCTCCTTCTACCTTGAGGCGACAACATAAAAAAGGTAAGTTCAAGAATAGTCCATTACGGTCAGTATAAGATCTATTGTGCCATATTTCTTCTACTCAGTTCCTGAAGAGTTTCAGAATATCCGCAGCTTCAGTTTAGGTAAGGTGTTGTGTAGTCAGCAAGTCTTCTTCCATTCCACAGAATGCACCTCTAGTTTGAGCTTCTTGAGGTGTTCATTCAGGCAGCAGTGCTCCGTTAGGACATCTGTCAAAACTCTAAGTGAAGTCTTATCCTTTCCTGTTTCCACCTAGTTATGGAAACAAGTAATATATTTGATTGTCTTAGCTCCAATTTTTTTCGTTTCCGTACCATTTTAGAACTGATTTCATAAGAAAATGGCTGCTCCCATCATCTCCCATCCCGTCCCATCCCTGTCCTTTCTATTGCTTCAGAACCATCTTTAGACCATCCTTATTCTACTCAGATGATAGCTGAGTCTGCTGTGTTCTGTGATGATTCAGGTTATAGATCTCCTTCCTTTTGAAGGTCCTTTGATTAATGCCTTAGCCTGGTATCTCATTCCAGTAGATGCAGTACATCTCCACTATAAACTGGTACTGACCTTCTATCTTGACAAGTTGTTCTGCTATTTCGCTGCCCAAAACCAGAACAAAGGTATACCAACGATGTTTAAGTTGTCTTGTTTCATCCAATGTAGAATGGAAGTCAGTGAGACTTTTCTCAAGAAGTAGAATAGATCTTTAAGGTAACGCTGAATGTTAACCCACGAAAACTAGAAGAAGAGGATTTAAATAGTATCACGAGAGGTTTTCTTGTCCTTATTGAAATAATCTGTCTATTCTAACCTATTGTCTCCAACTGCTCCAATCTTTCTCGATTTAAGTCCATCTGCTTATGGTCTTATGCTTAAAATTATCTATCCATTTTTATGAAGTCTTTATCTTCTTTCATTGCATTCCCAACTTCTTCAGGGAGTAACTTCTCAATGCGGTTGAAGAAGTTAGGAAGGCCTATCCATTCCCTGGGAGGCTAACATTTTTCTCATCGATGCAATAAGATCATTTCTTGTAAAGTATAAATAGGTCGATAATATCTTAAGATAGATATACCCAGAAACATAAATTCTCAATTATGTAATTGTATTAAATAACTTTAATAGTAAAATGCGTCTGAAAACAATTAAAAGTCGTATTTAATTGCTTTGTCTTGAGGCAGTAATGAAAGAATCTTTTCAATTTGAATAAATTTCATGTAATAACGTTTTCGCTGGATTGCTGATTTACGAAGATTTAAAGAAATAAATTGGTTATTCCAGTAAAGTTAATTATTTTGATCTAAGATATGCATGATTCTTCTGTGATTAAAAAGTCGAGTCGTGATCTACCTTTAATGAACCTCAAAACACCACTTGCATATTTTTGTTCCTTCGTAGTCCTTCCAATATTTTCTTACTGGCCATTTTCCAAAGGTATCAATTATTGTATGTGTTCTATACCTTCTATTCTTAATCGAAGAGTTCTCTCAAGGGTAAACTTTTGCTTAATCCTTCGAAAAGACTAGTTGCCCTCATCCGCACTAAGAACCTTCTTGGAGAAATCCTTCCTTGGAAGACAGTAAAGTGAAGCTGCGTGGGGAAGCCCAAGTTGGTTAGGTTGGTTAGTTACTTCCTCTTCCAACCACAACTAACAAGTTGGTATCTTCCTCATGGTATGTATCTGCTTCTTTGGGGTGCAGTAATCAGACAAAGTGTACAACATAGTTTCGGAAGAAGGTAAAGTGAAGCTGCGTGGGGTAGCCCAAGTTGGTTAGGTTAGGTCGTGATCTACCTTTAATGAAGTTGTAGGTATTCTGTCAAAACACCACTTGCGCATATTTTTCTCCTTTCGTAGACCTTCCAAACTTTTCTTACCATTTTCCAAAGGTATCAATTATTGTATGTGTTCTATACCGTCTATTCTTAATCGAAGAGTTCTCTCAAGGGTAAAGTTTTGTTTAATCCTTCGAAAAGACTAGTTGACCTCATCAGCACTAAGAACCTTCTTGGAGAAATCCTTCCTTGGAAGACAGTAAAGTGAAACTGCGTGGGGTAACCCTAGTTGGTTAGGTTGGTTAGTTTCTTCCTCTTCCAACCACAACTAACAAGTTGGTATCTTCCTTATGATATTTATGTGCTTCCTTGGGGTGCAGTAATCAGACAAAGTGAAAAAGTGTACAAAATAGTTTCGGAAGAAGGTAAAGTGAAGCTGCGTGGGGTAGCCCAAGTTGGTTAGGTTAGGTCGTGATCTACCTTTAATGAAGTTATAGGTATTCTTTCCAAACACCACTTGTATATTTTTGTTCCTTCCTAATCCTTCCAATATTTTCTTACCATTTTCCAAAGGTATCAATTATTGTATGTGTTCTATACCTTGTATCCTTTATCGAAGAGTTTTCTCAAGGGTAAACCATTTTTTAATCCTTCAAAAAGACTAGTTGCCCTCATCAGCACTAAGAACCTTCTTGGAGAAATCCTTCCTTGGAAGACAGTAAAGTGAAGCTGCGTGGGGTAGCCCAAGTTGGTTAGGTTGGTTAGTTTCTTCCTCTTCCAACCACAACTAACAAGTTGGTATCTTCCTCATGGTATGTATGTGCTTCCTTGGGGTGCAGTAATCAGACAAAGTGAAAAAGTGTACAAAATAGTTTCGGAAGAAGGTAAAGTGAAGCTGCGTGGGGTAGCCCAAGTTGGTTAGGTTAGGTCGTGATCTACCTTTAATGAAGTTATAGGTATTCTTTCCAAACACCACTTGTATATTTTTGTTCCTTCCTAATCCTTCCAATATTTTCTTACCATTTTCCAAAGGTATCAATTATTGTATGTGTTCTATACCTTGTATCCTTTATCGAAGAGTTTTCTCAAGGGTAAACCATTTTTTAATCCTTCAAAAAGACTAGTTGCCCTCATCAGCACTAAGAACCTTCTTGGAGAAATCCTTCCTTGGAAGACAGTAAAGTGAAGCTGCGTGGGGTAGCCCAAGTTGGTTAGGTTGGTTAGTTTCTTCCTCTTCCAACCACAACTAACAAGTTGGTATCTTCCTCATGGTATGTATGTGCTTCCTTGGGGTGCAGTAATCAGACAAAGTGAAAAAGTGTACAAAATAGTTTCGGAAGAAGGTAAAGTGAAGCTGCGTGGGGTAGCCCAAGTTGGTTAGGTTAGGTCGTGATCTACCTTTAATGAAGTTATAGGTATTCTTTCCAAACACCACTTGTATATTTTTGTTCCTTCCTAATCCTTCCAATATTTTCTTACCATTTTCCAAAGGTATCAATTATTGTATGTGTTCTATACCTTGTATCCTTTATCGAAGAGTTTTCTCAAGGGTAAACCATTTTTTAATCCTTCAAAAAGACTAGTTGCCCTCATCAGCACTAAGAACCTTCTTGGAGAAATCCTTCCTTGGAAGACAGTAAAGTGAAGCTGCGTGGGGTAGCCCAAGTTGGTTAGGTTGGTTAGTTTCTTCCTCTTCCAACCACAACTAACAAGTTGGTATCTTCCTCATGGTATGTATGTGCTTCCTTGGGGTGCAGTAATCAGACAAAGTGAAAAAGTGTACAAAATAGTTTCGGAAGAAGGTAAAGTGAAGCTGCGTGGGGTAGCCCAAGTTGGTTAGGTAAGGTCGTGATCTACCTTCAATGAAGTTATAGGTATTCTTTTCAAACACCTCTTGCATATTTTTGTTCCTTCATAGTCCTTCCAATATTTTCTTACCATTTTCCAAAGGTATCAATTTTTGTATGTGTTCTATACCTTCTATTCTTAATCAAAGAGTTCTCTCAAGGGTAAACTTTTATTTAATCCTTCAAAACGACTTGTTGCCCTCATCAGCACTAAGAACCTTCTTGGAGAAATCCTTCCTTGGAAGACAGTAAAGTGAAGCTGCGTGGGGTAGCCCAAGTTGGTTAGGTTGGTTAGGTTCTTCCTCTTCCAACCACAACTAACAAGTTGGTATCTTCCTCATGGTATGTATGTGCTTCCTTGGGGTGCAGTAATCAGACAAAGTGAAAAAGTGTACAAAATAGTTTCGGAAGAAGGTAAAGTGAAGCTGCGTGGGGTAGCCCCACGCCCCAGCCCCAGCGTGGGGTGGCCCAAGTTAGGTTAGGTCGTGATCTACCTTCAATAAAGTTATATGTATTCTTTCAAAACACCACTTGCATAATTTTGTTCCTTCGTAGTTCTTCCAATATTTTCTTACCATTTTCCAAAGGTATCAATTATTGTATGTGTTCTATACCTTCTATTCTTATTCGAAGAGTTCTCTCAAGGTTAAACTTTTATTTAATCCTTCAAAAAGACTAGTTTACCTCATCAACACTAAGAACCTTCTTGGAGAAATCCTTCCTTGGCAGACAGTAAAGTGAAGCTGCGTGGGGTAGCCCAACTTGGTTAGGTTGGTTAGTTTCTTCCTCTTCCAAGCACAACTAAAAGGTAGGTATCTTCCTCATGGTATGTATTTTCTTCCTTTGGGTGCAGTAATCAGACAAAGTGAAAAAGTGTACGAAATAATTTCGGAAGAAGGTAAAGTGAAGCTGCGTGGAGTAGCCCAAGTTGGTTAGTTAGGTCGTGATCTACCTTTAATGAAGTTATAGGTATTCTTTCCAAACACCACTTGCATATTTTTGTTCCTTCGTAGTCCTTCCAATATTTTTTTACCATTTTCCAAAGGTATCGATTATTGTATGTGTTCTATATCTTCTATATTCTTATTCGAAGAGTTCTCTCAAGGTTAAACTTTTATTTAATCCTTCAAAAAGACTTGTTGCCCTCATCAGCACTAAGAATTTTCTTGGAGAAATCCTTCATTGGAAGACAGTAAAGTGAAGCTGCGTGGGGTAGCCCAAGTTGGTTAGTTTCTTCCTCTTCCATCCACAACTAACAAGTTGGTATCTTCCTTATGGTATGTATGTGCTTCCTTGGAAGATAGTAAAGTGAAGCTGCGTGAAGTAGCTCAAGAGTTGGTACGACGTTTGCTCATTTTTGATTATTCAAATTGACCAAAGAATGTTTATATTTAAAATGTTACTACTATCTCCAATTTCGGATGTAATATTAAATTTATATTTTATAGGTTAATAACGATATCGATTTTGAGCTTTCGCCATCGACACCAATACGTTCATATTCATTGGAGCAATTAGAAAGATTTATATAACGTTCGGTCAATAATTCGTTAACATTAAACCACCTCGAATCCGGCTTTATTAACTCCCGGGTTTATCGAGTCCGCCAATTTGTTCGTTTGACTACGAATACTAACTTTCGAAATTACGCGTTATACCGAACATTAGCCTAATTCCTCTTACCAACCCCGCTTTACGCTCGTCAAATCCTACACAGCGGCACAACCCTTCGATGATAAATATAAGCGAAATTATAATTAATCATGATACTAAACAAGCTCTCCATCGAAAGTTTTTGGACAGAACTGCAAAATAAACTAATAATTTAATGCAGTAGCTCAAGAGGAAACCTTAATTCACATACATCTGGAATTCCTAGCATTTCCAGGGCTTCTGGCTGCTGGAAGAGGAAGACTTGTCTAAACTGCCTGTGAATATTCTAGCCCATAAAATAATAGGACCTACGAATACAGGCTTTCCTCATGAACTGTTTAATCTGCAATTGCAGTCTCCAACGCCTTAAATACTTGGAACATGTCTACTTAGAGCCTGAGCAGGTTACGGACCTAGTTTTCGAACGCATAAATGGCTTTGTCAGAAACCTAGATCCCTTGGACTAAAATATAGATGTAGGGTATACACAGACGATCTTATAGGTCGCAGTGTGACCAGTCGACCCCCTTGTAATCTAATCTAAGTTCAATGGTTCAAAGGACGCTAGAGGATCTAAGCTCACCAAGGTTAAATTACTTGTACAATATTTTCGTTATTTTCATTGACCAGAGCTTTCCAGGGCTTCTGGCTGCTGGAAGAGGAAGACTTGTCTAAACTGCCTGTGGATATTCTAGCCCATAAAATAATAGGAACTACGAATACAGGCTTTCCTCATGAACTGTTTAATCTGCAATTGCAGTCTCCAACGCCTTAAATACTTGGAACATGTCTACTTAGAGCCTGAGCAGGTTACGGACCTAGTTTTCGAACGCATAAAAGGCTTTGTCAAAAACCTAGATTCCTTGGACTAAAATATAGATGTAGGGTATACACAGAAGATCTTATAGGTCGCAGTGTGGCCAATCGGCCCCCCTTGTAATCTAATCTAAGCTCAATGGTTCAAAGGACGCTAGATGATCTAAGATCACCAACGTTAAATTACTTGTACAATATTTTCGTTATTTTCATTGACCAGCACCTTCATAGTAGAGCTTTCCAGGGCTTCTGGCTGCTGGAAGAGGAAGACTTGTCTAAACTGCCTGTGGATATTCTAGCCCATAAAATAATAGGACCTACGAATACAGGCTTTCCTCATGAACTGTTTAATCTGCAATTGCAGTCTCCAACGCCTTAAATACTTGGAACATGTCTACTTAGAGCCTGAGCAGGTTACAGACCTAGCTTTCGAACGCATAAAAGGCTTTATCAGAAACCTAGATCCCTTGGACTAAAATATAGATGTAGGGTATACACAGAAGATCTTATAGGTCGCAGTGTGTCCAATCGACCCCCTTGTAATCTAATCTAAGCTCAATGGTTCAAAGGACGCTAGAGGATCTAAGATCACCAAGGTTAAATTACTTGTACAATATTTTCGTTATTTTCATTGACCAGCGCCTTCAAAGTAGAGCTTTCCAAGGCTTCTGGCTTCTGGAAGAGGAAGACTTGTCTAAACTGCCTGTGGATATTCTAGCCCATAAAATAATAGGACCTACGAATACAGGCTTTCCTCATGAACTGTTTAATCTGCAATTGCAGTCTCCAACGCCTTAAATACTTGGAACATGTCTACTTAGAGCCTGAGCAGGTTACGGACCTAGTTTTCGAACGCATAAAAGGCTTTGTCAAAAACCTAGATTCCTTGGACTAAAATATAGATGTAGGGTATACACAGAAGATCTTATAGGTCGCAGTGTGGCCAATCGGCCCCCCTTGTAATCTAATCTAAGCTCAATGGTTCAAAGGACGCTAGAGGATCTAAGATCACCAAGGTTAAATTACTTGTACAATATTTTCGTTATTTTCATTGACCAGCGCCTTCAAAGTAGAGCTTTCCAGGGCTTCTGGAAGAGGAAGACTTGTCTAAACTGCCTGTGGATATTCTAGCCCATAAAATAACAGGACCTACGAATACAGGCTTTCCACATGAACTGTGTAATCTGCAATTGCAGTCTCCAACGCCTTAAATACTTGGAACATGTCTACTTAGAGCCTGAGCAGGCTACAGACCTAGTTTTCGAACGCATAAAAGGCTTTATCAGAAACCTAGATCCCTTGGACTAAAATATAGATGTAGGGTATACACAGAAGATCTTATAGGTCGCAGTGTGTCCAATCGACCCCCTTGTAATCTAATCTAAGCTCAATGGTTCAAAGGACGCTAGAGGATCTAAGATCACCAACGTTAAATTACTTGTACAATATTTTCGTTATTTTCATTGACCAGCACCTTCATAGTAGAGCTTTCCAGGGCTTCTGGCTGCTGGAAGAGGAAGACTTGTCTAAACTGCCTGTGGATATTCTAGCCCATAAAATAACAGGACCTACGAATACAGGCTTTCCACATGAACTGTGTAATCTGCAATTGTAGTTGCTAACGCCTTAAATACTTCGAACATGTCTACTTAGAGCCTGAGCAGGTTACAGACCTAGTTTTCGAACGCATAAAAGGCTTTATCAGAAACCTAGATCCCTTGGACTAAAATATAGATGTAGGGTATACACAGAAGTTCTTATAGGTCGCAGTGTGTCCAATCGACCCCTTTGTAATCTAATCTAAGCTCAATGGTTCAAAGGACGCTAGAGGATCTAAGATCACCAAGGTTAAATTACTTGTACAATATTTTCGTTATTTTCATTGACCAGCACCTTCAAAGTAGAACCGCTTGCCAGAAATTAAAAAAGGTAAAAACAACAAAGAAACTGTTGGAGGAAAAGGAACATATGTAAAGTTTGGTTATAACGGGGTGATAAGTAGAACACAAGTTGAGCTTCATCTTGATCTATTTAGACTTCAGTCAGTCCAACTGACCTCAGTAGAGTTCAAATATTTCTAAAAATGTCTAGTCATGTGTAGTCCTAATCAAAACTATATATTTATGCTTACTAACACTTTTATATTATTGTTGATAAACATATATATCTAATAGTATAAAAGTGTTAATTAGGCTATAGAGTGAATAACGAGGGGCACTACACCTATAGTAAATTTAACAACTGGTATATTTACGTGCCACTTTGAGTGGAAAAAAGACTTGGACGTTTTCAAGAATAAAATTTGAAAAGACTAGATTAACTATTGAACGTATTGGGTTATTATTCTTTCAATACCATCAAGAATTCTTCCATAGGAAAAGTTCCCTTGTTTAAAATAAGTAGTTGACATTTCTAAAAGCAGTTTACACTGCATATATGGAACAACTTTCCAAACACTAAAGTAAAGGTGTCACGGAAACCTCTCTCTGGAAATCATTCGAGGAATAGTAAACTCTCTGGAGTATCGTGCAGTTTGTTGTTTTCTCTTCCTTGTTCGAGATTACGTTACTTCTTCGACATTGTCTGGGATTTAAAACTATTTGTCACAACTAGTTTTTAGCGACAAATAACCTTATTCAATTTACTACGTACGTAAAACAATTTTTCCTCGTGTTATTAGATCTGGTTTTTCATGGTAATATCAAAGTTTAATGAAGTTTTATCTCGAGGAAGTTGATTTAAATAATATATTTCTACTTTGTAACACGTCTACAGCTTGCACGCTATTGAGTGTTTTACACTGGTTGGGCGTTTGCTCGAATATGCTTAACTAATGAAACAATCGATATCGCTATCTAAGTAATCAAAATTTCCTCGAGGACCTGAAATCATGAAATTATTGAGGTACGGACCTGCAGCTTCATTTTAATATTTGTACCAGAAGTTACACAACAAAAAATTATGAAGAGCACTCGACTATTTCGTGACGTTTTATCTTACAAAATGTTATTTTTAAGCACCTATTGTTTGGTTTAACGTTAGTTGACCGAAAAACAACGAACAATTGTTGTTAAATAAAATATGAATGTACAGTTGAAAATCGAAGAAAAAATATTTTATTTGACAAAGTATACACTCGAATATGGTCAATAACATCACCATTGTAAATAATACAACTACTATAGTTTATTTCAGAAAGGTATAGAGTAATAAAACCTCATTAGGTTTGCAAAGGGAGCACAGAGTGACCCAACGAATATTTAAGCCACCTTCATAGTTTGCCATCGATTTCTTTCTTTTTATCAAGTGCAGGTAGTACCACCCGTGTTGGGGTCAATATATGGGTTTAGCCTATTGTTATCCATTCACAAACACTGAAAATAGTGTGCCAAAGGCGTGCCGGTAGGATACTCGTAAAAAGGAAAGAATTTTATTTTAACAGAATAAAAATTAGGCATTATATACATTAGTATTTTTTATTGAACATTATCACTCAAGTTGTGTCACAAACTTTTTGTTCTTTAAAAACACACATTGACTTAAGAAAGAGTATAATTTGCAACATAATTTGTGTAGCGGTATATCGTCAATAGATCTAGTTAAAATCGAGCTCATTGTGTTAACGATGTGTTAACCAACACCCCTTTGTATACTAATATTCGATTGCAACAGACCGTTTCCTTCCATCACTCCCATTTGTATGAGTCGCTGGACTATCGTTCTAGTCGTATTAAGTGTTGTATGCAAAGTGCAGCTGCACCATTAACTCACTGCAAGCAAGATCTCCATTAGACAAACGGTACATCATCAACCGCACCCAAATATTACGTTACTTCACAATCGACCATCGGCTTTTCAGTATCGGACTTTCAAAAAAGTCCGCGTATCATTGACAGTTCCGTAAACTCTTTTAAAATAAATGAAACTAACTGTTTCTAATTAATTCCATTATTTAATGAAAAAATTATGAATTTACTTAATTACAGTTTCCTGTAAAATTTTCATATTTTAGTAAAGCGTATTACCAATAGATTGTGCTCTTAGAGCTCTTGGACGGATATATTGATGAGGCCGGTCTACAAGTGACTTTGTCACTTCTTATTACAAACCAGAATTGTTGGTTATATCTTGCAGATATACCAACCCCGTTTAGCTTAGAAGTGTAATTCAATGTCTGTCTGGGCATATAGCCCGAGAAGTAGTTGTTCCTTATTAGTTGAACGGTCATTGTTTTTGAATTTTGAATTTATCCTGGATACATTTTTTCCCATTTTAGATCAGTATAACTGTGCAATGATAAAGGAAACCAAGGAAAACTAAATCTGCTGATCTTTAGAATTGTTACTTAGGAAGACAGATTAATAGTGGGGAGCTCCCTAGAGTTATCTGTTCTGTGACGACTTCATATTGTTGGTCTTTTAATTTCTAATTCTTCAAGGAAATCTAGTTCTTGCTAGTCTTGCTAGTTCTTGCTGTCCACTATATAAAAAATTTTTAAAAAAATAAATAAAAAATTAAATATAAATATAAAAATGGATAAATAAATAAGGAAAAAAAAAGTTGGAAAAAATGGGAATTTGAAAATATAGATGTATAAAACAAAAGTAGAACTTGTCGCGGGACACACGGTAAGAACTTTAATTTCTTTTAATGTTGTATGATCTTTTTAATATTTTTATATATATTTTTAATTGACTGATTGAATCAATAAATGTATTGCGTGTGATTACAATCATTATTTTAAATTGTCAGAATCTAAGACGGATTCGGTAAGGTTCGCGACCCTCGGAATATTGTGAGACTTTTTTTTCTTATTAGACCATTTATGACAATTTTTCCAAAATGTTGACCACTTTTCAAAAATTTTGACAATTTTTAACAATTATTGACCATTTTTGACAGTTTTTTATAATTATTCACCATTTTTTCAAAATTTTAACAGTTATTGACTATTTTTGACTATTTTTTCAAATATTTAACAATTTTTGACCATTTTTGACAGGTTCGGACAATTATTGACCATTTTCGACAATTTTTCAAAATGTTTACAATTATTGACCATTTTTTCAAAAATTTTACAATTATTGACCATTTTTTCAAATATTAACAATTATTGACCATTTTTGATAATTAATGACCAATTTTGACAGTTTTGACAATTATTGATCATTTTTGACAATTTTTCAAAAATTCTGACCATTTTAAACCATTTTTCCAAATTTTAACAATTATTGACCATTTTTGACAATTTTTAAGCATTTTTGATAGGTTCTGACAATTATTGACAATTTTTCAAAAATTTTAACAATTTCTAACTATTAATGACCATTTTGACAATTTTTCAAAAATTTTAACAATTTCTAACAATTATTGACCATTTTTGACAGTTTTTTATAATTATTGACCATTTTTTACAGTTTCTAACAATTATTGACAATTTTTCAAAAATTTTGACCATTTTTCAAAAAAATTCACAATTTTCAACAATTATTGACCATTTTGACGGTTTTTATAATCATTCACCATTTTTTCAAAATTTTAATAGTTATTGACTATTTTTGACCATTTTTTAAAATATTCAACAATTTTTGACCATTTTTGACAGTTTCGGACAATTAATAACCATTTTTGACAATTTTTCAAAATTTTTACAATTATTGACCAATTTTTCAAAATTTTTCACCATTTTTTCAAATTTTAACAATTATTGATCATTTTTGACAATTGTTCAAAAATTTTGACTATTTTAGACCATTTTTCCAAATTTTAACAATTATTGACAATTTTTAAGCATTTTTGACAGGTTTTGACAATTATTGACCATTTTTGACAATTTTTAACAATTGACCATTTTTGACAGTTTTTTAAAATTATTGACAGTTTTTTATAATTATTGACCATTTTTCATAGTTTCTAACAATTATTGACAATTTTTCAAAAATTTTGACCATTTTTCAAAAAATTTCACAATTTTCAACAATTATTGACCATTTTGACAGTTTTTGTAACTATTAACCATTTTTTCAAAATTTTAACAATAATTATTGACCATTTTTTACAGTTTCTAACAATTATTGACAATTTTCAACAATTATTGACCATTTTTGTAAGTTTTTTATAACTATTAACCATTTTTTCAAAATTTTGACAATTTTTTGACCATTTTTCAAAATTTTAACAATCATTGACAGTTTCTGACAATTATTGACCTTTTTGACAATTTTTCCAAAATTTTGACAATTATTGTACAGTTTTCAAAATATTTAACAATTTTTGACCATTTTTCAAAATTTTAACAGTTATTGACTATTTTTGACCATTTTTTCAAATATTTAACAATTTTTGACCATTTTTGACAGGTTCGGACAATTATTGACCATTTTCGACAATTTTTCAAAATGTTTACAATTATTGACCATTTTTTCAAAAATTTTACAATTATTGACCATTTTTTCAAATATTAACAATTATTGACCATTTTTGATAATTAATGACCAATTTTGACAGTTTTGACAATTATTGATCATTTTTGACAATTTTTCAAAAATTCTGACCATTTTAAACCATTTTTCCAAATTTTAACAATTATTGACCATTTTTGACAATTTTTAAGCATTTTTGATAGGTTCTGACAATTATTGACAATTTTTCAAAAATTTTAACAATTTCTAACTATTAATGACCATTTTGACAATTTTTCAAAAATTTTAACAATTTCTAACAATTATTGACCATTTTTGACAGTTTTTTATAATTATTGACCATTTTTTACAGTTTCTAACAATTATTGACAATTTTTCAAAAATTTTGACCATTTTTCAAAAAAATTCACAATTTTCAACAATTATTGACCATTTTGACGGTTTTTATAATCATTCACCATTTTTTCAAAATTTTAACAGTTATTGACTATTTTTGACCATTTTTTAAAATATTCAACAATTTTTGACCATTTTTGACAGTTTCGGACAATTAATAACCATTTTTGACAATTTTTCAAAATTTTTACAATTATTGACCAATTTTTAAAAATTTTTTACCATTTTTTCAAATTTTAACAATTATTGATCATTTTTGACAATTATTGACCAATTTTGACAGTTTTGACAATTATTGATCATTTTTGACAATTGTTCAAAAATTTTGACTATTTTAGACCATTTTTCCAAATTTTAACAATTATTGACAATTTTTAAGCATTTTTGACAGGTTTTGACAATTATTGACCATTTTTGACAATTTTTAACAATTGACCATTTTTGACAGTTTTTTAAAATTATTGACAGTTTTTTATAATTATTGACCATTTTTCATAGTTTCTAACAATTATTGACAATTTTTCAAAAATTTTGACCATTTTTCAAAATTTTAACAATAATTATTGACCATTTTTTACAGTTTCTAACAATTATTGACAATTTTCAACAATTATTGACCATTTTTGTAAGTTTTTTATAACTATTAACCATTTTTTCAAAATTTTGACAATTTTTGACCATTTTTCAAAATTTTAACAATCATTGACAGTTTCTGACAATTATTGACCTTTTTGACAATTTTTCCAAAATTTTGACAATTATTGTACAGTTTTCAAAATATTT
This sequence comes from Lochmaea crataegi, assembly GCA_947563755.1. Classification (NCBI taxonomy): domain Eukaryota; kingdom Metazoa; phylum Arthropoda; class Insecta; order Coleoptera; family Chrysomelidae; genus Lochmaea; species Lochmaea crataegi. The sequence goes on from CANOBC010000059.1 coordinate 218,345, forward strand.
AACAATTTTTGACCATTTTTCAAAATGTTAACAATTATTGACTATTTTTTAAAATATTTAACAATTTTTGACTGTTTTTGACAATTTTTGAGCATTTTTGACAGTTTTTGACAATATTTATTTTTATAATTATTGACCATATTTTCAAAAATCTGACAATTTTTGACCATTTTTCAAAATTTTGACAATTTTTGACCATTTTTCAAAATTTTAACAATAATTATTGACCATTTTTGAGCATTTTTAACAGGTTCTGACAATTATTGACCATTTTTGACAATTTTTCAAAAATTTTTACCATTTTTCAAAAAATTTGACAATTTTTAACAATTATTGACCATTTTTGACAGTTTTTTATAATTATTAACCATTTTTTCAAAATTTTGAAAATGTTTGACCACTTTTCAAAATTTTAACAATTATTGACTTTTTTGACCATTTTTTTAAAATATTTAACAATTTTTTGAGCATTTTTGGCAGGTTCTGATAATTATTAACCATTTCTGACAATTTTTCAAAAATGTTGACAATTATTGACCATTTTTTCAAATTTTTGGCCATTTTTGACAATTTTTCAAAAATTTTAACATATTTGGTAATTATCAACCATTTTTGATAGTTTTTTGACAATTATTGACAATTTTTCATACCTCCGCCTATAGATGTTTCACATCAAAAAATAACATAACGTAACGGTCAGATTTTTTGCTGCGCGATCCCCCTCGCTCCTACCTGACATAAAGAACTAAATTTTTAAAAGGAAAGTGTTAATCATAAAATATAGTTTTGAAAAATATATAAAAAAATAAAAAATGTAATTGTATAATAGTAAAAAAAATGCACTTTGGAAAATATGCACTTCCTTGAGCAAAATGTTAAGCTGGCGGTCATTGTTTTTTGAAAAATATTTATCCTGGATATATTTTTTCCCATTTAAGATCAGTATAACTGTGCCATGATATAGAAAACCAAGGAAAACTAAATCTGCTGATCTTTACAATTAGTACTTAAGAAGAGTGGAGAGCTCCCTAGATTTATCTGTTTATTGACGACTTCATATTGTGAGTCTCTGAAGTGTCTTCTAATTTCTAATTCTTCAAGGAAATCTAGTTCTTGCTAGACATTGCTATCTACTATATAAAAAAAATAAAAATAAATAAATAAAAAAATGGAAAAAAAATAAATTAATTAAAAGTAAAAAATAAAAAATAAAAAATAAATAAAAAATAAAAAATAAAAATGGAAAAAAATGAATAAATTAATAAAGAAAAAAAAAGTTGGAAAAAATGGTAATTTGAAAATATAGATGTATAAAAAAAGGAAAGTGTTAATCATAAAATATATTTAAATAAAAATTGAAAAAAATAAATAAGTAAATAAAAAAAAATAAAGAAAAAATGTAATTGTAGAATAGTGTAAAAAAAATGTACTTTGGAAAATATGCACATCCTTGAGCAAAATATTAAGCTGGCGAATGGACTCAGTATCCGCAGCCAAGGGAAACCAAATCAAATCTACTATTATTGTTTATATCAAATTAAAAAGCCAGTACTGTACTGTACCGCTCAACGGGCATCCGCATTTTCAGTTATGCAATTCTCGGTTAACTTTAACTTTTTAAAGTGAGTGTGTATCGCCTTTTGTAGGTGTGTACTTTCTTCCTTCTACAAATAACAAATTTAACGTGATACGTATATAATAATATGTAATACGTGAAAGTGAAATATCATTGTGTCTACTAAGACAGATTCTTCGTACTCCTCCTCGTTTATATATGATCTAAAGATTAACATCTACGTCGTGTATAAAGTAAAAAGCCGAATTTCTTTTTTCATACGTATACGATTAAGCAAAAAAAGTATTTAATCCGAACAATGATTTATTGTTGTTCGTATAAAAATAACCGAGATAAAAAGTTACAAATTTCTAATTCTGCACAACCGTAAATATGTTTATCAATAATGATTAATTGTAAAACGAACTCGAATAAGGCCAGCTTGTGCTGACCAGAAAAAAATACATATTATATATTGGAGAAATACTCGAAGCTGCTGTTCCACATAAAGTATTAAAATAACCATTATTAATAGGATATATAAAATAGATTATAAGTTTAAACAATTCACCCTGTATAAAACAACTTGTATATTAAATTTCCTTATAAATAAATTGATTTTACTTTCAACGCTGATTATAATTTTGAATCGTACTGTGCTTTAGGCGCGCTGCAAATCATCAAATAAATTTGAAAATAATCTACTTTCTCTTTTTATATCTAATTTGAAATAAAAATTGGGTTATTTCTATTTAAAATTAAACATGTCGTGTGAACGAGCCAGATAAGGAAAAAAATCTATTTTATAAATATCCTGAATCCTTGGATGAAGTATAGACGTGATAAATTAAAATAAACGTGGGGTTAGTAACTAATAAATCTTATTCGAACGATAATAAAATTTTAATTATGCAAAAGATATAAAAAAAACAAGTGTTGAATTCAGATTTATAAAATTAGTTATCACAGCTATACAGTGTCGCACATTATTTAGATCACTAGACAAGTCAACACTTTACACTATCTTACGCGCGTTTCTTCAGAGACTGATGGTAAACTAACACTATGGTGCTTCGTCATCCATATATATTAAATTTTTTATCGCTCCAAACTGGTTAGTCCGCTGAAACAAACTATCCTGGGTACAGGATAGTGGGTGGACTGTCAAGGTTCCACCCATTGGACGGGATAGCTAGAACCAAGAACAAACGCTCGAGGGGTGCGACCAGATAGGAAGTACATACAGGAATGGATGCAGGAGGAAATTGAGAGAAGGTGGGAGAGATTGGAGGAACCAGAAATTCGAGAAGGTGAACTACTTCTTGACACAGGTGCACACTGGACATGGGTCGAGAGTAGGGTATTGGTAAAAGGGAGACTGGAGTGTGCGAGAGGTGTGAAGTGGAAGATGAAGTGGGGCACGTGTTTAGATGCTGGAGGAACGAGGAAGTGCTGCAGAAGTTAGAGAGGAAACTAGGGGAGGCGGTGTACTGGGAGAACATGGTGGAGATAACGTTGAGGGAGGAGGAGGAATGGATGAAGGTGAGTGGCGTAGTAGAGAGAAAAGGACTCGAAATGGCATGAGAGGTAGAAGTGATAGGTAGGGAGAAGACGACGGTGGGAGAAGAGAGATTGCGAAGGACCGCTGCCCTTCTATGGTAGTGATTCCGAAGGGGTGGGGGGGGGGGGTAACGGCAGGTTTGGTTGGTAGGCATCCCCTTGGGGATGAGTCCAATACTGTTTGGGTCCTGGTTAGGACCGATTCGAACATGAGTTTCCCATCTTGACCCTTAAAAAAGAGTCATTACCTAGAAAAGTAGCTGATCTATTAACAAAAATCTTTTTTCTACAGTCGCGCGTGAAATGACTAATTACTATATTTAAATGATTACGATTTCAGTCGATTTCAGTCGACAAATGCCGAGGATTGTTACATTACGCTCTAGAACAAAAAACGGAATCTTTTTCGCTCGCTTATTTAATCAAACCACGCCCCACGAATCAACTCAATTGGTGAATAATTAACAATTTATCAGATTAAAAATTAAATAAAATTATATGAAAATTGTCAAAAATTTTGAAATATGGTCAAAAAATTGTCAAAACTGGTCAATAATTGTCAAAAATGGTCAATAATTGTCAAAAACTATCAAATATGGTCAAAAACTGTCAAAAATGGAAAATTAATGTCAAAAATTGTTAAAACTATCAAAAATGGTCAAAAATTGTCAAAAACTGTCAAAAATGGACAATTACTGTCTAAATTGGTCAATAATTGTCAAAAACTATCAAAAATTATCAAAAATGGACAATTATTGTTAAAAAATGTCAAAATTTTGAAAAATAGTTGAAGTTTTTGAAAAATGATCAACAATTGTCAAAAATGGTCGAAAATTTGGCAAAATGGTCCATAATTGTCAACAATTGTCAATAATTATCAAAAATGGTCAAAAATTTTGAAAAATTGTCAAAAATGGCCAATAATTGTGAAAAACTATCAAAGATGGTCAAAAACTGTCAAAAATGAACAATTATTTTTTAAAATTGTCAAAATTTGGAAAAATAGTTGAAGTTTTTGAAAAATTGTAAAAAATTTTGAAATATGGTCAATAATTGTCAAAAATGGTAAAAAATTTGGAAAAATGGTCCATAATTGTCAATAATTAACAAAAATGTTCAAAATAATTTTGGAAAATGGTCTAAAATTTTAAAAATTTACAAAAATGGCCAAAAACTATCAAAAATGGTTAAATATTGTCAATTATTGTTAAAAACTGTTAAAAATGGACAAGTATTGTCAAAAATGGTCAAAAATTTTCATCATTTTGAAAAATGGTGAAAAATTTGGAAAAATGGTCACTAATTTTGAAAAACAGTCAAAATGGTTAATAAATGTTAAAATTTTGAAAAATGGTCAATAATTGTCAAAATTTTGAAAAATAGTCAATAAATAATACGAGCCGTTTCCGAAAACCGATTTAAACACGTAATTTATAAAATCGATTTATATTAATATTAATATTACTATAAAAATCGATAACTAAAAATCGATTGTAAGAAAATATCAATCGATTTATATAAAAATCGATTATTTTTTAACATCCCTAGTCAGTAGATCTTACCGTTACTTTACGCACTAAATACACAAATAAATATTTAAATATATAAACATTCCGTATGTCAATAAGGAGCAAACCTAGACCCATTGTTGTTAGGTAAAATATTATTTTTGTCTTCAGAACGTATAGTTACAATTTGGCACATTACTTATGAATCGCCCTGTATATTTATAGTAGTTTCAAAGTAATTTGAGAAAATAGATAAACATTCACCATTTATTTACTTTTCAAATGTATTTCAATAAATAATTGTTTAAAATTGACAGCAATATTTATCCGCTAGAATTATTTAACTAATAAACAAAATAATTTTTAAAATTCACTATGATAAATATTGCTTTTTCAACGAAATAATTCCGAATTAATTAGGTCGGCATGCTGTGTCGAGCGCAATACGTTTATATTATTCTGCATTAAAACATTTTTGCTTTTAATCCGAATAAATTTTAAAATATCCATCAGGAACTTTTTCCGAATAAAGTGATTCGATTATAACATTATTTAGTTGTTATATACAAGGGACTCTCAACCAGACTATTGAAACTGGATAAGAGACTTTTGAAGACAGTTACCGAAGTGGTGATTGGACACTGCACCCTGTTCAAAGGCTACATTTCACGAAGTTTGATAGGTCCTGTCCTGTAATTGCAAAATATTACCCCAGCTTGTGAGTTTCAGTGAAATAAAACGCTCTTTTTCTGTTATTAGTAGTCACTTCGGAAAAAAAAGGAAACGAATAAATGCGACTTTTCACCATTTCTATCCATACCAGAAAATCCATTTTATATTTTCATATTTCCAAAGACAAAAAAAAATTTTCATTCGCCTATAAAAGCGGTCGCATGAAGCAGGCCATGCAAAAATTAGATCAATTCTCTCTCCATACATTCGTGCTGTTTTCAAAACCCGAGTCTTGCATGAAAACGGACGCTATGAATTTTTCATGAGATTTACGATTTTGTTTCTATCAGGTGAATTACAGATGTGGGGGTTGGAAAAAAAAACCAACCTACTTCATTATTACTCGGAATTTTCGGTTAAATTAATGCCCGATTTAATGTCATGCGTAGATAACGTAAAAATCCGTCTCGAAGGTGCAGATTTATATGGGGTTCCAGCGCCATTTGTAATATAATCTATGTTTGAGTGATAAAAAATTGCAGAGAAGCGGATTTTCTTTTAAAATTAAATACGCAGTACATATTTTAACAGTCAGTGTAAGTTATATATTAAAATTTATTACCAATGGGGTACCGCAACAATAAATTGAAAAAAAAACATATAGTTTATTCAATACAATTTACATATAGTAGTCAAATATTTGTCGAAGCTCTAATTCCTATTTTATTTTGGAAAATGTATCAATACTATTTTAATTTTAATATATGCTACATCCCCTGGGGGTATTAATCAGTTTTAAATAAACATTTTGTTTATGTAATACGTTCGTATATATGGAAGGAGTTAGATGAAATTCGTAGTAGAAGGACAATGCACTAATAAAGTACATCCATTTAATACATTTAATATACCTACAGGATTCACAAGAAATTTTTGAAAGTGAATAATGAGGTATAAGTGTAAAAATTCAAATAAATCGTGGGTTTACTAATAGCGACCCACCCCGCCAAGGCTTCACTCAGAAACGCTTACTTTTCATTTTTCTTACTTTTAGCATTTTTATACTCGTTGTAACTTCTAAACGGAACAATTTACATCAACCTTGATTATCAAACTATTTATTTGGATACGGATAAATATCATGATACGAATTTCATCATCTTTCGATTCTCTCCGTGTCTGTATTGACTTATTTGAATAAAAACCTGATATTGTGACATAATAATAGTTAGACATATAGACAAAGCCAGTCCAGTTCAAAACGGACAAATTAAAATGTTCCATTCAATAGACTAGCAAGAAGAGACACTTTCCTTTCATTTCGTTTCAATTGACGCTTAGAAATTATGAGTAAAATTTAAAACGATCTGTTCATTATAATGTAATAATAATAGTACCTTCTCCTGTTTTAATTAAATCCCGTCACGTATCAGAAGCGGCTCGATGAACTTATGTGCTTATAGTGGGGATATAAGTATTCATACTTGAATAATTGTTGGCATTTTTACAAATTTTAAATATCCATGTCTATGGTCGACTTTTTTGCTGGTTCAATTTGCTGTAACGATTAAAATCATTGTCCCCGTGTTCGGACTTGGTTGTCTTTTCCCTTTTAAGCGCGTTTTTTGAAGCTTGCTTCTTATTGCACGACATAGGTCTTTTGGGAAGGCTAGGGAACTCGTGAAACGTGTGATGTTACGAAAAAGGGTTCGTCACGTAACAGTGTTGCCAGATTTCTGAATAATCCACTAATCCAATGAAATTCAAATTGAAGCTTGCTTCTTATTGCACGACATAGGACTTTTGGGAAGGCTAGTGAACTAGTGAAACGTGTGATGTTACGAAAAAGCGTTCGTCACGCGATAACTCATTAAAGCGACTGTGCGCAATCTCTCTTGCCGCACTGAGCTCGCACGCCTATAGGTGTGAAAAATTGTCAAAAACTGTCAAAATTTTGAAAAAATGGTTAATAATTGCCAAATATTTTCAAAAATTGTCAAAAAATGCCAAAAATGGTCAATAATTGTCAAAAATTTTGAAAAATGTTTAAAATTTTCCAAAAATTGTCAATAATTGTCAAAGACGGTCAATAATTGTCAAAACCAATCAAAATTCGTCAAAAATTGTCAAAAATGGTCCAAAAGGATCAATAATTGTTAAAATTTTGAAAAATGGTCAATAATTGCTAAATATGTTGAAATTTTTGGAAAATTGTCAAAAATAATTGTCAAAGACAGTCAATAATTGTCAAAATTCGTCAAAAACCGTCAAAAATGATCAATAATTGTTAAAATTTTTGAAAAATTGTCAAAAAAATTTAAATATGGTCAAAAATTGTCAAAAACTGTCAAAATTTTGAAAAAATGGTTAATAATTGCCAAAAATTTTTGAAAATTGTCAAAAATTTGGAAAAAGGTTAATAATTGTCAAAAATTGTCAAAATTTTTGAAAAATGGTAAAATTTTTCGAAAAATTGTCAGATATGGTCAAAAATTGTCAAAAAATTTTAAATATGGTCAAAAATTGTCAAGAATTTGGAAAAATCGTCAAAAACTGTCAAAATTTTAAAAAATGGTTAATAATTGCCAAATATTTTCAAAAATTGTCAAAACTTTGGAAAAATGGTCAATAATTGTCAAAAATGTTCAATAATTGTCAAAAATGGTCAAAAATTTTGTAAAAATGGTCAATAATTATAAGAAACTCAATAATTATTAGAAATTGTAAAAATTTTTGAAAAATGGTAAAATTTTTCGGAAAATTGTCAAAAATGGTCAAAAATTTTGAAAAAATGGTCAATAATTATAAAAAAACTGTTTAAAATGGTCAATAATTATTAAAAATTGTCAATATTTTTGAAAAATGGTCAAAATTTTCGAAAAATGGTCAATAATTGTCAGAACCTGTCAAAAATGCTCAATAATAATTGTTAAAATTTGGAAAAATGGTCAAAATTTTGAAAAATTGTCAAAAATGATCAATAATTGTCAAAACTGTCAAAATTGGTCAATAATTGTCAAAAATGGTCACTAATTATTAAAATTTGAAAAAATTGTAAAAATTTTGAAAAAATGGTCAATAATTGCCAAATATGTTAACATTTTTGAAAAATTGTCAAAAATGGTCAATAATTGTCAAAGACGGTCAATAATTGTCAAAATTCGTCAAAAACCGTCAAAAATGGTCAATGATTGTTAAAATTTTTGAAAAATTGTCAAAAAATTTTAAATATGGTCAAAATATGGTCAAAAATGGTCAAAATTTTGAAAAAATGGATACTAATTACCAAATATGTTAAAATTTTTGAAAAATTGTCAAAAATGGTCAAAAATTTGAAAAAATGGTCAATAATTGTAAAATATGTTAAAAAATGGTCAAAAAAGTCAATAATTGTTAAAATTTTTCGAAAAATGGTCAAAAATTTTGAAAAAATGGTCAATAATTATAAGAAACTGTCAATAATTATTAGAAATTGTAAAAATTTTTGAAAAATGGTAAAAAATGGTCAATAATTGTCAGAACCTGTCAAAAATGCTCAATAATTGTTAAAATTTGGAAAAATGGTTAAAATTTTTGAAAAATTGTCAAAAATGATCAATAATTGTCAAATTGGTCAATAATTGTCAAAAATGGTCAATAATTGTCAAAGACGGTCAATAATTATCAAAATTCGTCAAAAATTGTCAAAATTTTAGAAAAATGGTGAAAAATTCACGAAAAATGTTCATTCTATTGTGCATATTTTGAAAAAATGGTTAATAATTGCCAAATATTTTCAAAAATTGTCAAATTTTTTGAAAAATGGTAAAATTTTTCGGAAAATTGTCAAAAATGGTCAAAAAATTTGAAAAAATGGTCAAAATTTTCGAAAAATGGTCAATAATTGTCAGAACCTATAAAAAATGCTCAATAATTGTTAAAATTTGGAAAAATGGTCAAAATTTTTGAAAAATTGTCAAAAATGTTCATTAATTGTCAAAACTGTCAAAATTTGTCAATAATTGTCAAAAATGGTCACTAGTTATTAAAATTTGAAAAAATTGTCAAAATTTTGAAAAGATGGTCGATAATTGCCAAATATGTAAAAATTTTTGAAAAATTGCCAAAAATGGTCAATAATTGTCAAAGACGGTCAATAATTGTCAAAATTCGTCAAAAACTGTCAAACATTGTCAAAAGGGTGAAAAATTCACGAAAAATGGTCATTCTATTGTGCATAAAAAGCAAGCTTCTGTCGGAAGTCCGACGACCGCTCACCTTTTTTTTTATTTCATTTAAATAATATCCTACTTATCGAACTACAATATTTACTTGCATCAATCAGAGCAGAAAATTTACACTTTCGTGATTTACACGTTTTCCTAAATCATTTTCTTTTTGTTACAGGTAAGAAAAAAATCGAAAATAATACACAGGTAATGTACGACATCAATTTTTTTTCTTCGCTGGTTGTTTTTTTGCCATGGACTGTTTCAGAAATCCACTGAAAGTGAGTAAGAAAGTCAAACTTTTTATGCCTACTTCCTAAAGTTTCATCTATTTTCGGCTTATAGATAATAGATAAAAAAATGACTCTTATTTTTTAACAATTCGCTAATAAAAATCAAAAACTGCGAACGTAAAAGAATGCAATGTTGGTGATGTTGCGCCACCCGCAGTGATCGTGATGCTTATTACGAAGAGAAGGCACTCGACGACGCCGTCGTGGCAGACACGCTCAAACGTGACCTCGTGATGGCTTCGAGAGTTTTTCTTATACTCTTCGACTGCCATAAGCCTCCAGCACCTCTTAAATATCTCCTATATAGTATCTATATATATATATATATACAATGTTGCAGAAGGTACTTTTAGAAAATTATTTTTGCCACAGATCTACTTTCGATGAGATTGTCTTGTTCACCTTGGTGATGAGAGCGATCTCTTCGTGAATTTTTTGTAGACGTTGAGAAATTATCTATTTCTATAGATTTTTTCATATCAGAAGGATTTTAAATTGTTAAAAGTACTTGTAGAGAAATAGTCCGAGAAAATTTTGAAAACCCCACAGAAAAAAATCAGTAAATCTGGTGAGCTAGGTGGCCACTCAATGGGATCTCTCTTTCTAATCAATTTATTCGGATAATTATTGTCCAATCTTACTGCTATTGCATAATTGGGAGGTGTTTCGTCTTGCTAGAAGTGCAACAAATTTACATCTAGAGCTTCCCAGCGGCGTATCACAAGTAGGGGGGCATAGGTCGTTGATGAGATTTGATGAGGTGGCTAATCGGCCTATTCCACTGCGACCTTTTCAGATCTATTGTGGTCCTCTGAATCTAGATTACATATATATATATATATATGTATATATATATATATATATATATTATGAATTTTGTGGACATATACCAATAGAAATTCAAGGTGTCACAATTTAAAATGAATTAGAATAAACAAGTTATAGAAAAAAGTAGAGTTCAATTATCCATAAACAATTTTGATACACCCTGTATGTGCTTATTATGAAGTTGATATTCAATATTCAAAGGTAAATTCATATTAATAATTATTTGAAGCAAAATGTCAATAGTATGTCCAATCGGAATATAATGTGAATTTTTCTGGTAGAAAACCAGGAAAAGTGGTTAGCGAGGTGCTAACGAGCAGACTACGAGAGTCGAGAGTTTGCAGACAAGTTGTGGAGAATTTCCCACATAAAATCAGAAAGTAGAATCTACTTAATTGGTGAGATATCCACTCCATAAATTTTTCATTTGTACTCCAAGTATTTGTATGAGATAGATTAATCTTGTTGATTAATCTGAACGTGGTTCCAGTATCCAGAAACTGAAATAAAATCAAAAATATCGTTTATGAATCGTTCATATGAATTGTGTATTGAGATTAAAATTTTCACATAATAATCTAAGTGATTTAAAGTGCTTAAATAAGATTAATTTATTGGTTGTATTATTTAGGATAGAAATTTTCATACTTACAAAAGAATTTGATATCAAATCCTTACGAATATTCGCAATATAGCGTTCGCAAATCATTTTTTTCTTTATTTAGTTTTCTACAGCGGATTCCAGAGAGGAGAACTGCTGATCTTTCATTTGTAACGGAAGCCGCGTTCCGTATTTCTATTCGGTGCGTTGCGAATATTGGTAGTAAAGTATTTCGCAGTTGAGTTATTGTCGAAAAGACAATTTTTTGTATATCGATGTTTGTTGTAATCGCTCGGCATATTAATTGCCATTTTTATTGTTGATTACGATTATTCTATTAAAGAAAATCAGAGTGCATATCTATTTCTTTAGTCACATATGTAAGAGCTTAATATTTAAAAAAGATTGGAACTCCATCTATGCGCCGTTATCTCTACTGACCCTGAAACACGTCCTTGAGGTTGAGCCGTGGCATAAATATTATATATTTATTAATTAAAACGAACCACCCTACACAAATCAAAAATTATTATTCAAATAATAAAAAAACACAAAAAACAAATAATTAAAATTAATACAAAATTATAATATTTAAACCAAAAGCACAAAAAAATATAATAATTGGCCCGCAACGTGGGGCTAATAAAACAAACAAAAAATATAATAATATATATATCATTTGTTGAGAAGGACAAGGAAAATGATTGAAGAAGCCATTTTCACCCTTCCCCTTCTTGAATAACTTGATGTGCGCGTAACAAAGTATTGGATATATTTCAAGAAGGGGAAGGGTGAATGCATGGATGTAAAAATAAAGTTATGATTTTGAAGAAATTGACAGTTTATACTTTTATAAATGTGGCGACGTTGGTATGGTTTGGGCGTTAAATATCATGAACCGACCTTGCTGACTAAACAAGTTCATGCTCGGTCAATATTTTCAAGAACAAAATGTGAATTTTTTTTTATTGAAATTGTTTACGAAATTATTAATATTATTAATTGCCAGAAGTGCTTCATCACAGGTGTCAACTGAAGAATACGATTATTACAATCCAATCCCGCACGCCCGTGCTTAAACTATAGTTTTCTATAACAATTCAAGGTTTTAATTTATCGTCTGCATGCCGGAATGTGCTCAGAAGGAACTCTGAATAATTGAGAACATTTTCTCGCTAACTTTAAAATTACTCGACTAAACATTTACGCCCAGGTGTTTGAGTCAGTTTCGAAATAAAGAAGATTAAGTAAATGCACCAGATATACGTTGGAAAAAAGTGAGTTTCTGAAGCTCGTTGTTAGTAGCGTTTTAGTTTTGTTCTAGTTGAGATTAAGTTTAAGTGGTTTTTTTTTAATGTTACTTTATCACGTTGAAACCATGTTTTTGTATGAAGTCGATCTTTTCAAAAAAAAATGTTGTGCTTGTAGGATTTGAACACTGTTTTCTACACTACCAGAATTCCCAACTTAATTGTAAAATTTGATTAATATTAGTAGAAGTTCTGTTTTAAGAAGTGACCATAGCGATTTGCATTTTAAGAAGCCTGAAGGACAAGTTGCTAGGTGAATAGAGATGCTATGGCAGTATAACTTTGTAATAGTACACCAAAATGGACGTCTCCAAAGCAATGCCGATATACTTTCCAGGCGACCCTGTTTAGAACGACAATGCCGGTACTGTAAAAGGCTTGAAGAAAAGGAGAACCCAGAAGTTAGTCTACAGATAACCACAAAGTGATGATAATCAGAATTCCCTTGAAATCCTTGAAAAAAGTCAAAAGAAAGACAATGACTTGAAAGTTAAAATGGAGTTAGACCTACTTGGCAAGAGGTAGTCAGATATACTGGAAGCCTAAAAGAGTACTGGGGATTCACTGTATCTTCATGATGGCCTATTGCATCGAAGATGGAGTACTATACGTATTCCATACCAATTGGTACTGGTATAGTTCACCAATTGGTACTGCCAAGATCACACATCAGAAGTGTGTTAGAAGAGCTTCACAGTAGCCACTCGGGAGGACATTTTGGTACTAAAAGAACACTGGTACGAGTTCGGGAAAGTTATTATTGGGTCAACTGTCGAAGGGGCGTAGAAGATTGGTGCTAGAAATATGATCTGAGAAATAGTAGAAAAGGTTCTAAAACAAAAAGCCGAGGAAAAATGGCACAGTATCTTTCCAGAGAGCCTTTTGAAAGACTTGCAATTGATATTCTAGGTCCATTTCCTTTGACAGAAGGAAACATATAGCTGGTGGTTGTAATGGATAATTTTTCCAAATGACCCGAAATAGCACCTCTTCCTAATCAAGAAGCGACGACAGTAGCAGATGCTTTTGTAACCAACGTTATTTTTTTTTCGGGTCGAGATGGGAAACTCATGTTCGAATGGGTCCAGGAGCCAAACAATGTTGGACTCATTCCAAAGGGGATGCCTACCAACCAAACCCACCTCATTCTCGTCTTTACCCCCGCCTCCCTCTAGCATACTTCGAGACGGGCGGCGGTCCTTCGCACACTCTTCGCTCCCAACGTCGCCTTCTCCATACCTATCACTCCTTCCTCTCATGCCATATCGAGTCATTCTCTCCCCCTAATCATGCCCACCACTACGCCACTTACCTCCATCCGTTCCTCCTCCACCCTCAATATTATCACCTCCATGTTCTCCCAATACACCGCCTACCATAGTTTCCTCTCCAGCATCTAAACACATGCCCCACATCATCCTCCACTTCACACCTCTCGCATACTCCAGTCTCTCTTTTCTCAATCTTGTGGAGGTATCCTATTATCGACCCATGTCCAGTGAGCACCTGTGTCAAGAAGTAGTTCACCTCCCCGAATTTCCTGTCCATCCAATCTCTCATATTCCCAATCGCTCCTTTTAGCGCGCCCTCGTGCTCCTCCCACCTTCTCTCCATTTCCTCCTCCATCCATTCCTGTACTTCCACTCTGGTCGCACCCCTTCATCGTTTATTCCTGGCTCTAGCCATCACGTCCAATGGGTAGGCTCTTGCCAGCACCGCTGCTGCCAGTCCACCCACTGTCCTTTACCCCTGCACCAACCTCAGCAGTATCCCTCTCTGCACCCGTAGGAGTGGCCTAGCTCTCGCATTCACCCCACTCCTCCGCACTCTGCTCTACCGTCCTACCAATTACCCTCCTCTTCCACTCTTCCTGCCCTTTCAGATTACACATCAATCTCCCCAGCCATGCTGCCCTCACTTTTCCCTTCTCTGCCGCCTTTAACATGTGTGTTTTGAAGGTTAATTGACTATTCAACCACACCCCTAGGTATTTCACAGACTCCTCCATCCGAATTATCCCTCCCTTCACCATCACCACCACTTCCCTCGCCTTGCTCCATCCCTTCACTAGCAACCCCACCGGTTTATCTTCCGCCACTTCTAGTCTGCACCGCTCTATCTTCTCCACAATCTTCCTACACATTCTCTCATTTCTTTCTATCTACCGAATAATGGCAGGAGTCGATGAAGACATTAGACATTAAGAAAACTCGCACTACGCCTCTCCACCAACAGTCCTATGGAATGGTAGAAAGACATCATAGAACTATTTGCCAATATCTTTCAATGTTCGTCTCCGAAAACCAAAAAAACTGGGACACTTCAGTTCCTCTATTCCTGCTAGCCTATATAAGTCCTGAACACGAATCAACCGGTTATAGTCCATCTATGCTAATCATTGGCAGAGAAATGATCTTCTTACCGGAAGATTTCCTCTTGGTGAAGAAACAGAAGAACGTACACCTCCTATATACATAGAAAGCATGAAAGAAAAATTGGAAAGGGTCCACAATTTTGCTCGTGAACGTTTGAAGCTCTACAAGGATAGGGTGAAGGCTAGAATCGACGTGCATGCTACAAACACAAGTTTTTCAAGAGGTCTGGGAAAGCCTCTACACCGATCTCAAGAAAATCAACGACCTAGTCTACTCCATCCAATTGTTAGCCCCTTACTGCGGACCTGATACACCTTGTTAGCTTCAACCAGACCCCATCAATCAGATTATTCGGAACGAATAACTAGAAAAAAGGGAGCAATGTTACGTCGGACCTGTACTGAGGATATGTAGATGTCCATGAAGAAAAAGAAGAAGACATTCATCTAGAACTGTCATCGAAAAGTCGAGAACTGTCTGGTACCAGTGAAAAGTCTATCTATATATTTATTTATTTTTACAGTTTTTGTTGTTGGCGAATAATAAATTCTTACCTGAAAACTCTATAAGACTTTTGGGTCATTCTTATTATAAATACTTAGTATTCTTTTTCATCAGGTAAATCCGAAAATTTTTATGGTTTTATTGCATCTCAAGCCTAAGTCAAGTCTAGTCAGTTTCTTAGATCGTGAAAAGAACTATACAAACAGATGTTTGTGTCATTTAGAATTTTGGTTTACGGTTGGAGGTGAAGATGTCGCTGTTATCACAACTTTTAACATTTCCTTTACTGGAGGATATGTATTGATTGTGATTTCGGCATCGTCTTTAGTCCGGTATTAAGCACACAGAGCTCTCGGACGGAGAATATCTACCTTGTACTGATGAGTCGCAAATACGCCGAAATCGGTCTACAATTGATATTGTCCCTTCTAATTGCAAACCAGAATGGTTGGTTAAATCGACCCCGTTTAATTTAGAAGTGAATATAGCCCGAGAAGTAGTTGTTTCTTGTAAGTGAACGGGCACGTTTTTGAAAATATTTTCATAACTATTATTCGATATCTATTGTTTTAACAATTCCCAGCTAATAATAATAGTATAATTACTCCATATTCTACATAAATAAATTATTTATATAAACTTTTTATTGCTGAATTTAATTTTTATCGCGCATATTATTATTATTATAAAAGTTAGTTATATAATGTTGCTTTTAATTTTTCCCAGAACTGATAATCATAAATATGTTGTGTCATTAAACTTGACCGTGGAATTCGCCAAATTTGTATCGAATCCAATTAATTATTAGATCCGCGAGTGGGACGAGAACCTTTCAAAAATTAACAATAACCTACACCGAAAGTATTTTTAGCGAAATTGTCAGTTCGTAAACCCGTTGAGAAAACCATTAAATCGTTAAAAAATTAATACAGAATGTTTTATTAGGTTATAGAGAAAATACTGTTTTTATAATAAGATACAGGGTGTTCTTCTGAACTCAATAAAAATGGGCCTCTTCAGTATCAGCAATAACGAAGAGAATTCCAATTGTCAAAAAAAATTAGCAAAAACCATTTATTTTTCACTCGAGTAGCCGGATCAAGAAAATCTCATTCATAGATAATGTGTATACAGGGCGTTGGGAAATTTATTCAAAAAATTACATCTACGGTAACTGGAAAAAAAAGTGAGCAGTGATTATTTAATAATTGAAAAATTGATAAAAAAAATTATTCGTGAGAAGAAAAAAAGTACATACTCAATAGTTACCAACAAGAGAAACCCGTTTATTTATATATCCTTTGGTAAACATAAGAAACTCATTTCATGGTAGTTACATTCATTTTGTTTATATAATTATTTTTTGACAAGTTATAGCTTTTTATTCATCTAAATGCGCCCCGTCTATGTTTCCAGTTGTTATTTATGTTACTTTTGTAGCAAAATGCTAATTAAGCTTCAACTGTTTAAGTCTTTAAGTATTTTATGTTTTCGGTAGACGTCCTTTCGTATTTTGTTCCTTAAGGATTACTTTCTGATGGACATAAAAAAAGGGCGTCGACTTACAGCGTTTTAATTGTTGAAAGGGGCTTTATGTTTTTTTTTTAATTTTTGTCGAGGTGTTTTTTTTATTCTTCGTTGATTAACATTAATAGGCCGTTATAAAGAAGGCATTTCAACGGTTAAAAAGAGCTTCGATTAAATTTTTTTTCGGAGGAAAATTTTGATTTGTTTATTTCGAAAAACGGAAATTACTAGATTTTTTATATCCAAAAAAATGAAGCTTTTTAAAATGACGAGATATACAATTCAACAAAATTCTATGAAAATTAAATTATTCATAAAAATTAAAAACTAAAAAAATCTATTTTTCCAATTTTCTCAGAAAATTTAAGATTATATGAAAAATGGTTGGAATAAATGTTTTAGATATTTTTATTACCTAAAACTTTTGTGGAAGGGAATTTTTCAGTACGAAGTCACGTTTCGTCCAAAATCGCATAAAAGAATTTTAACCCCTCCATGCAACAATTTCCATATATCTTTATAATTTGATTTTCTTAAACCAAAAAAACTGCTTAATTGATGCAAAAAGAGATAAAATCCCACGAAATTTTGTGAACATTGCATAATTTTTACAAAACAAAAAAATTTAAAACCAAAAAATCAGTTTTTCGCCATTTACTCAGAAAATTCAAGGTTATGGAAAAACACTCGGTATATATTTATTTTATGTTGGTTAACATTAATAGGCCGTTATAAAGAAAGTATTTCAAAGGTTAAAAAGAGCTTCGATTAAATTTTGATTTTTTTTCGAAAAACGGAAATTACTACATTTTTGAAATTCAAAAAAATCAAGCTTATCCAAATTTATGAGGGATACACTTTTACAAAATTTTATGTAAATTAAATTATTTATAAGTATATAAAAAATTTAAAACCAAAAAAATTTATTTTTCCAATTTTCTCAGAAAATTCAAGATTATATAAAAAATCGTTGGAATAAATGTTTTAGATATTTTTATTACCTAAAACTTTTGTGGAGGACATTTTTCAATACGAAGTCACGTTTCGCCCAAAATCGCATAAAATTATTTTAACCCCTCATGCAACAATTTCACTTTATTTTTATATTTTGATTTTATAAAACCAAAAAAACTATGCTTAGTTGATGCAAAAAGAGATGCGATCCCACAAAATTTTGTGAAAATTGCATAATTTTTACAAAAGAAAAAATTCTAAAACCAAAAAATCAGTTTTTCAACCCTTTACTCAGAAAATTCAAGGTTATATGGAAAAACACTCGGTATATTTTTATTTTATGTTGGTTAACATCAATACATCAACATCAAGACATTTCGACGGTTAAAAAGAGCTTCGATTAAATTTTTTTTCCGAGGAAAATTTTTATTTTTTTATTTCGAAAAACGGAAATTACTACATTTTTGGAATCCAAAAAAATCAAGCTTTTTAAAAAGAAGAGATACAATTCTACAAAATTTTATGAAAATTAAATTATTGATAAAAATTAAAAACCAAAAAAAACTACTTTTTCCAGAAAATTAAAGGTTATATGAAAAATGGTTGCGATAAATGTTTTAGATATTTTTATTACCTAAAACTTTTGTGGATGACGTTTTTCACTACGAAGTCACGTTTTGCCCAAAATCGCATAAAAGAATTTTAACCCCCCCATGCAACAATTTCACTTTCTCTTTATATTTTGATTTTCTAAAACCAAAAAAACTGCTTAATTGATGCAAAAATAGATACTTCCATAAAATTTTGAAAAAAATGGCATAATTTTTACAAAAGAAAAAATTTTAAAACCAAAAAATCAGTTTTTTGCCCTTTACTCAGAAAATTCAAGGTTATATGGAAAAACACTCGGTATATTTTTATTTTATGTTGGTTAACATTAATAGGCCGTTATAAAGAGGGCATTTAAACGGTTAAAAAGAGCTTCGATTAAATATTTTTTCCGAGGAAAATTTTGATTTTTTTTTGAAAAACGGAAATTACTAGATTTTTGGAATCCAAAAAAATCAAGCTTATTCAAATTAAAGAGAGATACACTTTTACAAAATTTTATGAAAATTAAATTATTTATAAGTATATAAAAAAATTAATACCAAAAAAATCTATTTTCTCAAAAAATTAAAGGTTATATGAAAAATGGTTTGGGTTAAATGTTTTAGATATTTTTATTACCTAAAACTTTTGTAAAGGGCATTTTTCACTACGAAGTCACGTCTCGCCCGAAATCGCATAAAATAATTTTAACCCCCCCCTTGCAACAATTTCACTTTATTTTTATATTTTGATTTTCTAAAACCAAAAAAACTGCTTAATTGATGCAAAAAGAGATGCAGTCCCACAAAATTTTGTGAAAATTGCATAATTTTTACAAAAGAAAAAAAATTTAAAACCAAAAAATCAGTGTTTCGCCCTTTATTCAGAAAATTCAAGGGTATATGGAAAAACACTCGGTATATTTTTATTTTATGTTGGTTAACATCAATAGTTCGTTATAAAGAAGGCAATTCAACTGTTAAAAAGAGCTTCGATTAAATATTTTTCCGAGGAAAATTTGGATTTTTTTTTTTTCGAAAAACGGAAATTACTACATTTTTTATATCCAAAAAAATCAAGCTTTTTAAAATGAAGAGATTTACAATTCTACAAAATTCTATGAAAATTAAATTATTTATAAGTATATAAAACCAAAAAAATCTGTTTTTCCAATTTTCTCAGAAAATTAAAGGATATATGAAAAATGGTTGGGTTTAAAGTTTTGGATATTTTTATTACCTAAAACTTTTGTGGAGGACGTTTTTCACTACTAAGTCACGTTTCGCCCAAAATCGCATGAAGGAATTTTAACCTCCCCATTCAACAATTTCACTTTATCTTTATATTTTGATTTTCTAAAACCAAAAAAAACAATGCTTAACTGATGCAAAATGAGATACACTCCTACAAAATTTTGTGAAAATTGGATAGTTTTTACAAAAGACAAAAAAAATTCAAACCAAAATATCAGTTTTTCGCCCTTTACTCAGAAACTTCAAGGTTATATGGAAAAACACTCGGTATATTTTTATTTTATGTTGGTTAACATTAATAGGCCGTTATAAAGAAAGCATTTCAAAGGATAAAAAGAGCTTCGATAAAAATTTTTTTCTGAGGAAAATTTTGATTTTTTTTTTCGAAAAACGGAAATTACTACATTTTTGGAATCCAAAAAAATCGAGCTTAATCAAAGGAAAGAGAGATACACTTTTACAAAATTTTTTGAAATATAAATTATTTATAAGTATATAAAAAACTTAAAACCAAAAAATCTATTTTTCAAATTTTCTCAAAAAATTAAAGGTTATATGAAAAATGGTTTGGGTTAAATGTTTTAGATATTTTTATTACCTAAATAATTTTTACAAAAGAAAAAAATTTAAAACCAAAAAATCAGTTTTTCGCCCTTTACTCAGATAATTCAAGGTTATATGAAAAAACACTCCGTATAAATGTTAAAAGATATTCTTATCACCTACAACTTTCGTGAAAACTACCCAAAATTACAACAAAAAAATTCAAAACCCCCATTACACCAATTTCACTTTATCTCGCGTTTAATTTTTGCTTTTTTCTCTAAATCATCGATTGGGGATCAAAAATTTTCCACATCTCCTTTTTATCCTTACAATAATAATAGTAAATTATAACGATTATGCTTAAATTGTACAACAAGGAAAAATCTTCATCATCCTGCCGTACCCGACTCATAAAACCAAAGGGCCTTTTCTATTTCCACCAAACGATCCTTATTCCGTTTCATTTCTCTTCTTTCATATCAATGATCCTGATATGCATAATATTACTAGTAGAAAAAATACCGGATCAGATATTTCTGAAAAATATTGAACATTTGATACTTTTTATTCACTTGTAAATGTAGTTACCGACGATATTTATTATCACCGCATTAGGCCCAGTACACACTACTCGCTACAGCACGAATCATTAGTCCAGGAGCACACCTGCAGGTTTTCCGCTGCGACGCCGCCGCAAGATTAAATTACTGAAATTTTAATCAGTGTCTGAGCGACCTATCAGTGGGCGTTTTGTATCTTCTTTTTTTCTTCGGAATTTATAAATAAATTAAGCTCGGGGTACTACACAGTCACAGCTACGCAGCTATGTACACTGAATTTCCATGGCCTCGTTGCGGTTCCGCGACGGCACCGCAGAGGGGAATCCCGTGTGTACCAGGGCTAATTCGTAAAAAAAATATCTTGCAATTTCTGCTACGACTTTTTGGCCTCTTTTCATCACGGTAGGTGATATTTTGAAGTAGAGTGACATTTGCGAATATTGACCAGGTTAACCACAATTACATCATTGCAGAGAGAGCATAAAAGTGATTAATATAAATTTGTGAAAGTACCGTAAGACTTTTATAATCGGAATTAATATGTTACTATATTTTTTTTGTTTGTTGTTGAAATCGTGATATACGCAAACGAATTATTGTACATCGTTTGTGTACTTAAATGATTCAATTCGATTAATCAACTTTCACTGGAGATTTCGACGCGTCGGTAATTGAAGATAAATTGCGCGTTTCGTATTTACAGAAATAGTTTACAGTAGCTAATAGTATTGCCTTGTATCGAATTAAGTATCTTTTTTTGTTTAATTTATCAAAAGGATTTGTAATAAATCAAACTTTACTTTCAAATTAGAAGGAGGTAATTGTTTACAAAGAAGGTTCCCACTGTCTGATATTATATAATATACTCTTTATATTTTCGAAAAATTACATGGGAAACGTAATACTGAATAAAACGACCAAAAGTTTGGTTAGAGAACATCACAACTTGTCACTGAGTTCCTTGATCTCCATTCCACTCCCCCATTTCAGCGTCCAATTAGAACTAGGAAGTTTCTATAAAAGCGTCACTTTCTATAAAAGCGTCAAAATGGTCAATAATTGTCAAAAACTATTAAATATTGTCAAAATTTTGAAAATGATTAATAATTGCCAAATATGTTGAAATTTTTGAAAAATTGACAAAAATTTTGAAATATGGTCAAAAATTGTCAAAAATTTGAAAAAATGGTCAAAAATTGTCAAAAACTTTCAAAATTTAGAAAAAATGGTTAATAATTGCCAAATATTGTCAAAAATTTGAAAAAATGGTCAATAATTGTTAAAATTTTGAAAAAATGGTCAATAATTGTCAAAATTTTGAAAAAATGGTCAATAATCGTCAAAATTTTGAAAAAATGGTCAATAGTTGTTCAAAATTGCCAAAATTTTGAAAAAATGGTCAACAATTGTCAAAAATTTGAAAAAATGGTCAAAAATTGTCAAAAACTTTCAAAATTTAGAAAAAATGGTTAATAATTGCCAAATATTGTCAAAAATTTGAAAAAATGGTCAATAATTGTTAAAATTTTGAAAAAATGGTCAATAATTGTCAAAATTTTAAAAAAATGGTCAATAATTGTCAAAATTTTGAAAAAATGGTCAATAGTTGTTCAAAATTGCCAAAATTTTGAAAAAATGGTCAACAATTGTCAACAACTGTCAAAAATGATCAATATTTGTGAAAATTTTGAAAAAATGTTCAAGCAATTGTCAAACATTTTGAAAAATGGTCAATATTTGTGAAAATATTGAAAAAATTTTTAACAATTGTCAAAAATTTTGAAAAATGGTTAAAATTTTTGAAAAATTGTCAATAATTGTCAAAAACTGTCAAAAATGGTGAAAAAGTGTTAAATATTTAAAAAAATGGTCAATAATTGTTAAAATTTCGAAAAAATAGTCAATAGTTGTCAAAAATTGCCAAAATTTTGAAAAAATGGTCAACAACTGTCAAAAATGGTCAATATTTGTAAAAATTTTGAAAAAATGTTCAACAATTGTCAAACATTTTGAAAAATGGTTAAAATTTTTGAAAAATGGTCAATAATTGTCAAAGACGGTGAATAATTGTCAAAACCAATCAAAAATCGTCAAAAATTCTGAAAAATGGTCAAAAATTGTTAGATATTTTGAAAAATGTACAATAATTGTCAAAATTTTTGAAAAATTGTCAAAAATGGTCAATAATTGTTAAGATTTTCAAAAATGGTCATTAATTATAAAAAAACTGTCAAAAATGGTCAATAATGATTGTCAAAATTTTGAAAAAATGGTCAATAGTTGCCAAAAATTGCCAAAATTTTGAAAAAATGTTCAACAATTGTCAAACATTTTGAAAAATGGTTAAAATTTTTGAAAAATTGTCAATAATTGTCAAAGACGGTGAATAATTGTTAAAACCAATCAAAAATCGTCAAAAATTGCCAAAAATGGTATAATTTTTTGAAAAATGTACAATAATTGTCAAAATTTTTGAAAAATTGTCAAAAATGGTCAATAATTGTTAAAATTTTGAAAAATGGTGAAAAGTTGTCAATATTTTGAAAAAATGGTCAATAATTATAAAAAAACTGTCAAAAATGGTCAATAATAATTGTTAAAATTTTTGAAAAATGGTCAATAATTGCTAAAATCTGGAAAAATTGTCACAAATGGTCAATAATTGTTAAAATTTTGAAAAATGGTCAAAAATTGTCAAAATTTTGAAAAAATGGTCAATAATTATAAAAAAAAGTGTCAAAAATGGTCAATGATAATTGTTAAAATTTTTGAAAAATGGTCAAAAATGGTCAATAATTGTTAAAATTTGGAAAAATTGTCAAACATTTTGAAAAAATGGTCAAAAATTGTCAAAATTTTGAAAAAATGGTCAATAATTGTAAATATTTTGAAAAATTGTCAAAAATAGTCAATAATTGTTAGAACCTGTCAAAAATGGTCAAAAATAGTCATTAATTGTTAAAATTTTGAAAAAAAAGGGCCCCATTTCAGCGTCCAACTAGAACTAGGAAGTTTCTATAAAAGCGCCACTTCATCCTACAGCTCAGACGCCTAGCATCAGCCGATACCGGCATATTTATTTAGTATAGGCACTTAAATGGTTGTCCTTTTAAAGAAAGTAAAATAAAATAACGTTCTCCTTGTTACATCACTTATAATTCTAGAACATTAGTAATTTTTTTTTCAGTGTATTTTTATATCGTAAACCAATTTTCAACGCGGTCGCAAATCAGAGAGTAAATTAAATAAGTGACCGTAACCGGTCCTGAGGAAAAATGGTCAAAAATTGTCAACAACTGTCAATAATGGTCAATATTTGTAAAAATTTTGAAAAAATGTTCAACAATTGTCAAACATTTTGAAAAATGGTTAAAATTTTTGAGAAATTGTCAAAAATGGTTCTTAATTGTCAAAGACGGTGAATAATTGTCAAAACCAATCAAAAATCGTCAAAAATTGCCAAAAACTGTCAAAAATGGTCAAAAATTATTAGATATTTTAAAAAATGGTCAATAATTGTTAAAATTTTGAAAAATGGTCAAAAATTGTTAAATATTTTGAAAACTGTACAATAATTGCCAACATTTTTGAAAAATGGTCAAAAATGGTCAATAATTATGAAAAAACTGTCAAAAATGGTCAATAATTGTCAAAATTTTTGAAAAATTGTCAAAAATGGTCAATCAATTATTAAAATTTTGAGAAATGGTCAAAAGTTGTCAAAATTTTGAAAAAATGGTCAATAATTATGAAAAAACTGTCAAAAATGGTCAATAACTATTGGTAAAAATTGTTAAAATTTTTGAAAAATGGTCAATAATTGTTAAAATTTCGAAAAATTGTCTAAAATTGTCAACATTTTTGAAAAAATGGTCAATAATTGTCAAAATTTTGGAAAAATGGTAAAAAATTGTCAAAAATTTTGAAAAAATGGGAAAAAATTGTCAAAATTTTGAAAAAATGGTCAATAATTGTAAATATTTTGAAAAATTGTCAAAAATAGTCAATAATTGTCAGAACCTGTCAAAAATGGTCAAAAATTGTCAAAAATGGTCAAAAATTGTCAAAAATTGTCAAAAACTGTCAAAAATGGTCAAAAATAGTCAATAATAGTAAAAATTTTGAAAAAAAGGCCCCATTTCAGCGTCCAACTAGAACTAGGAAGTTTCTATAAAAGCACCACTTCATCCTACAGCTTGCCTTACCACCGAAACGTAACAACCAGACGCCTAGCAGCAGCCGATACCGGCATATTTATTCAGTATAGGCACTTACATGGTTGGCCTTTTAAAGAAAGTAAAATAAAATAACGTTCTCCTTCTTACATCACTTATAATTCTAGAACATTAGTCAAATTTTTTTCAGTGTATTTTTATAACGTAAACCAATTTTCAACGCGGTCAACAAATCCAAGAGTAAATTAAATAAGTGACCGTAACCGGTCCTGAATAACTGTCGTCGAACCTTATCCAAAATTTGTATCTACACTCATTAAGGATAATATTCTATGTCAATTTCTACTGAAATGTTACCTAGTCATTCGGTGTAATTTTTAAATCGAATTCGATTACAGTGTTGCCGAATTTCGATCGAATAAATTTAAAAAAAAATTATATTTTATCATAACCTAATTTTAATGCTTCAAAACCAAAAATTCACTTTTCCATCATATATACAGAGTGAGTGAGTTTACGAGATAATTGAGGCGTATACTTGAAACTCACTCTGTATATTATATAGTGATGTAAGCTGCATCGATCCACCGTTATCCTTGTCGATTGGGTCAGTAGATATCCAAGGAAGACCCTTTGTTGTCTTTGAATAGAATGAAAAACCCTCGAGCGCATTTTAAGAAATCTTTTGCTTAAATGCACGTCCCTGAGTACTGTTGAACTTTTCATATTTTTATGTCTGTAATGCTTGTTGACATCGTGCCCCAAATTTTGGTTTCACCAAAAGGAAATTTTTTTTACCAAAAGAGGTTAAGAAAAATGTGCTTTCATAAAAGGGTTTAGAGAAAATGAGTTGAACTGTTGAAAAATTGTAAGATCATTGAAGGAAAGGTGTTTACTACTGTTTACTTGCGCAGTGTAAAGAGGACTCCGAATGTAATGCCGAAATTATTTGAAAAAAATGTCTCTAAAAAGATAAAAACTTATGATAGAAAATAGAAAACCTGACCACCTACTAACTGTATCTTGGTGGAGCAATTAACATTCCCTCTTTCTCCATCTTTAGAGGGTGGCGAGAATGAACACTGACGGGCTCAGAAGGCACAGAAGCTGGCTGGGGAGATTGATGTGTAATGTGAAAGGGCTGGGAGTGTGGAAGAGGGTGCAGCGGCTGCAGAGAGAGATATTCCTGATGGTGGTGCAGGGGTACAGGTCAGTGAGTGGTGCTGTCAAGGTCCTACCCATTGGACGCGATGGATAGAGCCAAGAAAAAACGTTAGAGGGGTGCGACCAGAGAGGAAGTACAGAAATGGATGGAGGAGGAAATGGAGAGAAAGTGGAAGAACGCTAAAAGGACCTATTCGGAGTAGGAGAGATTTGATGGACAGGAAATTCGGGGAGGTGAACTACTTATTGACACAGGTGCTCACTGGACATGGGTCGAGAGTGGGGTACCTCCACAAGATTGAGAAAAGAGAGACTGGAGTGTGCGAGAGGAAGAACGAGGAAGTGCTGTAAAAGTTGGAGAGGAAACTAGGGGAGAACATGGTGAAGATAATGTTAAAGGGGGAGGAGGAATGGATGGAGGTAAGTAGTGGAGAGCATGATAAGGGGAGAGAAGGACTCGATATGGCATGAGATGTAGGAGTGATAGTTAGGGAGAAGACGACGGTGTTAGTGATTCCGAGGCGGGGGTAACGGCGAGTTTTGAGGTGGGTTTGGTTGGTTGGCATTCCCTTGGGGATGAGTCCAACACTGTTTGGGTCCTGGATGGGACTCATTCGAACATGAGTTTCCCATCTTGACCCGGGAAAAAGAGATCTGATCAGTGCGTTGGGCGGATGCTGGAGAACTAGTCGCTGGACACTGCAGACAAAATAAATTAAAGTGTGAGCAGTTCCTAAGTTGTTGAAAAGTTCAAGTAAATTTGTTCAAACTATGGAAACCCCACCAGAAGACTGAAAAAGAAAATTGGCTAGTTGAGGTTCGGCTACTACAATATTTGACAGGTATAAAGCCCAATGATCTGTCACTGATTAAGAGTTTTGTTCGAACATAAAACCTTAGTGTGTCTAGAACCTCCAGATAGCACTGATTGGTTGGTACTAGGGAGGAATTCAAAGGAACTCACAGGAAGAAGTTGAAAAACTTATTTGTTAAATGACTTAATCAATATTTGACATTAAGGATTTATATTGAAATATTGTGTGATGTGGCAATACCGCTAATGAAAACAAATCCGAAGTTCAACATGAAGGTCTCCGCCAGTCCATTGGTCTTTGCGGTAATACTATTGATGATCGTTCGTGAATAAAGCCGATGGAATACTAATGCCCGGGTATAATACACCTGCATGCATATCAATAGTATAACTGGACGATCATCTCGGAGATCTGCTGCTAAATACGAATAGATTATGATAATGAATGAAAATAATCGGGTTCGCCGACAATCTCAATAAGTACCATTAGAAAAACGCGCCATTGCGCTGTAGACACTGTTCATAACGGTCACGCAGATTTTCAAACACCATCAACTAAGAAGAAATTATTACGTACGGAAATTGTACATAAAAACATATCCAAGGCAGGATAAGTGCGTATGTCGTACTAGTTGCTGGAGTCGTATCGTCATATGCAACTTTCCTTGAAATTATATACTAAAGGTAATAAAACAATATTTTATTTAATTGATTATATTTTTATCTTTACCCTCGAAAAACACCGTCTATGCCTTCAAGAAAACAATGATAGATGTACACAAAGGATTTGTTTAATTGAATTTCAGAGATACTCTTAAAATAAATGGTTCATTTACATGAAAATTCCTCGATTTCATTAGAATACTTTATTTGGAATGCTCTGTTTTACTCTCTAACATATGGTTGCGCGATTAAACTAAAATTTATAGCTCCGAGGCGAGACGACGCTCGATAAGTTTTCTTAGCAGAAATTATGCATGTTGATATTAAATTTAGGAGCTGTGTGCAAATATCTTTCCAACGAAAATAATAAAAGCTCTACAAATTTTTGTTGAAATCTTCGTCGATTCCAACTGAAAGTGGATAGCTTACAACACTGCATGGAAGTGCGGTCTGAGTGGAAGGCGAACTCGACGTTATCCTATGTTATTTGGAAAACCCAATATTTCCAGATCGAATCATAAATTGTGGAGGACACGTGTCTTGAAGAGGAACTGTCGGTTAATCAAAAATGGGGGCTTAGTTGGAAATTTTGGAACCATTTACACTAACACTTTACACTATCTTACGAAGGTAAACGAGTTTAAAGTAAAAATAGAAATCTAAGAAGGTCGTAAATCATATTAGACGACGATCCTCATTATTAGCTATTGTTCTAAATATAGATAAGCAATAAAAGTAAATTTCCAGTAGAAACTGAATTTCGGCAAATTTCCAGTGAAAAATCTGAATTTCGTCAAAGTTTTAGTAAAAACCGTGAATTTCATCAAAATTTCAGTAAAAATTGAGAATTTTGTCAAATTTCCAATAAAAACTGTGAATTTAACCAAATTTCCAGTAAAAACTTTGAATTTGGTAGGCTTTTTGGAAAATCCGTAAAATTTGCAGGTTTAGCTGTGAATTTGGTTAAATTTCATTTTTTAACAGTAAGTTTCCAGTAGAAACTGTGAATATCGACAAATATCCAGTGAAAATTGTGAATTTCGACAAATTTTTAGTAAAAACTGTGAATTTCATCAAAATTCCAGTAAAAACTGTGAATATGGTAGGCTTTCTGGAAAATCCGTAAAATTTGCAGGTTTACCTGTGAATTTGGTTAAATTTCAACTTTTAACAGTAAATTTCCAGTAGAAACTCTTAATTTCATCAAATTTCCAGTAAAAACAGTAAATTTGGTAGGCTTCCTGGAAAATCCGTGAAATTTGTAGGTTTAGCTCTAAATTTGGTTAAATTTCAACTTTTAACAGTAAGTTTCTAGTAGAAACTGTGAATTTCGACAAATTTCCAGTAAAAACTGTGAATATGGTAGGCTTTCTGGAAAATCCGTAAAATTTGAAGGTTTAGCTGTGAATTTGGTTGAATTTCAACTTTTAACAGTATCTTTCTAGTAGAAACTGTGAATTTCGACAAATTTACAGTGAAAAACTGTGAATTTTATCAAATTTCCAGTAAAAATTGTGAATATGGTAGGCTTTCTGGAAAATCCGTAAAATTTGCAGGTTTAGCTGTGAATTTGGTTAAATTTCATTTTTTAACAGTAAATTTCCAGTAGAAACTGAATTTCATCAAATTTCCAGTAAAAACAGGAAATTTGGTAGGCTTTCTGGAAAATCCGTAAAATTTGTAGGTTTAGCTCTAAATTTGGTTAAATTTCAACTTTTAACAGTAAATTTCTAGTAGAAACTGTGAATTTCGACAAGTTTCCAGTAAAAATGTGAATTTCGACAAATTTTTAGTAAAGACTGTGAATTTCATCAAATTTCCAGTAAAAACTGTGAATATGGTAGGCTTTCTGGAAATTCCGTAAAATTTGTAGGTTTAGCTCTAAATTTGGTTAAATTTCAACTTTTAACAGTATCTTTCTAGTAGAAACTGTGAATTTCGACAAATTTACAGTGAAAAACTGTGAATTTTATCAAATTTCCAGTAAAAATTGTGAATATGGTAGGCTTTCTGGAAAATCCGTAAAATTTGCAGGTTTTGCTGTGAATTTGGTTAAATTTCATTTTTTAACAGTAAATTTCCAGTAGAAACTGAATTTCATCAAATTTCCAGTAAAAACAGGAAATTTGGTAGGCTTTCTGGAAAATCCGTAAAATTTTTAGCTTTAGCTCTAAATTTGGTTAAATTTCAACTTTTAACAGTAAATTTCTAGTAGAAACTGTGAATTTCGACAAGTTTCCAGTAAAAATGTAAATTTCGACAAAGTTTTAGTAAAAACTGTGAATTTCATCAAATTTCCAGTAAAAACTGTGAATATGGTAGGCTTTCTGGAAAATGTCTAAAATTTGCAGGTTTAGCTGTGAATTTGGTTAAATTGCATTTTTTAATAGTAAGTTTCCAGTAGAAACTGTGAATTTCGACAAATATCCAGTGAAAATTGTGAATTTCGACAAATTTTTAGTAATAACTGTGAATTTCATCAAATTTCCTGTAAAAACTGTGAATATGGTAGGCTTTCTGGAAAATCCGTAAAATTTGCAGGTTTAGATATGAATTTGGTTAAATTTCAACTTTTAACAGTATCTTTCTAGTAGAAACTGTGAATTTCGACAAATTTACAGTGAAAAACTGTGAATTTTATCAAATTTCCAGTAAAAATTGTGAATATGGTAGGCTTTCTGGAAAATCCGTAAAATTTGCAGGTTTAGCTGTGAATTTGGTTAAATTTCATTTTTTAACAGTAAATTTCCAGTAGAAACTGAATTTCATCAAATTTCCAGTAAAAACAGGAAATTTGGTAGGCTTTCTGGAAAATCCGTAAAATTTTTAGCTTTAGCTCTTAATTTGGTCAAATTTCAACTTTTAACAGTAAATTTCTAGTAGAAATTGTGAATTTCGACAAGTTTCCAGTAAAAATGTGAATTTCGACAAATTTTTAGTAAAGACTGTGAATTTCATCAAATTTCCAGTAAAAACTGTAAATATGGTAGGCTTTCTGGAAAATCCGTAAAATTTGTAGGTTTAGCTCTAAATTTGGTTAAATTTCAACTTTTAACAGTATCTTTCTAGTAGAAACTGTGAATTTCGACAAATTTACAGTGAAAAACTGTGAATTTTATCAAATTTTCAGTAAAAATTGTGAATATGGTAGGCTTTCTGGAAAATCCGTAAAATTTGCAGGTTTAGCTGTGAATTTGGTTAAATTTCATTTTTTAACAGTAAATTTCCAGAAGAAATTGAATTTCATCAAATTTCCAGTAGAAACAGGAAATTTGGTAGGCTTTCTGGAAAATCCGTAAAATTTTTAGCTTTAGCTCTAAATTTGGTTAAATTTCAACTTTTAACAGTAAATTTCTAGTAGAAATTGTGAATTTCGACAAGTTTCCAGTAAAAATGTGAATTTCGACAAATTTTTAGTAAAAACTGTGAATTTCATCAAATTTCCAGTAAAAACTGTGAATATGGTAGGCTTTCTGGAAAATGTGTAAAATTTGCAGGTTTAGCTGTGAATTTGGTTAAATTGCATTTTTTAAAAGTAAGTTTCCAGTAGAAACTGTGAATTTCGACAAATTTCCAGTAAAAATGTGAATTTCGACAAATTTTTAGTAAAAACTGTGAATTTCATCAAATTTCCTGTAAAAACTGTGAATATGGTAGGCTTTCTGGAAAATCCGTAAAATTTGCAGGTTTAGATGTGAATTTGGTTAAATTTCAACTTTTAAAAGTAAATTTCCAGTAGAAACTGTGAATTTCATCATATTTCCAGTAAAAACAGTAAATTTGGTAGGCTTTCTGGAAAATCCGTAAAATTTGTAGGTTTAGCTCTAAATTTGGTTAAATTTCAACTTTTAACAGTAAGTTTCTAGTAGAAACTGTGAATTTCGACAAATTTCCAGTAAAAATGTGAATTTCGACAAATTTTTAGTAAAAACTGTGAATTTCATCAAATTTCCAGTAAAAACAGTATATTTGGTAAGCTTTCTGGAAAATCCGTAAAATTTGCAGGTTTAGCTTTAAATTTGGTTAAATTTCAACTTTTAACAGTAAGTCGGTTTCTGTAGCGGACAACCGCTTTCAGGGGCGGCTCGTGACAATAAAAACAGGTGAGGCACATTTGAAGAAAACTATTATTGTTATTATTATCGGCCATTCAATATCGACAAGTGACAAAAACCACATGGACTAGACAAAGATAGAGAGTGAGGCTTGCCTCTAAGCATCTATATAGCACAGCAACAGCTGATAGATAGTCGGGGGGCATATTTCACTATTTTTCGATCATTCCCGAGAGATAGTCGGGGGGCATATTTCATTATTTTTCGATAGAGCGATTTTATGCTGCAAATGCTTATGGATGCGAATAGTAGAATAATAGATAAAATTTTGCTTGAAGAGGTGAATAGAAAACAAAATAGATAATCGATTAATGCGTGTATTGGTGGCCTCATCTGCCTCATAGGACAAGCCGCCCCTGACCGCTTTTGTTTTTCGGTCACCTTAAATTCGTAACTATAATAAATTTTTATCCGTCGCATTTCATTTGTTTTCGTTATATCAGCATCTAACGAAATGTAATTTAAAAACGATTTAATGTTTTTACCGCAACCAGTCATAAGATATAAAATATGGTTCGGTAAAATGAAATAAGACCGGTTTTTTTTTGTTCACGGTCTTTGTTCTGATATCGTGTTTTTCATATTATTGTTGTAATATTAGTTCACTTTTTACTCTTGATTCTTCCTGGGAATCTTAATAAAATAACGGCGCTTCTATTTCAAAACGTTTTGCAGGCAGGTAGATTTTATATATTAAATCAGATGTATGAGGTGAACTTATAAATTTTATCCGGACATTTTTCTATAAAACTGTTTTATTTGGTTAATATATGAAAACAAATACCGGATCACCATGACCATGGAGACTAGATAAGGAGATCGAATACGGAAAAATTGACAAAATCTGTCCTCAAAATCGTCTATCTAAGTAGTTTGTTTTTTCACCGCGGCGTCGATAGACCATTCCAGTATGACGTCACTGACAGGTCGGCCATATTGTTCTGGAGGGCACATATTCTCATATTCTATTCAGTTTTCATTGTTTACTCGTAAACAACGGATGATAGTTAGACGTTAGAAATAAGACAGAAAAGTTCTGGACCCATAAGAGCTCGTTGTGCTCATTCTCGGGCTAGTTAATCTGCCCTTGTGCATTCAGCACTGTGCTGTATTGCTGCAATTTTTGTGTAAGCACAATGAGTCTCCTATCTTTGTCTTGGCTGTTCCCACATATTCTTAGGTTTTTGAGTCCATTTCTGCATTAATTGGACGTCCTTCCTTCCATGCATTTCTGCCTGTTATCACTGCTTTTCCCAAGGCAAGCGTATCTTCCAACTTTTTGTATAGTTAGCTCGTTATACAACTTACCTTGTAGTTTGCTTATGAGCCCTTGCCCTCTGAAGTGTTAAACAGTCCCTTCACCCCGCCCTGTCTACAATTAACAGTGACTTGAAAGATTAAAAGTAGTTATTGAAAAAAAGTGCATCGAAAGCGAGAGAATGATGTAATGTAATTATTGAGGGATTTTAGTTAGCATAACGTGCAGCTCGTGATGAATTGAACAGGGTTGAAAAACAAAAATGAAAACTATATCATTTTTAGTAGCGTTCGACTTCTTGTATTTCTTTCTAGAGGATCGCGCAATGATTTCTCGCTCAGATGAAGACTGCATCAAGTACACACACACACATAATACCGTCTATTAGTTACGGTATACCACGGTTGAAAGAACCCTATATTCGAAAGCAATGAATAAATTCCATTTATGTTTATACCTTTAATAGTTTCTTCTATAAAAGATGGACTCCCAAGAACATGGTAATTGGTGAATAGACTATCTCGGCGCACGTTTATGGATAAAACCATTTAAATGTGGTTATATTTGAATGACAGTAGCGAACAACGCGGAAGTTAATAAAATATTTGATTGTCGATTTGCATCTTATGGTTATTACTGAAGTGATTTGAATAATCCTATTCAATCAAAGTTCAGTAGACTAGTAAATAAAATCATTTAAACGCATGAATTACAATCTCTCGATTGTGTTCAACACAAATGCGCCCCTTCACCCTACCGCCATACAAAAATACAGAGTGTGCAAATAATCTTCGATTCCTTTGATTTGTGAATATTATAAAAATTATTAATTTGTTTAGGTTTTTACGTTTTTGAAAATATTATTTGTAGGTAATATTGAACAATGAAACAGTTTTAAACTGATTTTACTATACATATCTGCTTTTTTTTTTCAAACAGTAATATAACCGCTTTTGCTTTGATATAGAAAATACACGTGACTGAGTTTTGTCGATTATTTCAATGATTAAAGTGATTTTCATTGACATACATAATGAACATTTGCTATTTGACTACATGCAAATAGTAGGTACTCTTAATCTACTTGTCAATAATGCATAATCAAACGAAATATTATTAATAAGTTTGTTCGTCAAAACGAAAAGTTTGTAACATGTCTATCGACCTGTTCCGATTTTATAGAATAAATCCTTTTAATTACCGCTCGTCGTCACATTAGCCACTTCCAATTATAGTTCTGTGATCTCAAATTCTTCAACCCTGACCATAAGATAATTGACGTTTGCCAACGGACGCTTCTATTTTTTCCAACGTCACGAGGGACAGCCCCTTTCCGCTATCGACTCTCTTCGAAGAAAGACCTCCATTTTTGAATCGCTTTTATACCTTTCCTATCTAATTAATTTTGATGTGATAAGCACAGCCCCTAGTATATAAGCGCTAGGCAAGGATATAACCCCAACCCTAGGCTAGGATACAATATATAAGACCTAGACCAGGATACCGCCCTAGACCAGGACACAGCTGCTAGGATACCGTTCTAATCAAGACATCTCTATCTTCCTATCTTCTTCGAGAATCTAGTCTCCTACCTTCTTCAACCATCACCTTTTTCGGAAACAACCACTTCATAAGCTAAGTACCTATAAAAGTACAAATTCCCCTCTCATTTGTTCATTTCCTGTGGCCGATTAATAAATATAAATTTGTTTTAAATCCTATTTTCTTTAATTTTTTTCAATCCTCAACCATAAAAGTTGAGAGAGATATCGCCCGGGGTAATTTTAAGTAAATTTTTTATTATTAACTTTTATTTAAATTCTACAACGCGTTTCTACCTTTTCCGCCTTGGTTTTTTTAAATTACTATTTTTTATCGACGACAAAAAGGTAGTGGCGCCCTCAATTTTTACAACCTTCTTGTTATTCTTGTGAGACATAAACTTGGGGTCGAATCACCCTTGAGAGGAGTCTCTAGCCGGAGCCCTTCAAGCTGAAGCGATTACCGTTACAAATTAGCGCCTCTTACCGTTATAAGTTTTTGAAAACCATTTAGTTCAACCTGAAAAAAACAGAATAATCGAAATGCAGTCGTCTTATACAAAAATAAGTGAAAAATTCAACATTTGACAATTATTGACCATTTTAGACCATTTTTCCAAATTTTAACAATTATTGACCATTTTAGACCATTTTTCCAAATTTTAACAATTATTGACCATTTTTCACAATTTTTGGCAGGTTCTGACAATTATTGACCATTTTTGACAATTTTTTACAATTATTGACCATTTTTGACATTTTTTTATAATTATTGACAATTTTTTCAAAATTTTTGACCATTTTCCAAAAATTCAACAATTATTGACCACTTTTGACAGTTTCTGATGATTATTGACCATTTTTGGCAACTTTCAAAAATTTTGACAGTTATTGTAAATTTTTCAAAATATTTAACAATTATTGACTATTTTTGACCATGTTTTAAAATATTTGAGCGTATTTGACAGTTTTTGACAATTTTTGACAGATTCTGACAATTATTGACAATTTTTGACAATGTTTCAAAAATTTTGACCATTTCTCAAAAATGTTGGCAATTTTTAACAATTATTGACCATTTTTGACAGTCATTTATAATTATTGACCAATTTTTCAAAATTTTGACAGTTTTTGACATTTATTGACCATTTTTCCAAATTTTTGAAGATATTTGGCAATTATTAACCATTTTTTCAAAATTTTGACAGTTTTTGACAATTATTGACCATTTTCCAAATTTTAGACCATATTTCAATACTTTTGACAATTTTTCAAAAATTTTAACATATTTGCCAATTTGACAGTTTTGACAATTATTGATCATTTATGAAAATTTTTCAAAAATTTTGACCATTTTTCCAAATTTTAACAATTATTGACAATTTTTGAGCATTTTTCACAGGTTCTGACAATTATTGACCATTTTTGACAATTTTTCGAAAATTTTGACAAGTTTTTACAATTATTGACCATTTTTTACAGTTTTTATAAATATTGACCATTTTTTCAAAATTTTTGACCATTTTTCAAAATTTTAACAATTATTGACCATTTTTGACACTTTCTGACAATTATTAACCATTTTTGACAATTTTTCGAAAATTTTGACCATTTTTCCAAATTTTAACAATTATTGACAATTTTTGAGCATTTTTCACAGGTTCTGACAATTATTGACCATTTTTGACAATTTTTCGAAAATTTTGACAAGTTTTTACAATTATTGACCATTTTTTACAGTTTTTATAAATATTGACCATTTTTTCAAAATTTTAACAATTTTTGACCATTTTTCAAAATTTTAACAATTATTGACCATTTTTGACACTTTCTGACAATTATTAACCATTTTTGACAATTTTTCAAAATTTTGATTTTGATTTTTTTGCAACAAAAATGACCTAATTCCTCCCAAACATTCCACTAATCTGGAAAGCCAGCGTATATTGCTGTGTAATGGAATATCTGGATATGCACTTTCCATCTCTTGTAATAATGAGTTAAAGAAGAACGACCAGCATTGTAGTTGACAACTTTTACAACAGTATCAATCACAGATTTTAACCTTCCGCTAGAGATCTTCGAGCATAAACTTCCGTGATGAATAATTCAATGAAAGTGATCGACCAATTCGTGCAGAAAGAAGAGATACAAATCCCTTAGTTAAGTCTAGTCCCCATTTCTCACAATTCTGATAATATATCTTCTCCTCTTGTCCTTCCTTCTAATGGTAGCAAACAGATCATTTCTTCATAAACATATTGTCAAAATAACGATTGCCGACTAACTGGGAAATGTCATTAACGTCAACACTTTCATCCAACGAAATACCAAATACGATATTCCGTTTAATGAAGTCGATCTGTTGTTTCCGTACATTTTCTGTACATTTCAGTTACAGGTTGATAAATAATGTTACGATTAACTATCCTGGGTCCGTCCAATAATAACACCTGGTACAACTTTTACCACTAAATTTGATTTCGGAACTTATATTTACAATAGCTCGTACTAAACTAAACTAACTCCAACTAAATACACGCTTATATAATGGTAAATCCGCCTTTTAGAATTTTTCCGTATAATCGTGGCAATGCCGCTCACCGGGCGTTCGAAATGCCGAGAATCGCCTGCTCGCGTCTTCTCTTTTCTAGAAACGTACCGTCGCGGTCGCGTCGTTCTAGCCTGACCTGCCGTCACTTAACTCGGTCGAGCTACGTTGCCAGCTTGTGTACAGTTCCGTAGATTATTTTGAATTTACAATTATTGTCATCACAATCATTGAACGTGGGTAAATTTGGTGAGAGTTTTTGTGTTTTTCTTTGAATTCTCTATTAGGCACCATTTTCGAGAAATA
Organism: Lochmaea crataegi; assembly: GCA_947563755.1. Taxonomy (NCBI): domain Eukaryota; kingdom Metazoa; phylum Arthropoda; class Insecta; order Coleoptera; family Chrysomelidae; genus Lochmaea; species Lochmaea crataegi. Next base: position 255,777 of record CANOBC010000059.1, read on the forward strand.
TCCAATTTTTCTCATTATATTTAATTTTAAAAACTGACAACCGTTACCAGTTGAATTACATTAAATAACATGAAAATTGGCGGTATTTTCGATGGTTCAGTGGTGCTACTATATTATAGAGTACGAGTACCTAAAAAATGTAAATTCATTCTAAACACCAAAAGCGGAATGTATTCCCTGTTTTTTCTCACATCAGAATGGTGAATTATAAGCTATTTAAAATGATCTCCTAAAAAAACGTGGGAACTTACAACTGTTTTACAAATTTGAATTAACTTTGTCTTTCAAGATACATAATGATTTCTTTTGTTTAACAGTTATCCACTTTGTTAAATTGATTTAATTAAAGAAACAACTCTACACTTATTAGGAACAACATTCATAGTGCATCAGTATACAGAGAGAGAGGGTAGTTTTCATTGAATTGCTCTGTATATGAATTATTTAAAAAAAAATATTTTCAAACTAAAAGTTTTTGAATGCACAAAATCTCTGTTACAAAAAAATACGTATATAAATAAAAACGAAAGATCCAACAATAATATCTGTTTGCGCCACCCGCTTATTTTTTTCAATAATTGTGCGCCCGGCTCATGTACTAATTTTCAATTGAATTTAATACCAGTTTCTTGAACATTAACTTAGTTTTTTGATAAGAGACCAGTTTTGGCATTCATTGTTGAATTCATTGTTGCTCAAGGAAACAACTCGTTTCCATTTTTTTTAAAAGTTAATTTTCTTTGGTTAAACCGCTATTATAATATTAATTAGAACCGCTACATTATATCATCTCCGTTATTATATTTATATATATAACTTTACATTGACTTTATTTGTGTCATCAATGGCATTAATTAAGCTAAAGGCGAAACGATCGATCGTGGAGCTAGTGATTAGAAGAAACCAACGTTTTGGGTAAGTTCCTTTCAGTTAAAGTTTTGTAACAACGATTCGCCAATTGTAGACAAAAGTTCATTTTTTTCATATACAGTCCACTTTTTCAAGCCACCGAGCTTACAAAATAAGTTGTCTTCATCTACAACTTTTTTAAATATTTGACAATTTTTTCAAATTTTAACAATTATTGACCAATTTTGACAATGATTGATCATTTTTGACAATTTTTCAAAAATTTTGACCATTTTAGGCCATTTTTTCCAAATTTTAACAATTATTGACCATTTTTGACAATTTTTCAGCATTTTTGACAGGTTTTGACAAATATAGACCATTTTTGACAATTTTTCAAAAATTTTGACCATTTTTCAAAATTTTTGACAATTTTCTACAATTATTGACCATTTTTTACAGTTTTTATAATTATTCACCATTTTTCAAAATTTTAAGAATTATTGACCATTTTTGTCACTTTCTGACAATTATTAACCATTTTTGACAATTTTTAAAAAAATTTTGATTTTGATTTCTTGCAACAAAAATGACTTAATTCCTCCAAAACATTCAGTTGTCTTCATCTACAATTTTTTTTTAATTTCCCATTAAAGTGTTTCAAACCAAGTCCGGATTACATCAGTTGGAGATTCAAAAATTTTGACCATTTCTCAAAAATTTTGACAATTATTGACCATTTTTGACAGTCTTTTATAATTATTGACCATTTTTTCAAAATTTTGACAGTTTTTGACATTTATTGACCATTTTTCCAAATTTTTGGAAATATTTGGCAATTATTAACCATTTTCTCAAAATTTTGACAATTTTTGACAATTATTGACCATTTTTCCAAATTTTTGACCATATTTCAAAATTTTTGACAATTTTTCAAAAAATTTAACATATTTGTCAATTAGAGGGAGAGACAATTTTGACAGGTTCTGACAATTATTGATCAATTTTTCAAAATTTTTGACTATTTTTTCAAATTTTAACAATTATTGACCAATTTTGACAATTATTGATAATTTTTGACTATTTTTCAAAAATGTTGATCATTTTAGGCAATTTTTCCAAATTTTAAGAATTATTGACCATTTTGACAATTTTTCAGCATTTTTGACAGGTTTTGACAATTATAGACCATTTTTGACAGTTTTATAATTATTTACCATTTTTGACAGTTTTTATAATTATTGACCATTTTTCAAAATTTTAACAATTATTGACCATTTTTGACACTTTCTGACAATTATTAACCATTTTTGACAATTTTTAAAAAATTTTGATTTTGATTTTTTTGCAACAAAAATGACTTAATTCCTCCAAAACATTCAGTTGTCTTCATCTACAACTTTTTTAAATTTCCCATTAAAGTGTTTCAAACCAACTCTGGATTACATCATTTGGAGATTCAAAAATTTTGACCATTTCTCAAAAATTTTGACAATTTTTAACAATTATTGACCATTTTTGACAGTCTTTTATAAATATTGACCATTTTTTCAAAATTTTGACAGTTTTTGACATTTATTGACCAATTTTGACAATTATTGATCATTTTTGACAATTTTTCAAAAATTTTGACCATTTTAGGCCATTTTTCAAAATTTTGACAATTATTGATCATTTTTGACAATTTTTCAAAATTTTGACAATTTCTACAATTATTGACCATTTTTGACAGTTTTTATAATTATTGACCATTTTTCAAAATTTTAACAATTATTGACCATTTTTGACACTTTCTGACAATTATTAACCATTTTTGACAATTTTTAAAAATTTTGATTTTGATTTTTTTGCAACAAAAATGACTTAATTCCTCCAAAACATTCAGTTG
>CANOBC010000060.1:0-11873 GCA_947563755.1 Lochmaea crataegi
CTCAATAGAGTCTAAAACAACGCAAAACACACAATTCGACGTTATACCATCCAAATACGCGGAGTCTCAAGTTACAACTCCCCCAAAGGGTCAATGGAACTCGGAATCACTCAAAACTTCTCAATTCTACTATAAAGATCACAAGATATCTTAATAATTGACAAACTCACACAAATATACCTGAAAACAAGAACCAGCTTGCAATTCGACCACTTTCCATTCTCTACTTCTCATATACAGACAAAAACACGTAAGAAGTCTCAATAGAGTCTAAAACAACGCAAAACACACAATTCGACGTTATACCATCCAAATACGCGGAATCTCTAGTTACAACTCCCCCAAAGGGTCAATGGAACTCGGAATCACTCAAAACTTCTCAATTCTACTATAAAGATAACAAGATAACTTAATAATTGACAAACTCACTCAAATATACCTGAAAACAAGAACTAGTTTGCAATTCGACCATTTTCCATTCTCTACCTCTCAAATACAGACAAAAACTGGTAAGAAGTCTCAATAGAGTCTAAAACAACGCAAAACACACAATTCGACGTTATACCATCCAAATACACGGAATCTCAAGTTACAACTCCCCCAAAGGGTCAATGGAATTCGGAATCACTCAAAACTTCTCAATTTTACTATAAAGATCACAAGATAACTTAATAATTGACAAACTCACTCAAATATACCTGAAAACAAGAACTAGCTTGCAATTCGACCATTTTCCATTCTCTACTTCTCATATACAGACAAAAACACGTAAGAAGTCTCAATAGAGTCTAAAACAACGCAAAACACACAATTCGACGTTATACCATCCAAATACGCGGAATCTCACGTTACAACTCCCCCAAACGGTCAATAGAACTCGGAATCACTCAAAACTTCTCAATTCTACTATAAAGATCACAAGATAACTTAATAATTGACGAACTCTCTCAAATATTCCTGAAAACAAGAACTAGCTTGCAATTCGACCACTTTCCATTCTCTACTTCTCATATACAGACAAAAACACGTAAGAAGTCTCAATAGAGTCTAAAACAACGCAAAACACACAATTCGACGTTATACCATCCAAGTACGCGGAATCTCACGTTACAACTCCCCCAAAGGGTCAATGGAACTCGGAATCACTCAAAGCTTCTCAATTCTACTATAAAGATTACAAGATAACTTAATAATTGACAAACTCACTCAAATATACCTGAAAACAAGAACCAGCTTGCAATTCGACCACTTTCCATTCTCTACCTCTCAAATACAGACAAAAACTGGTAAGAAGTCTCAATAGAGTCTAAAACAACGCAAAACACACAATTCGACGTTATACCATCCAAATACACGGAATCTCTAGTTACAACTCCCCCAAAGGGTCAATGGAACTCGGAATCACTCAAAAATTCTCAATTCTACTATAAAGAACACAAGATAACTTAATAATTGACAAACTCACTCAAATATACCTGAAAACAAGAACTAGCTTGCAATTCGACCATTTTCCATTCTCTACCTCTCAAATACAGACAAAAACTGGTAAGAAGTCTCAATAGAGTCTAAAACAACGCAAAACACACAATTCGACGTTATACCATCCAAATACACGGAATCTCAAGTTACAACTCCCCCAAAGGGTCAATGGAACTCGGAATCACTCAAAACTTCTCAATTCTACTATAAAGATCACAAGATAACTTATTAATTGACAAACTCACTCAAATATACCTGAAAACAAGAACTAGCTTGCAATTCGACCATTTTCCATTCTCTACCTCTCAAATACAGACAAAAACACGTAAGAAGTCTCAATAGAGTCTAAAACAACGCAAAGCACACAATTCGACGTTATACCATCCAAATACGCGAAATCTCAAGTTACAACTCCCCCAAAGGGTCAATGGAACTCGGAATCACTCAAAAATTCTCAATTCTACTATAAAGAACACAAGATAACTTAATAATTGACAAACTCTCTCAAATATACCTGAAAACAAGAACTAGCTTGCAATTCGACCACTTTCCATTCTCTACTTCTCAAATACAGACAATAACACGTAAGGAGTCTCAATAGAGTCTAAAACAACGCAAAACACACAATTCGACGTTATACCATCCAAATACGCGAAATCTCTAGTTACAACTCCCCCAAAGGGTCAATGGAACTCGGAATCACTCAAAACTTGTCAATTCTACTATAAAGATCACAAGATATCTTAATAATTGACAAACTCACACAAATATACCTGAAAACAAGAACCAGCTTGCAATTCGACCACTTTCCATTCTCTACTTCTCATATACAGACAAAAACACGTAAGAAGTCTCAATAGAGTCTAAAACAACGCAAAACACACAATTCGTCGTTATACCATAGAAATACGCGGAATCTCTAGTTACAACTCCCCCAAAGGGTCAATGGAACTCGGAATCACTCAAAACTTCTCAATTCTACTATAAAGATCACAAGATAACTTAATAATTGACAAACTCACTCAAATATACCTGAAAACAAAAACTAGCTTGCAATTCGACCATTTTCCATTCTCTACCTCTCAAATACAGACAAAAACTGGTAAGAAGTCTCAATAGAGTCTAAAACAACGCAAAACACACAATTCGACGTTATACCATCCAAATACACGGAATCTCAAGTTACAACTCCCCCAAAGGGTCAATGGAATTCGGAATCACTCAAAACTTCTCAATTCTACTATAAAGATCACAAGATAACTTAATAATTGACAAACTCACACAAATATACCTGAAAACAAGAACCAGCTTGCAATTCGACCACTTTCCATTCTCTACTTCTCAAATACAGACAAAAACACGTAAGAAGACTCAATAGAGTCTAAAACAACGCAAAACACACAATTCGACGTTATACCATCCAAATACGCGGAGTCTCAAGTTACAACTCCCCCAAAGGGTCAATGGAACTCGGAATCACTCAAAACTTCTCAATTCTACTATAAAGATCACAAGATATCTTAATAATTGACAAACTCACACAAATATACCTGAAAACAAGAACCAGCTTGCAATTCGACCACTTTCCATTCTCTACTTCTCATATACAGACAAAAACACGTAAGAAGTCTCAATAGAGTCTAAAACAACGCAAAACACACAATTCGACGTTATACCATCCAAATACGCGGAATCTCTAGTTACAACTCCCCCAAAGGGTCAATGGAACTCGGAATCACTCAAAACTTCTCAATTCTACTATAAAGATAACAAGATAACTTAATAATTGACAAACTCACTCAAATATACCTGAAAACAAGAACTAGTTTGCAATTCGACCATTTTCCATTCTCTACCTCTCAAATACAGACAAAAACTGGTAAGAAGTCTCAATAGAGTCTAAAACAACGCAAAACACACAATTCGACGTTATACCATCCAAATACACGGAATCTCAAGTTACAACTCCCCCAAAGGGTCAATGGAATTCGGAATCACTCAAAACTTCTCAATTCTACTATAAAGATCACAAGATAACTTAATAATTGACAAACTCACTCAAATATACCTGAAAACAAGAACTAGCTTGCAATTCGACCATTTTCCATTCTCTACTTCTCATATACAGACAAAAACACGTAAGAAGTCTCAATAGAGTCTAAAACAACGCAAAACACACAATTCGACGTTATACCATCCAAATACGCGGAATCTCACGTTACAACTCCCCCAAACGGTCAATAGAACTCGGAATCACTCAAAACTTCTCAATTCTACTATAAAGATCACAAGATAACTTAATAATTGACGAACTCTCTCAAATATTCCTGAAAACAAGAACTAGCTTGCAATTCGACCACTTTCCATTCTCTACTTCTCATATACAGACAAAAACACGTAAGAAGTCTCAATAGAGTCTAAAACAACGCAAAACACACAATTCGACGTTATACCATCCAAGTACGCGGAATCTCACGTTACAACTCCCCCAAAGGGTCAATGGAACTCGGAATCACTCAAAGCTTCTCAATTCTACTATAAAGATTACAAGATAACTTAATAATTGACAAACTCACTCAAATATACCTGAAAACAAGAACTAGCTTGCAATTCGACCATTTTCCATTCTCTTCCTCTCAAATACAGACAAAAACACGTAAGAAGTCTCAATAGAGTCTAAAACAACGCAAAACACACAATTCGACGTTATACCATCCTAATACGCGAAATCTCTAGTTACAACTCCCCCAAAGGGTCAATGGAACTCGGAATCACTCAAAACTTCTTAATTCTACTATAAAGATCACAAGATAACTTAATAATTGACAAACTCACTCAAATATGCCTGAAAACAAGAACTAGCTTGCAATTCGACCATTTTCCATTCTCTACCTCTCAAATACAGACAAAAACTGGTAAGAAGTCTAAATAGAGTCTAAAACAACGCAAAACACACAATTCGACGTTATACCATCCAATTACGCGGAATCTCACGTTACAACTCCCCCAAAGGGTCAATGGAACTCGGAATCACTCAAAACTTCTCAATTCTACTATAAAGATCACAAGATAACTTAATAATTGACAAACTTACTCAAATATACCTGAAAACAAGAACTAGCTTGCAATTCGACCATTTTCCATTCTCTATCTCTCAAATACAGACAAAAACTGGTAAGAAGTCTCAATAGAGTCAAAAACAATGCAAAACACACAATTCGACGTTATACCATCCAAATACACGGAATCTCAAGTTACAACTCCCCCAAAGGGTCAATGGAACTCGGAATCACTCGAAACTTCTCAATTCTACTATAAAGATCACAAGATAACTTAATAATTGACAAACTCACTCAAATATACCTGAAAACAAGAACTAGCTTGCAATTCGACCATTTTCCATTCTCTACCTCTCAAATACAGACAAAAACACGTAAGAAGTCTCAATAGAGTCTAAAACAACGCAAAACACACAATTCGACGTTATACCATCCAAATACGCGAAATCTCTAGTTACAACACCCCCAAAGGGTCAATGGAACTCGGAATCACTCAAAACTTCTCAATTCTACTATAAAGATCACAAGATAACTTAATAATTGACAAACTCACTCAAATATACCTGAAAACAAGAACTAGCTTGCAATTCGACCACTTTCCATTCTCTACTTCTCATATACAGACAAAAACACGTAAGAAGTCTCAATAGAGTCTAAAACAACGCAAAACACACAATTCGACGTTATACCATCCAAATACGCGAAATCTCTAGTTACAACTCCCCCAAAGGGTCAATGGAACTCGGAATCACTCAAAACTTCTCAATTCTACTATAAAGATCACAAGATAACTTAATAATTGACAAACTCACTCAAATATGCCTGAAAACAAGAACTAGCTTGCAATTCGACCATTTTCCATTATCTACCTCTCAAATACAGACAAAAACTGGTAAGAAGTCTAAATAGAGTCTAAAACAACGCAAAACACACAATTCGACGTTATACCATCCAAATACACGGAATCTCAAGTTACAACTCCCCCAAAGGGTCAATGGAACTCGGAATCACTCAAAACTTCTCAATTCTACTATAAAGATCACAAGATAACTTAATAATTGACAAACTCACTCAAATATACCTGAAAACAAGAACTAGCTTGCAATTCGACCATTTTCCATTCTCTACCTCTCAAATACAGACAAAAACACGTAAGAAGTCTCAATAGAGTCTAAAACAACGCAAAGCACACAATTCGACGTTATACCATCCAAATACGCGAAACCTCAAGTTACAACTCCCCCAAAGGGTCAATGGAACTCGGAATCACTCAAAACTTCTCAATCCTACTATAAAGAACACAAGATAACTTAATAATTGACAAACTCACTCAAATATACCTGAAAACAAGAACTAGCTTGCAATTCGACCATTTTCCATTCTCTACCTCTCAAATACAGACAAAAACACGTAAGAAGTCTCAATAGAGTCTGAAACAACGCAAAACACACAATTCGACGTTATACCATCCAAATACGCGGAATCTCTAGTTACAACTCCCCCAAAGGGTCAATGGAACTCGGAGTCACTCAAAACTTCTCAATTCTACTATAAAGATCACAAGATAACTTAATAATTGACAAACTCACTCAAATATACCTGAAAACAAGAACTAGCTTGCAATTCGACCATTTTCCATTCTCTACCTCTCAAATGCAGACAAAAACTGGTAAGAAGTCTCAATAGAGTCTAAAACAACGCAAAACACACAATTCGACGTTATACCATCCAAATACACGGAATCTCAAGTTACAGCTCCCCCAAAGGATCAATGGAATTCGGAATCACTCAAAACTTCTCAATTCTACTATAAAGATCACAAGATAACTTAATAATTGACAAACTCACTCAAATATACCTGAAAACAAGAACTAGCTTGCAATTCGACCATTTTCCATTCTCTACTTCTCATATACAGACAAAAACACGTAAGAAGTCTCAATAGAGTCTAAAACAACGCAAAACACACAATTCGACGTTATACCATCCAAGTACGCGGAATCTCACGTTACAACTCCCCCAAAGGGTCAATGGAACTCGGAATCACTCAAAACTTCTCAATTCTACTATAAAGATTACAAGATAACTTAATAATTGACAAACTCACTCAAATATACATGAAAACAAGAACTAGCTTGCAATTCGACCATTTTCCATTCTCTAGCTCTCAAATACAGACAAAAACACGTAGAAGTCTCAATAGAGTCTAAAACAACGCAAAACACACAATTCGACGTTATACCATCCAAATACGCGGAATCTCACGTTACAACTCCCCCAAAGGGTCAATGGAACTCGGAATCACTCAAAACTTCTCAATTCTACTATAAAGATCACAAGATAACTTAATAATTGACAAACTTACTCGAATATACCTGAAAACAAGAACTAGCTTGCAATTCGCCCATTTTCCATTCTCTACCTCTCAAATACAGACAAAAACACGTAAGAAGTCTCAATAGAGTCTGAAACAACGCAAAACACACAATTCGACGTTATACCATCCAAATACGCGGAATCTCAGGTTACAACTCCTCCAAAGGGTCAATGGAACTCGGAATCACTCAAAACTTCTCAATTCTACTATAAAGATCACAAGATAACTTAATAATTGACAAACTCTCCCAAATATACCTGAAAACAAGAACTAGCTTGTAATTCGACCACTTTCCATTCTCTACTTCTCATATACAGACAAAAACACGTAAGAAGTCTCAATAGAGTCTAAAACAACGCAAAACACACAATTCGACGTTATACCATCCAATTACGCGGAATCTCACGTTACAACTCCCCCAAAGGGTCAATGGAACTCGGAATCACTCAAAACTTCTCAATTCTACTATAAAGATTACAAGATAACTTAATAATTGACAAACTCACTCAAATATACCTGAAAACAAGAACTAGCTTGCAATTCGACCATTTTCCATTCTCTACCTCTCAAATACAGACAAAAACACGTAAGAAGTCTCAATAGAGTCTAAAACAACGCAAAACACACAATTCGACGTTATACCATCCAAATACGCGGAATCTCACGTTACAACTCCCCCAAAGGGACAATGGAACTCGGAATCACTCAAAACTTCTCAATTCTACTATAAAGATCACAAGATAACTTAATAATTGACAAACTTACTCAAATATACCTGAAAACAAGAACTAGCTTGCAATTCGACCATTTTCCATTCTCTATCTCTCAAATACAGACAAAAACTGGTAAGAAGTCTCAATAGAGTCTAAAACAATGCAAAACACACAATTCGACGTTATACCATCCAAATACACGGAATCTCAAGTTACAACTCCCCCAAAGGGTCAATGGAACTCGGAATCACTCGAAACTTCTCAATTCTACTATAACGATCACAAGATAACTTAATAATTGACAAACTCACTCAAATATACCTGAAAACAAGAACTAGCTTGCAATTCGACCATTTTCCATTCTCTACCTCTCAAATACAGACAAAAACACGTAAGAAGTCTCAATAGAGTCTAAAATAACGCAAAACACACAATTCGACGTTATACCATCCAAATACGCGAAATCTCTAGTTACAACACCCCCAAAGGGTCAATGGAACTTGGAATCACTCAAAACTTCTCAATTCTACTATAAAGATCACAAGATAACTTAATAATTGACAAACTCACTCAAATATACCTGAAAACAAGAACTAGCTTGCAATTCGACCACTTTCCATTCTCTACTTCTCATATACAGACAAAAACACGTAAGAAGTCTCAATAGAGTCTAAAACAACGCAAAACACACAATTCGACGTTATACCATCCAAATACGCGGAATCTCACGTTACAACTCCCCCAAAGGGTCAATGGAACTCGGAATCACTCAAAACCCTCAATTCTACTACAAAGATCACAAGATAACTTAATAATTGACAAACTCACTCAAATATACCTGAAAACAAGAACTAGCTTGCAATTCGACCATTTTCCATTCTCTACCTCTCAAATACAGACAAAAACTGGTAAGAAGTCTCAATAGAGTCTAAAACAACGCAAAACACACAATTCGACGGCATACCATCCAAATACACGGAATCTCTAGTTACAACTCCCCCAGAGGGTCAATGGAACTCGGAATCACTCAAAACTTCTCAATTCTACTATAAAGATCACAAGATAACTTAATAATTGACAAACTCACTCAAATATACCTGAAAACAAGAACTAGCTTGCAATTCGACCATTTTCCATTCTCTATCTCTCAAATACAGACAAAAACTGGTAAGAAGTCTCAATAGAGTCTAAAACAACGCAAAACACACAATTCGACGTTATACCATCCAAATACACGGAATCTCAAGTTACAACTCCCCCAAAGGGTCAATGGAACTCGGAATCACTCAAAACTTCTCAATTCTACTATAAAGATCACAAGATAACTTAATAATTGACAAACTCACTCAAATATACCTGAAAACAAGAACTAGCTTGCAATTCGACCATTTTCCATTCTCTACCTCTCAAATACAGACAAAAACACGTAAGAAGACTCAATAGAGTCTAAAACAACGCAAAATACACAATTCGACGTTATACCATCCAAATACGCGGAATCTCACGTTACAACTCCCCCAAAGGGTCAATGGAACTCGGAATCACTCAAAACCCTCAATTCTACTATAAAGATCACAAGATAACTTAATAATTGACAAACTCACTCAAATATACCTGAAAACAAGAACTAGCTTGCAATTCGACCATTTTCCATTCTCTACCTCTCAAATACAGACAAAAACTGGTAAGAAGTCTCAATAGAGTCTAAAACAACGCAAAACACACAATTCGACGTTATACCATCCAAATACACGGAATCTCTAGTTACAACTCCCCCAAAGGGTCAATGGAACTCGGAATCACTCAAAACTTCTCAATTCTACTATAAAGATCACAAGATAACTTAATAATTGACAAACTCACTCAAATATACATGAAAACAAGAACTAGCTTGCAATTCGACCATTTTCCATTCTCTACCTCTCAAATACAGACAAAAACACGTAGAAGTCTCAATAGAGTCTAAAACAACGCAAAACACACAATTCGACGTTATACCATCCAAATACGCGGAATCTCACGTTACAACTCCCCCAAAGGGTCAATGGAACTCGGAATCACTCAAAACTTCTCAATTCTACTATAAAGATCACAAGATAACTTAATAATTGACAAACTTACTCAAATATACCTGAAAACAAGAACTAGCTTGCAATTCGACCATTTTCCATTCTCTATCTCTCAAATACAGACAAAAACTGGTAAGAAGTCTCAATAGAGTCTAAAACAATGCAAAACACACAATTCGACGTTATACCATCCAAATACACGGAATCTCAAGTTACAACTCCCCCAAAGGGTCAATGGAACTCGGAATCACTCGAAACTTCTCAATTCTACTATAAAGATCACAAGATAACTTAATAATTGACAAACTCTCTCAAATATTCCTGAAAACAAGAACTAGCTTGCAATTCGACCACTTTCCATTCTCTACTTCTCATATACAGACAAAAACACGTAAGAAGTCTCAATAGAGTCTAAAACAACGCAAAACACACAATTCGACGTTATACCATCCAAGTACGCGGAATCTCACGTTACAACTCCCCCAAAGGGTCAATGGAACTCGGAATCACTCAAAACTTCTCAATTCTACTATAAAGATTACAAGATAACTTAATAATTGACAAACTCACTCAAATATACCTGAAAACAAGAACTAGCTTGCAATTCGACCATTTTCCATTCTCTTCCTCTCAAATACAGACAAAAACACGTAAGAAGTCTCAATAGAGTCTAAAACAACGCAAAACAACACAATTCGACGTTATACCATCCAAATACGCGAAATCTCTAGTTACAACTCCCCCAAAGGGTCAATGGAACTCGGAATCACTCGAAACTTCTCAATTCTACTATAAAGATCACAAGATAAGTTAATAATTGACAAACTCACTCAAATATACCTGAAAACAAGAACTAGCTTGCAATTCGACCATTTTCCATTCTCTACCTCTCAAATACAGACAAAAACACGTAAGAAGTCTCAATAGAGTCTAAAACAACGCAAAACACACAATTCGACGTTATACCATCCAAATACGCGAAATCTCTAGTTACAACACCCCCAAAGGGTCAATGGAACTTGGAATCACTCAAAACTTCTCAATTCTACTATAAAGATCACAAGATATCTTAATAATTGACAAACTCACTCAAATATACCTGAAAACAAGAACTAGCTTGCAATTCGACCACTTTCCATTCTCTACTTCTCATATACAGACAAAAACACGTAAGAAGTCTCAATAGAGTCTAAAACAACGCAAAACACACAATTCGACGTTATACCATCCAAATACGCGGAATCTCACGTTACAACTCCCCCAAAGGGTCAATGGAACTCGGAATCACTCAAAAACCCTCAATTCTACTATAAAGATCACAAGATAACTTAATAATTGACAAACTCACTCAAATATACCTGAAAACAAGAACTAGCTTGCAATTCGACCATTTTCCATTCTCTACCTCTCAAATACAGACAAAAACTGGTAAGAAGTCTCAATAGAGTCTAAAACAACGCAAAACACACAATTCGACGTTATACCATCCAAATACACGGAATCTCTAGTTACAACTCCCCCAAAGGGTCAATGGAACTCGAAATCACTCAAAACTTCTCAATTCTACTATAAAGATCACAAGATAACTTAATAATTGACAAACTCACTCAAATATACATGAAAACAAGAACTAGCTTGCAATTCGACCATTTTCCATTCTCTACCTCTCAAATACAGACAAAAACACGTAGAAGTCTCAATAGAGTCTAAAACAACGCAAAACACACAATTCGACGTTATACCATCCAAATACGCGGAATCTCACGTTACAACTCCCCCAAAGGGTCAATGGAACTCGGAATCACTCAAAACTTCTCAATTCTACTATAAAAGATCACAAGATAACTTAATAATTGACAAACTTACTCAAATATACCTGAAAACAAGAACTAGCTTGCAATTCGACCATTTTCCATTCTCTATCTCTCAAATACAGACAAAAACTGGTAAGAAGTCTCAATAGAGTCTAAAACAATGCAAAACACACAATTCGACGTTATACCATCCAAATACACGGAATCTCAAGTTACAACTCCCCCAAAGGGTCAATGGAACTCGGAATCACTGGAAACTTCTCAATTCTACTATAAAGATCACAAGATAACTTAATAATTGACAAACTCTCTCAAATATTCCTGAAAACAAGAACTAGCTTGCAATTCGACCACTTTCCATT
>CANOBC010000061.1:0-57336 GCA_947563755.1 Lochmaea crataegi
TTTTTTGAGCTAATTTTGAGGTTATGTGGAAAAGTCACTGATGTAAAAGTTGTAGATTTTCTCAAGATCTACAACTTTTATGATCAACTTTTTATTCTAAGAACTCAACTTTGCCAGAGATCGCAATAATGTCTTTTCCCACCTCCCCCAAAAAGGTTGTTTTTTACCGAAAAAAACGTCAAAATTAGCAAAATCTCGGATTGTTAACGTATCGATAATTAATATTCGATATTCTACTTTATCGATACGATCTGTATCGATACATAATATCGATACTTTCTAGTGTATCGCGCAACTCTAAACCGAACTACAATTTCAACCTCTATACAGAATTATATGTATATTTAAATAATAATAAAAACATGAAGTGTAAGCTTGATTAGGAACGTAAAGCCATTCACGATCATATCTTTACCGACTCTAGGGATTTATAAATCCTCAATTTGTCCATGGTTGTAAAAGTTATGTTCAGTTGGAATTTAATATTAACTCAATTAAACCATCAGACAGTCGATAGTTTCGGAAGATATAATTATCAATAATCGATAATTACAATAAAAGTAGCCAGTAGGAGCAATCTTCTTAAAGGAATAATTTACAGTCATTTTAACGATTTAAATATTTGTAAGGATTATTTTACACTGAAAAAAAAATGTTAAGTAGACTACAAATCAGACGATCTAATAATTTGGTAATGGTCTATTTTTGCTACTGATGAAATAAAACAAATTAATTTGTTTAAATCTTCATTATTTATTTTGAACTAACGTTAAAATTAAAATTAGTGACGCGTTTCGCTACACAGTAGCTTTTTCAAACTAGTGAAGATACAATGAAAAACTTTTAATTTATATAGTGCCTTAATACGGAATTCTAAGATATTGACAAAAGTATTAAAAATGGGGATAAGTACAAAAAGTGTCTAAATACGGGATTCTAAGAAAGTTACAAAGGTATTGAAAAAGAGTACCTGGGAAATTGATCAACAACTATCACATAATACTTTTGTCAATATCTTAGAATTCCGTATTAAGGCACTATATAAATTAAAAGTTTTTCATTGTATCTTCACTAGTTTGATAAAGCTACTGTGTAGCGAAACGCGTCACTAATTTTAATTTGAACGTCAGTTCAAAATAAATAATGAAGATTTAAACAAATTAATTTGTTTTATTTCATCAGTAGTATGGATCTTCATCAAGTAAAAGCCTCATCTATTCAATCTATTTTTGCTTCTAAGAAAAAGAAATAGAATATGAAGTAGCAAGAAGAGGTAAGACTACTCTAAGGGTTTTGATAGGTGTCCTAAGAAAACAGTGCTGAAAGAAGCAGTTGAAGGATAAAATCGCCTAGGAAATTTTTAAACAAATATTAGTATTATTTTTTTTTGTTCGATGCAACTGGTTAGTTTAACAAAGGACTATGCTTCCATCTTATGGAAAATAAAAGACCACTCAAATGCGGATATTTTGATACCAACTTATTCGTCTTGAAAAATAGAACATTTGATAACATTGCGCTAATGTTGTAATTTAATTAATAAACCCACAAAATCAGTTCATTTGTCAGAAATTTTCGATTCGATTACAAAATCTAACCATTCAATAGGACTCCACCTGCTGCGGTGAAACAGAGTCGGACTTGTGAATATAGTTGTACATACGATGAATACCAGTTTCGTTGAAACAAAATAATAGGATTATATTTTTCAGTTGTATAAAGATATGATAGATTGCAATCAAATTATGTAAAAAAGGTACATCTTTCAATTGACAATCTAACATCTTTACATAAATTTGTCATTTTGTAATAGCAGTTTATTATAACGTTTTCTATATTATAATAGGTACATTTAATAACTGACCGACACGTATTTCGTAAACAATTCCGGTACGCACGAATTCCCGTCAGGATTCTTAATGATTATAAAATACACATGAGTTCCCGTCCGACACTTGCAGGTATCTTAATCGCGCACTCGAATTGCCGTCCAGTTTATTTAATCCGCTTACAGGTAAACTAAATAGTTTTGAAAATTCCAGTAAATCGTAATATTCGTAATCCTGAATTCTAATGAAAAAGTTGAATAACCTATTGGGGTGGCTAGGGGGTCTGTCAGTACTAATTGCTATGAATATATTTTTCTATTATATTTTCTATTATATTAAGTTGCATTTTCGAAACGGCAGTTTATTAATATACATATTTCCGAACGTTTGTTGTCGTACGCTATAGTGATACACAAAATGCTTGAAGTAATACTAAGTGAAAAGGGTAAACCCTTTCTGGTTAGGTTATATGTTAGGTTAGGTTAGCTTCCTTACATGTATGTATTTATGACTCAGTTCAGTAGTAGTACGCAATAAAATTGTAGAATTAAAATTCCGTATTTTATTCCAATAATGATATCATATAAAATAATATCGTTTAATAGGGCCAAACATAAGACATTTATAACTATTTCTCATTTCATACATCTGAAAACGGACCTTAAAACTTTTACTGTTCACTTATTACAATTTGCAATAAATACATAGCTAGATATCAGATGATTCAGAGAATTTACCGTAATTACCATAAACACCTTTTAGACAGGTCAGTTTTCACCCTGACGGGAACTCGAGTGACGGCTTAACGTATCCTAATTATGGAACAGGTAGACTGGATGACTGTAGTTGACGCTGCTGATCGAACTATACCTAATCATGAAGAAATATAATGATGCATATTAGATTTCAGTTAACAGTGCTTTTTATGTCACGCAAGGGAAAACACTCATCGCCATCAAAATATATATAACACAAAAACCGGCTTCGACTACCAAAAAAATACAAAAATTAAACAAAACCCGGCTTCGGCTATCAAAAAATACAAAAATTAAACAAAACCCAGTTTCGGCTATCAAAAAAATTTTAAAAAGCAAAATGGCGACTTTAGCTACCAAAAAAATATAAAAACCGGCTTAGGCCAATGAAAAATTTTTTTTCAGCTACGCTTCGCGGATAGAAGGTAATGAGATCCTCAGGCACTGCCTGTGGGGGGAAGGTGGAGCGCGTAAAAGGGGATACTCTAAGAATTATACATTATCTTTTAGTATCACCCTTTACGTCGGGTTCATTACCTACACACATTTCACAAGCATTTTTGTATTAACAGTTAATAGACATTTAACATCTTGCATATAAAAAAATCTTTTCCGCATCCCTAACCTATTTTTTTTAAAGAGTTACCTATGCCAACAAATACACTACAAAATACTACAAAGAAAAAACAAAATATAAAAATTAACTGATAAAATTAGGTCAGTTCAACCCTGTCTGGTTTTATTTATTCATTTCTTATCACCACTGATATCCTTACTTCGTGGAATCTGTAATACATGTCTATTTACGTATTTTCTCTCTGTCTTACTCATACAATCTCCGTAAGCGATTCTAAAAATAATATCATTAATTGTGAGTTAATTATAAAAGTCACAACATTGGCGCAATGTTATCAAATATTCTATTTTTCAAGACGAATAAGTTGGTATCAAAATATCCGCATTTGAGTGGTCTTTTATTTTACATAAGATGGAAGCATAGTCCTTTATGTGTCTTTTAATAACGTCTATGTTCGATGTAATGGAGTAGAAACAAAGAATTTGCCGCTGGTATCGTAAACATGTAAAAAAAACGAAGCTTATAAAGGGAATTTTAAAAGTCTCGATTAATTGCAGTTCTAAATATTAATATCGTAAATTTATGGATACGCCAATAATACGAAGAACTGTCGTCGTATTTTTTAATGCACGTTCGGCTGGTATTAAATGAAAAATGTTAATGTTCCAAATGCTGCCGCTGATCGGATGCCAACATAAAAAATAACGCTTATCGCAACATTGGGTTGTAAAACTTTTAATGACTGCTGATGCCTATTATTGCATATTATTTTTTGCATTTACATTGTCATCTTATGTTTAACGTAACATAAAATTTTTAAATAATAATTTTAATACAATAAATAAAAATGTACCGGTAAATCAATCAATCTACATTTCAGGATCTCATTTAAACTAAGAATAAGAAAAAGTAGAGTCTTTTTTAAAACAAAATGCCTCAGCAAGAAGTTGAACGGTAATAAAATATAAAATAATGTACATATGAAAATATTTCGAAATAACCTGCAAGGTATATATATAACTACTAAAGGTCATATCTAAAAGGTCCATCATTTTAAATTTAGCAGTTTAATTCATCGACCGCTTTGATAGACATTTTAATGGTCCTTCTCGTGGGTCCGAAGGGTACGAATTAGTGTGAATGGTAAGAAAACCGTCGATCGGTTTTATAGTCGATCATCTGCTGTATACCGATTTAAAATTATATTGTTCCCGAGGGCAGATACATATCTACTCATCTCTTCACTCTTTTTTTTATCCCGAACTGATATTTCCTATTAAATTTGAATAAATTAGATTATAAGTTTCGAAAAAAAAATTTTATTGAGACACGTGGGTCATGATATGTCACAAATAAAAGACGATAAATTCTTGTTTTTGTCCAACTGAGTACATCTCAAGTATTCATGATAAAACAAATTGGTACGTAGGTGGACTTTATAAAGTGGTCTTTTCTACCGTTCAAGTCGCTATAGGCTATTTAAAATTATTACAGCTACCGATTTTGTGGAATTATATCTAAAAATATGACGTGCTATGTTTCTTCACCTGATTTATATATTCCATTTGCTAAACCAAGTAACTAGCCCCCGGTTGATATATATACATATATATATATATATAACATCCAATGATTAACATGTTTGTAAAACGTATATAGTTATAATATACGCAAATGAAGTTGATGCTATATTTTATTCTCTTGCAATTAGTTTTCGAAAAGTGTCATGGTCATGTGGCAAATGCTAATAAAAAGACGCATGATTTTATCAGTGCAAATGGATTTATACAATGTGAAACATTTCCTTTTAAAGTCTAAAATTTTGGAGACCGTTGGGTCTAACTCTTCCCATATTTCAATAGGAGGGAATTTATTTATTTGTTTATTTATTTATTAACGGATCCTCCATTTATTTAAAAAAGTACAATACCAAACACAATGATTGTTGTCAATTACATCAATAATAAAAAACATGCACTTGGAAATATATTCCTCGCATCTGGAGATTACAATGCGTAGCATACGCACTGGGGATCCAGACTTTTCTCCCCAAAACATACTGGCCGACTGACAGTCACTCTAAATGGTCATCAACTTTTACACCAGGAGTACGTCAAATATTTAGGAATGCATCTTGACAGAAGATTAGATTAGATTAGAATTGGAGTGGCTCTTTGTCCTATCCCACTGCGACCTTTGCAGATCTATTGTGGTCCTCCGCCATATTTAGAGCTCGATATCTAGCTTTATTCTTTTTATTAGACCTATTAGCCTGGATACCGCCTCCTTTGCGTAGCTCTCTGCCCTCGGTTTTTCTTCTCCGAATAGGTGAAACCACACCCTTGCTAGGCCTTCGCACTCGCAGAGTAAGAGCTCCGCGGTTTCGTCTTCTTCCTGGCATAACCTACATAGGCTGTCATCTGCTAGGCCAATTGTGTGCATATGCTTCCTTAGCCTACAATGCCCTGTCAGCATTCCCACCATCATCCTCGTCGTTTCTCGACTTTGACATAGTAGGTCGCGTGACAGTCTGACCGAAGGGCTTTTAAGGAATAGCTTAGCGTGCCTTTGCCCCGGAGTTTCATGCCACCAGCGCAACGCCTGGTTGTTTATCCATTGGTGGATGCTCTCCTTCCGCAGGAAGGTTCTGGCCCTATCATGACCTCCGTCGCTCCCTGCTTGGCTAATTCATCGGCCTTTTCATTGCCTTTTATTCCTTGATGGCCTGGCACCCAGGCTAGGGTCACTCTATTATGACTACCTAGTCTGTTGAGGGCCTTGCGACACTCCCACACCAGATTTGACGTCGTCCGATATGAGCTTATCGCTTTTAGTGTTGCTTGGCTATCGGAGTAGATGACGATTCTTTGGCTATCTACCTCCCGTCTCATCAACTCTTCTGCACAGCATTGCACCGCTATTACCTCTGCCTGAAAGACATTGGCATGTTTCCCAAGGCTTAGAGAGATCGTGATCTTCTCTTGTACCCCATATATTCCGGCTCCTACTCCAGAGTCTGTTTTAGAGCCATCAGTGTACCAGTTGAGATTCGCTATTATAGGAGGCCATGTATCCCAGTCCTTACTCTCTGGAATGATAACTGTGTATTCATTTTTAAAACTATATTGTGGGGCAATCTGATCCATTGGCATTCCCAGTATTGGATCTGCCTTTATTTCTTCATATAGCTTTTTGTAGACCTTACCTTGTCCTTGACTTATCGGAGGATCTGTGACTTACAGATCTTGCATTTCCCTGAACGAAGATATGCAGTGGTGGCAGGTTCAGTATTACCTCCAGGGCTGCAGTCGGCGTCGTTCTCATGGCCCCTCTGATACTTAGGCAAGCTTGCCTTTGGATACCACTTAACTGCCTTTGCGCCCCAATCTGCAGTGTCCTGGGCCACCAGACTACTGATCCATAGGTTATCATTGCCCTCACGACCTGAGTATATAACCATTTGGTCATGTTAGGATTCAATCCCCAATTCTTCCCACACATCTGCCTACACCTTCCGAGAGCGATTCTGGCCTTGTGCGTGGTTTTTTCGATGTGAGAATTCCATGTGAGCTTCTGGTCAAAGATTACCCCTAGGTACTTAACTTCTTTAGCAAATGGAATTTCCACTCCGTTATTTTGTGGCTTTTGTAGACCTTGCAAATTTCTCTTTTTTGTAGACGGTACCAGTGTAGTTTTGTGAGGGTTCACTGTCAGTTCCTCCTCCCTACACCAGCCACTTACTATATTAAGCGCCATTTGGGTGCGCTCCGATATCGTGTTTGGAAACCGTCCTCTTATGACGACAGCAAGATCGTCCGCATACCCTAGGCACTGGATACCTTCATCGGACAGCCCTACTAGAATAGTTTCTACAAGAAGCGCCCACAAAAGGGGCGATAACACGCCTCCCTGAGGGCAACCCCTCCCCACCCCCGCCGTGATGGTTGCCTCTCCCAGGGTGGATGTGATTATCCTATTCCCTAGATTGACTGCAAGCCACCTGCAGATGATGGGTTCGATCCCTCTTCTTTCCATACACCTGGTTATAGATATTGGAGACGCATTATTGAATGCTCCCTCTATATCCAGAAAAGTAGCTACTGCTATTTCCTTGTCGTCGATCGACTTGGAAAGTAGCCTGTCCAAGTCATCCAGAGCCAGGTCTGTTGATTTGCCTTGTTGGTAGGCATACTGACGCTCGCTTAGAGGGCGAGTTATCAGAGCGTTGTCCTTTATGTACCTATCTACTAGCTTTTCCTAAGTCTTAAGCAGGAAGGACGTTAGGCTAATTGGTCTATATGATTGGGGCGTTTGGTCTGATAATCTACCTACTTTCGGAAGGTAGATGACCTTCACCTTCCTCCATATTACCGGAGTATATTTCCAAGCTAGGCTAGCCTTGAAGATCTTACTTAGTTGCGGCACTAATGCAGTAGGGCTGGATAGATTCCATCCTCTCCCGGTGATTTAAAGGGTTGGAATTCATCTATCGCCCATCTTATTTTATCTGGTCTTGTAATAGCAGTGACAATTTGCCAGTCTTCCCGACTGGGTCTACCTACCTCTTGGAGATTTCTGGCTACCTCCTGCCGACCTAGATACATGATAGCTCCTGGGAAGTGTGCTCTTGTCAGCAACTCCAAGCTTTCCTGAGCCGTTTCTGCATAGTTCCCGTCCGTTTTCTTCAGGAGACTCACCTTTTCATTGGAGCCTTCTTTGTGTGGATTCGGGCGCATTCTGTGGTCTCTGTAATTTCCTCACAGAACCTTCTCCATGAGTCCCTTTTGGCCTTCCGGATCTCCTTATTATAGTGAGTAAGCTTACTCCTGTATAGGTCCCAGTTTTGGTTGAGCTTGGCTTTATTGAATAGCCTTCTTACCTCGGTTCTTAATCCCTCTAGGTAATTATTCCACCAAACTGTGTTCCCTTTGCGTTGCCTTGTTCGTTCTGGACAGTTCACTCGGTAGGCATTCAACATTGCCTCATTAACCTGGTCAACTGCCACTTCTAGGCTTTCTTTCCCTTTAATAGTGACTGTCCCTTCCTTAAGTGACTCTCTGAGGGATTCATCATATCCTTCCCAGTTAGTCTCTCTTGGATTTCTGAACTTAGTCACTATTAGAGCTGATGACTTCAGCTCAAATCTGATATGCCTGTGGTCGGAACATGATGGTTCCTGCGATGACAGAAGATTGACTTGGAGGAAACATATTTTAACAAAACGCAAACAGTTAGGGTTAACGTTAGATAAACTATACTGGATTGTTGGACGTAAATCTAAGTTGTCCCTAGAAAACATGCTCTTAATTTACAAAACCATTATAAATGGGGAACTGCGTCGCTATCAAACATAGAAATACTGGAAAGGTTCCAGTCAAAGATTCTTCGAATAATAACGGATGCCCTAATCACATTTTAACACTCGATCTACAATTGACAACCGTCAAGGAAGAAATTAACAAAATATCGAGTATCGGAAGTAAAAGTATCGATACACTGGAATATCGAATAGTATCGCGCATCCTTAGTTCGGTTGCTAAAAATGTAAGAAGTAACAAGCTCTTAACTGCGAAACTGAATAATGAAACGAAAGTATAGTTGGTTCAGAGATATTCCGACACACCGAACAATAGACAACGTTTAGATGTTATCATAAACAAAGTTAAAGTGCCTCTGTATACATTTTTTATAATGCCCCTTTGCATGATATAACGAATATTAAATGTCAACCAGTGGAGACTCCTCGAAGGAGGCTAAGGAGGCTCGGCCTCCTCACCAATTTATCCAGCAAATAGCAATTACTGATCAATTTTGACAATTATTGACCATTTTTTTTGACAATTATTGATCAATTTTGAAAATTTTTGACAATTTTCCCAAAATTATTGACAATATTTGACCATTTTTCAAAATAATGACAATTTTTAACCATTTTTGAACAGTTTTTGACAATAAATGTCCATTTTTGACAGTTTTTAACAATAATTGATCGTTAAATATTGAACAGTTTTGCTAATTTTTGACCATTTTCTAAAAATTTTTGAAAATTTTTCAAAAACTTTAACAATCTTTGACAATTATCAACTATTTTTGACAGTTTTTAACGATTTTAACGATTTTACCGATTTTAACGATTTTACCGATTTTAACGATTTTAACGATCTTTCGACAATTATTGACCATTTTTGACAATTATTGATCAATTTTTGACAATTTTGAAAATATTTTGACAGTTTTTAACGATTTTTGACAATTATTGACCATTCTTCGAAATTTTTGACAATTTTTCTAAAAGTTTTGACAATTATTGACCGTTTTTGACAATTTTTCAAATATTTTGACAGCTTTTAACGATTTTTGACAATTATTGACAATTTTTCTGGAAGTTTTGACAATTATTGACTATTTTTTGACAATTATTGACCATTTTTGACAATTATTAATCAGTTTTGAACATTTTCGACAATTTTTCAAATATTCAGACAATTTTTGAAAATATTTGGCAATTATTAACCATTTTTTAAAAATTTTGAGAATTTTTGAACATTTATGACAATTTTTCAAATATTTAGACAATTTTCGAAAATATTTGGCAATCATTAACCATTTTCTCAAAATTTTGACAGTTTTTGACAATTATTAACCATATTTCAAAATTTTCAATAATTTTTAACAATTATTGACCATTTTTTCAAATATTTTGACACTTTTTAACGATTTTTGACAATTATTGACTATTTTTCGAAATTTTTGACAATTATTGACCATTTTTGACAATTATTGACCATTTTTGACTATTATTGATCAATTTTGAGAATTTTTGAATATTTTTGACAATTTTTCAAATATTTTGACAGTTTTTAACGATTTTGGACAATTACCGACCATTTTTCGGAATTTTTGATAATTTTTCTGAAAGTTTTGATAATTATTGACCATTTTTGACAATTATTGATCAGTTTTGAGAATTATCGACCGTTTTTGACAATTATTAATCAATTTTGAGAATTATTGATCATTTTTGACAATTTTGACAATTATTGATCAATTTTAGAATTTTAAAACATTTTTCGAATATTTTGACAGTTTTTAACGATTTTTGACAATTATTGACCAATTTTTCAAAAATTTATCCAGCAAATCGCAATTACTGATCAATTTTGACAATCATTGATCAATTTTGAGAATTTTTGACAATTTTCCCAAAATTATTGACAATATTTGACCACTTTTCAAAATAATGACAATTTTTAACCATTTTTCGACAGTTTTGACAATAAACGTCCATTTTTGACAGTTTTTAACAATAATTGACAATATTTAACAATTTTTGCTGTTTTTGACCATTTTTTCAAAATTTTTGACAATTATTGACTATACCATTTTTCCAAGTTTTTGACTATTTTTGACCATTTTTTCAAAATTTTTGAAAATTTTTCAAAAAACTCAACAATTTTTGACAATTATCAACTATTTTTGACAATTTTTCGTAAATTTTTGACAATTTTTCAAATATCTTGACAGTTTTTATCGATTTTTGTCAATTATTGACCATTTTTCGAAAATTATTGACCATTTTTGACAATTATTGATCAATTTTGAGAATTTTTGAACATTTTTTAAATATTTTGACAGTTTTTAACGATTTTTGACAATTATTGACCATTTTTCGAAATTTTTGACAATTTTTCTAAAAGTTTTGACAATTATTGACCATTTTTTGACAATTATTGACCATTTTTGACAATTATTAATCAATTTTGAGAATTTTTGACCATTTTTGACAAGTTTTCAAATATTTCGACAGTTTTTAACGATTTTGAAAAAATGTTGACCATTTTTGACCATTTTTCAAAATTTTAACAATTATTGACCATTTTGACTGTTTTTCAAAATTAGTGACAATTTTTAACGCTTTTTGGACAGTTTTTGACAGTAAATGTCTATTTTTGATAGTTTTTAACAATAATTGACAATTTCTAACAACTTATGATAATTTATGGCCATTTTTTCAAAATTTTTGACAATTATTGACAATTGTTGACCATTTTTCCAAATTTTTAACTATTTTTGACCATTTTTTCAAAATTTTGGAAATTGTCCATTTTTACAAAAATTGGACAATTTTTTACCATTTTTCAAAAATTTTGACAATTTTTTACCATTTTTTCTAAATTTTGACAATATTTCAAATATTTTGACAGTTTTTCAAAATATTTATTAATTATTAACCATTTTTTCAAAATTTTGACAGTTTTTAACAATTATTGACCATATTTCAAAATTTTTAACAATTATTGACCATTATTGACAATCATTGACTAATTTTTAATAATTTTTGACATTTTTCTAAAAGTTTTGACAATTATTGACTATCTTCGACAATTATTATCCATTTTTAACAAAAGTTTTCGACAATTTTTGATAAATATTGACCATATTTGACAATTTTCTAAAACTCTTGATTTTTTGACAATTTTCTAAAACTCTTGATTTTTTGACAATTTTTCAAAAATTTTGACAATTTTCAACAATTATTGGCCATTTTTGACAATTTTTAACAATAATTGTCCATTTTTGATAGTTTTTTATAATTATTGACCATTTTTCAAAAATTTTGCCAATTTTCAACTCTTTTTATGTCCAGCCTCCTCCTAAAAAGTTCACGAGCCGCCACTGATGTCAACGTAAATCACACACGACAACGTCTCAACCCTAAATTAATAGCACTCAGATAGCGCATTCTCACAAGCCCTCACTACGTCTTGTAGTGCCATCTAATTAATTTTTCAGGGTGCTCTTATAATGGTAAAATAAAAATAAACAGTTTTCTGTAACTTATTGTGGCGCAGTCTGAATCATAAAAAAGTAGCCCGTGCAGCATTTATAGACATCGAAAGTGCTTTTGACAACACAGTACCGTTAGGACCTTTTCGGTGATGATGGAACACATACTATGCTTCTGCGAGATCGTACAAAGAACTTAGACGGAAGCATTTTGGAGAGGAATTAATACAACCATTACAACTATTGAAAATCCCTTCAGTCTGTCAAACTAGTTGCCTTTATGGAAGACACGAAGCTTCTGGAATGGAAGTAGAAACCATGGGAAATGGTACAAAGATTCATTTCAAGTGCCTGGGTTGTTGAGCTCAATTCAAACGAATGAATGTGGCGGCAAATTTGAATCTAGTATATTTCATTTGTCTTCCATGTGTCGTGAATTATAAGAATTATAAGTTTGTACGAAATATCTCCGAACGAACTATACCAGGGGATAATTACACTACCGGTTAGTACTATTGCTAGGGGTATTAGCCTGGTAGGTACTTTTTTTTTGAAATTAAATATTTTAGTTAAGAATAATTGTTTACCATGCATAATATAATATAATTCAAAGCATTGTTAATTAGCAAAGGATTTGCAGTCTTGGGTAATAAAATCGTAATAGCTAAAATACTAGAAGTTTTTCTGGACGAAGCAGTTTCATAAAAGTTGTTCCAAAGCTGATTATGACGATTTTAATAGGCCATTTAATAGCATGCTTCAATACCCATGAAATAATTTCATGTTAATTAAAATATTCAACACATTTCATTCTCCACATAGGTATACACAAAAAATAATGTTATTAGAATAGTCCGGATGCCTTTTTTTTTTTAGATTAAATTGATTTATTTTTATGTTTGTCGAATTTACAATTCATGTTCTTTTAGTTATGGAGTCGATTATAATTTAGCTTAGTCATTTGGGGTTATCGTATTTAAGTTGTTTCTTTATTTATTATTGATACGTAAATAAAAAGTAATTATTGTTCAATGCAAATAATTTCTGGTGTAAAGTAAAGGGCGTGTTATTTAATTTTTACCAAATATCGATGTTTCTGTTGAATGTAAGTTACGTAAAAGCTAGTCATACTTTTAAATGTCGTCCCGCGGAGGTCAATGGCGCCAAGTCTAGTGAAACATAATTAAAAGCGAGGCCAATCGATTTTAGATACTAAAATTCTTATTATAAAAAGCATTCTGTCAATAAATCTTTTGGATTTCCAAATAAATTATTATTTTTTGTTACTGACTACATTTGCCTTTGGTCCTGTTAATCCCTCTTTTTTTAAGGGATCCATTTATTGATGACATCGATGTGTTGTCAAAAACACCTTCGATATCTAGAAATGCTTTGTATTATATGTCGGTAATGCGGAGTTCCTGGTTCCCGGGTCCTGATGGAATACTCTACTTACGGAAACTACAGTATTCACTGGGATGAGCTTTATTGTATACTTAACTATTTACACTAGTTTTACATATATTCTGAATTGTTCGCTTATCTACTTCATCAGCATAGGTCAACTATCCAGTTACGTGATAGTTCTCTGGCCTTTCACTATCACGTTCATGACCTCGCGTAATATAACAAATAACTAAATAGATTGTTTTTATAAACATAAATACCTTAAATGAATTAATTAATAATAGATAATTTCAATGAATTTAATTCTTTATGTAATGCCCAAAATACATCACAGCTTCCTTATAATTCAGACGACCTGAGACCAAATTATGCAGGGCAGCTTCACTTGATTTTCCTGCTGTAAGACTTTTTCCATGGTGTTCACCATGAATGATGTCAGACTGATTAGGATTTAGCCTAGTTTTACGTTTATTTTTCTGATTTTAGAATAAACACCACCTTTGACTCTTTCCATTAAATTGGTATATACCCTGATTAATAAATGTTCTTTTCTTTGATAGCTTGTAGTTTTCTATTTCGCAAAATATTAATACTATTCATCTAATAAACAACGATTATAATCGAAATACGAAAAAAAAAAAACAATTCTTATAAATTTTTTATAAGAAGTGAAAGAAGGACGTCGAGGGTATAATTCAATTCGGAAGTTAATCTTTTTCCCTTCCGTTCGAGATAGGGAAATGTGTCGAATAAAACTCAAACAAGTGTCGTGACATCCCTCAGATTAAAAAGCATTCTTCTTTAACATTCAGACAATAATATTTTTCTTTCATCGACTTCGAGGAGTTGTTTTACGGAAATAGAATCGAAATTCGCAAGAAAGCAGAGCTCTATAAAATATTGAATATTAAGAAAACCCATTTAAATAAAAACTTTAATACAGAGGCGGGAGCAGTTGAACGGGGAAAACTTTTATCCCATTCGATAGATCCAATTTCAGTTGAGATGCTGGATTTAGATTTGAAGAGGTGGCTTACTTATGAAATTACACAAATCTATTCTCACTGAAATCTATTTGCACCTTTCTCTCTCTTTTTGTAGACATACCAATGTCGAACACAATCATTTCTTGCATTATTATCCGGTCTGGTAATTTTTTTCTACTTTAACCTTATTTAAAGAGTTAGCCACGTGTCTAAACCCTTCTCAGGTATTATCCAGTTCATATTTTTTTGGAGAGGTTTCATCATCAAGTATCAGATTCTTCAGATATAGTAAGATCTACTGGCGACGATCAACACTTTTAGGCACCGGGTATCTGATTAAGAGAGATAACCCGCTGTATCTCAGAAACTATTCATCTTACAGCTTAGAAAAAAAAATATGTATTACAAACTCGCATACGAGAAACTGCTGGAAATTATTTTTTACGTTTAAACTCCACCGCTAGAGTGCTTTTACTTCCGATACTCGATATTTTGTATCGATACTATGCTTTTCGATGCATTCCAAGTATCGATAAATTTGTAGTGTATCGATATACCTTGCGATACGGGATTTTTAGTGGTAGCGAACTATAGTGATGAGCGATATCGTGATTTTTTAATCACGTTGTGAAATGATGTCGTGCCTTTTTTAACAAAACTAAAAATAAAAAACGAGAAATGTGCAGTTTTTTGCGTTTTTCGAGCTAATTTTGAGGTTATGTGAAAAAGTCACTTATGAAAAAGTTGTAGATTTTCTCAAGATCTACAACTATTATAATCAATTTTTTATTCTAGGAACTCGACTTTGGACAGAAATCGCAATAATGTCTTTTTCCACCACCCCAAAAAAATGTGTTTTACCGAAAAAACGTGATAATTCGAAAAATTTCCAATGTTTTAATTTGAAATTTTTTTTCATGGTTTGTGACTATCAAAACTACCTTCTTCTAAATTTTCATCAAAATCGAATATTTTTTAAGAAAACTAATATTAAAAAACGAAAAATGTAGTTTTTTGCGTTTATCGAGCTAATTTTGAGGTTATGTGGAAAAGTCACTGATGTAAGAGTTGTAGATTTTCCCAAGATCTACAACTTTTATTATCAACTTTTTATTCTATGAAGTCAACTTTGGCCGGAAATCGCAATAATGTCTTTTTCCACCCCCCCAAAAAAGTGTGTTTTACCGAAAAAACGTTATAACTCGAATTTACCTTCTACTGAATTTTTATCAAAATCGAACATTTTTTAACGAAACCAAAAATAAAAAACCAAAAATGCATTTTTTTGCGTTTTTCGAGCTAATTTTGAGGTTATGTGAAAAAGTCACTAATAAAAAGTTGTGGATTTTCTCAGGTTCTACAACTTTTATGATCAAGTTTTTATTCCAGGAACTCAACTTTGGCCGGAAATCGCAATAATGTCTTTTTCCACCCCCCCAAAATAGTGTTTTTTACCGAAAAACCGTCATAACTCGAAAAATTTCCAATATTTTTGTTTGAAATTTTTTTTCATGATTTGTGACTATCAAAACTACCTTCTACTCAAATTTCATCAAAATCGAACATTTTTTAACGAAACCAAAAATATAAAACGAAAAATGCAGTTTTTTGCGTTTTTCGAGCTAATTTTGAAGTTATGTGGAAAAGTTACTCATGTAAAAGTTGTAGATTTCCTTAAGATCTACAACATTTATCCTCAACTTTTCATTCTATGAAGTCAACTTTGGACGGAAATCTTAATAATGTCTTTTCCAACCCCCAAAAAAGTGTGTTTTACCGAAAAAACGTTATAACTCGAATTTGATTCAATTTGATATTTTTTATCATAGTTTGTGACTATGAAAGCTACCTTCTACTAAATTTTTATCAAAATCGAACATTTTTTAACGAAACCAAAAATAAAAAACCAAAAATGCAGTTTTTTGCGTTTTTCGAGCTAATTTTGAGGTTATGTGAAAAAGTCACTGACGAAAAAGTTGTAGATTTTTTCAGGATCTACAACTTTTATAATCGTGTTTTTATTCCAGGAACTCAACTTTGGCCGGAAATCGCAATAATGTCTTTTTCCACCCCCCCAAAATAGTGTTTTTTACCGAAAAACCGTCATAACTCGAAAAATTTCCAATATTTTCGTTTGAAATTTTTTTTCATGCTTTGTGACTATCAAAACTACCTTCTACTAAAATTTCATCAAAATCGAACATTTTTTAACGAAACCAAAAATATAAAACGAAAAATACAGTTTTTTGCGGTTTTCGAGCTAATTTTGAGGTTATGTGGAAAAGTCACAAATGAAAAAGTTGTAGATTTCCTCAAGATCTACAACTTTTATCATCTACTTTTCATTCTATGAAATCAACTTTGGACGGAAATCGCAATAATGTCTTTTCCACCCCCCAAAAAAGTGTTTTTTACCGAAAAACTGTCATAACTCGAAAAATTTCCAATATTTTCGTTTAAAATATTTTTTCATGGTTTGTGACTATCCAAACTACCTTCTACTAAATTTTTATCTAAATCGAACATTTTTTAACGAAACCAAAAATATAAAACGAAAAATGCAGTTTTTTGCGTTTTTCGAGCTAATTTTGAGGTTATGTGGAGAAGTCACCGATGTAAAAGTTGTAGATTTCCTTAAGATCAACTTTTTATTCTAGGAACTCAACTTTGGCCGGAAGTCGCAATAATGTCTTTTCCACCCCCCCAAAAAAGTGTTTTTTACCGAACAAACGTCATAACTCGAAAAATTTCCTGTATTTTAATTTGAAATTTTTTTTCATGATTTATGACTATCAAAGCTACCTTCTACTAAATTTTCATTAAAATCGAACATTTTTTAACGAAACCAAAAAAAAATCGAAAAATGCAGTTTTTCGAGCTAATTTTGAGGTTATGTGGAAAAGTCATTGATGAAAAAGTTGTAGATTTATCCAAGATCTACAACTTTTATGATCAACTTTTTATTCTACGAACTCAACTTTGGACGGAAATCGCAATAATGTTTTTTTCCACCCCCCAAAAAGGTGTTTTTTACCGAAAAAACATCAAAATTAGCAGAATCTCGGATAGTTAACGTATCGATAAATTAACATTCGATATTCTACTGTATCGATACTTTACATTCCGATCCGTATCGATACCTAATATCGATACTTTCTAGTGTATCGCGCAACCCCAACGTAGGTTACAATAATATCACAAAAACAACATTTTTCTATAATAAATGTACCGTAGATCATACTGACCCTATTTGGCATGTAGCCCGGGAAGTAGTTGTTTCTTCTTAGTTGAACCGTCACAGTTTTTGAAATACTTTGTTGTAAAGCGTTAGAATAATATATTTATTCTTCGATTATAATTGTCTTAATTTCCGATTCTGGCAGGACCGATCCTGGTAAGAGTAAAAGGCCGTTTGCTTCGTATACCTGGGCAAATTTCATTTTAATGGAATAATCATTTGTGCAAATATTTGAATGTTTTTTGATATTGAAATGTAAAGCTCATTTCTTATTTCCGGCGTTGTGTGCACAGCATTCATGGAAATTTAATCAAAAAATTATAAAACACCACCGGCGGCTGGCGTCGGCGGCATCGAAACGTCGACGTAGCTTTTCTTATGATCGATGAGGCGAGTTCTTTAAAAATAACAAACCTGTTTAAAATTTACGGCACAATTGGATTAGCTTTTTGTGTAAGAAAAAGTCAGCATTCGAATATTGCTCAGTGTCGTCTATTTAAGGCAATTTACATAATCAGGAAAAGAAAAATATGTTGACGTTTTCAGGTTGGTATTTTTAAAAGTACAATCCACAAAAAAATAGCTCTAAAGCTCAACAAACAATAGGAACATTTATGTGTGTTATTTTGGCAACAGCTTATTTGGTGAACAGTTTCCACTTAAAAATATTCATGAAATTCGCAGCTTAGAAAAAATTTCCCATGCTTTGGAAAATTTCAATATCTTTTGATAAAAGAACAGTTTGTTGTGTATGGAAAGCTAAGAGTTTCTAAGAATATCCTCACGTCTAGTAACATTTCTTGGAACAAATAACGTTCTATCCCTAATTATTCCCGAATGTACCCAAAACTTAATATTCAAAAAATAACGTGAAGTAAACAAATTTTTCGAAATAATTTTATCCGAAGAAAGATAGTATAGGTACTAAACTTGTAAACTGTATCCTTATTTGGCTTTGATTTTTTTTCAATACTACGAAAGGAAAAGTAATCTTATCGAAAAATTCGTACATAGCGTTTTATCGTAAAACTTAAGTTACCGACACATAATATGTCAAGACGAAAAAAGTAAGAAAAAGAGGAATCCGCGGAATTCCAGACAGACTCTTACAATTTACGTATTAAACATAATAAGTCAGAGTTTCAGATATCGTCGATATAATATGTTGAAAGACTCGTCTACAAGCAGGCAAAAAGCTTTACGTGGTACTTAATGTTTATGGTTTTTCGATAGTGTTCAGTGCAATGCTATGTCTGATGTGTGATGCGAAAATCACTACACCGACCATTCTGATGTTTTCTTGTATTTTCAATTCGAACAACATTAGATGTAGAAAACTACTCACTACTTTTTTATATATATTACATTTTTTCTAATACTTACAGATACCTACCGATAGACTCGATATTCTGGATATTAATCAGTGGCGGCTCCTCGAAGGAGGCTGAGGAGGCTCGGCATCCTCACCAATTTATCCCAGCAAATAGCAATTACTGATCAATTTTGATAATTATTGACAATTAATTTTTGACAATTTTCCCAAAATTATTGACAATACTTGACCATTTTTCAAAATAATGACAATTTTTTACCATTTTTGACAGTTTTTAACAATAATTGATCGTTAAATATTGAACAATTTTTGCTAATTTTTGACCATTTTTTTTTAATTTTTGACAATTATAGACGATTTTTCCGAATTTTTGACTATTTTTGACCATTTTTTCAAAAAACTTAACAACGTATGACAATTATCAACTATTTTTCAGAATTTTGAGAATTTATGAACTTTTTGACAATTTTTCAAATATTTTGACAGTTTTTAACGATTTTTGTCAATTATTGACCATTTGTCGAAATTTTTGACAATCTTTTTTAAAAGTTTTGACAATTATTGAACTTTTTTGACAAATATTGACCATTTTTATCAATTATTCATCAATTTTGAGAATTTTTGACAATTTTTCAAATATTTTGACCGTTTTTAATGATTTTTGACGATTATTGACCATTTTTCGAAATTTTTGACCATTTTTTCTAAAAGTTTTGACACTTATTGACCATTTTTGACAATTATTGACCATTTTTGACAATTTTCCCAAAATTATTGACAATATTTGACCATTTTTCAAAATATTGACAATTTTTTACCATTTTTGGAGATTTTTGACAATAAATGTCCATTTTTGACAGTTTTTACCAATAATATAATTAATAATAATATAAATAAAATAAATAATTTAACAAAATTTTTAACAATTTTTGCTAATTTTTGACCATTTTTTTTTAATTTTTGACAATTATAGACCATTTTTCCAAATTTTTGACTATTTTTGACCATTTTTTCAAAAAACTTAATAATTCATGACAATTATCAACTATTTTTCAGAATTTTGAGAATTTTTGAACTTTTTGAAAATTTTTCAAATATTTTGACAGTTTTTAACGATTTTTGTCAATTATGGACCATTTTTCGAAATTTTTGACATTCTTTTTTGAAAATTTTGACAATTATTGACCATTTTTGACAATTATTGACCATTTTTAAAAATTATTCATCAATTTTGAGAATTTTTGACAATGTTTCAAATATTTTGACCGTTTTTAACGATTTTTGACGATTATGGACCATTTTTCGAAATTTTTGACAATTTTTCTAAAAGTTTTGACAATTATTGACCATTTTTAACAATTATTCATCAATTTTGAGAATTTTTGACAATTTTTCAAATATTTTGACTGTTTTTAACGATTTTTTACGATTATTGACCATTTTTCGAAATTTTTGACAATTTTTCTAAAAGTTTTGACACTTATTGACCATTTTTGACAATTATTGACCATTTTTAACAACTATTGATCAATTTTGAGAATTTTTGACAATTTTTAAAATATTTTGACAGTTTTTAACGATTTTCGATGATTATTGACCATTTTTCGAAATTTTCGACAATTTTTCTGAAAGTTTTGGCAATTATTGACCATTTTTTGACAATTATCGACCATTTTTGACAATTATTGATCCATTTTGAGAATTTTTGACAATTTTTCAAATATTTTGACAGTTTTTAACAATTTTAGTCAATTATTAACCATTTTTCGACAATTATTGACCATTTTTGAAAATTATTTATCAATTTTGAGGATTTTTGACAATTTTTCAAATATTTTGACAGTTTTTAACGATTTTTGACAATTATTGACCATTTTTGACAATTATTAATCAATTTTGAAAATTTTTGAACATTTTTGACAATTTTTCAAATATCTAGACAATTTTTTAAATATTTGGCAATTATTATCCATTTTTTCAAAATTTTGATAGTTTTAACAATTATTAACCATATTTCAAAATTTTTAATAATTTTTGACAATTATTGACCATTTTTTCAAATATTTTGACAGTTTTTAACGATTTTTGACAATTATTGACCATTTTCCGAAATTTTTGACAATTTGTCTAAAAATTTTGACAATTATTGACCATTTTTTGACAATTACTGAACATTTTTGTCAATTATTGATCAATTTTGAGAATTTTTGACAATTTTTCAAATATTTTGACAGTTTTTAACGATTTTTGACAATTATTGACCATTTTTCGAAATTTTTGACAATTTGTCTAAAAATTTTGACAATTATTGACCATTTTTTGACAATTACTGAACATTTTTGTCAATTATTGATCAATTTTGAGAATTTTTGACAATTTTCCAAATATTTTGACAGTTTTTAACGATTTTTGACAATTTTTGACCATTTTTGACAATTATTAATCAATTTTGAGAATTTTTGACCATTTTTCTAAAAGTTTCGACAATTATTGTCCATTTTTGACAATTATTGATCAATTTTGAGAACTTTTGAACATTTTTGAGAATTTTTCAAATATTTTACAGTTTCTAACGATTTTTGACAATTATCGACCATTTTTCGAAAATTTTGACAATTTTTCTAAAAGTTTTTATAATTATTGACCTATTTGAAAATTATCGATGAATTTTGAGAATTTTCGACGATTTTTGACAATTATTGATTAATTTTGAGAATTATTGATCATTTTTAAGTGTTTTTCAAAATTAGTGACAATTTTTAACCCTTTTTGGACAGTTTTTGACAATAAATGACTATTTTTGACAGTTTTTAACAATAATTGAAAATTTCTAAAAATTTATGATAATTTATGACCATTTTTTCAAAATTTTTGACAATTGTTAGCAATTATAGACCATTATTCCAAATTTTTGACTATTTTTAACCATTTTTTCAAAATTTTTAATAATTTTTCAAAAAACTCAACAATTCTTGACAATTATCAACTATTTTTCAGAATTTTGACAATAATTCTCCATTTTTGAAAGTTTTTGACCATTTTTCAAAAATTTTGACCATTGACCATTTTTACAAAAATTGGACAATTTTTTACCATTTTTCAAAAATTTTGACAGTTTTTGAAAATATTTATCAATTATTAACCATTTTTTCAAAATTTTGACAGTTTTTAACAATTATTAACCATATTTCAAAATTTTCAATAATTTTTAACAATTATTGACCATTTTTGACAATTATTAACCATTTTTAACAAAAGTTTTCTACAATTTTTGATAATTATCGACCATATTTGACAATTTTTTGAAACTTTTGAGTTTTTGACAATTTTTAACAATTATTGACCATATTTTCAAAATTTTGACAATTTTTTAAATATTTTGAAAGTTTTTGAGAATATTTAACAATTATTAACCATTTCTTCAAAATTTTGACAGTTTTTAACAATTATTGACCATATTTCGAAATTTTTAATAATTTAACAAATATTGACCATTTTTGACAATCATTGACTAATTTTTAATAATTCTTGACATTTTTCTAAAAGTTTTGACAATTATTGACCATTTTTGACAATTATTAACCATTTTTAACAAAAGTTTTCGACAATTTTTGATAGTTATTGACCATATTTGACAATTTTCTAAAACTTCCGAGTATTTGACAATTTTTCAAAAATTTTGAAAATTTTCAAAAATTTTTATGTCCATACTCCTCTCTTATTTAGTTCACGAGCCGCCACTGATATTAATCTCTATTTTAAAAATACTCTAGCTGTTTTTCCTGTCACTATATTTCTTATTTAAATAAAACAAAAATATGATTTTATTGATCGATGTTAGTCCGATTTTATGGACGTACTGTATATAACTATTTCAAAGGAATAACGTTATAACTAGTGATGAAATATGTCTGTCACTATCTGATTATTTGAAAAGTACTAGTTATAGTTTACGTAAAATCACGATTCCAACAAATTAATGCTAATTGTTGAAAAAAGATAAAACTACCCAATTTTACAGAATCATTTCATATTATGATAAAAAGCGATATGATCTTGTAATTTCTCGACTCACGAATAACAGTTTTTAGTTTCGTAAAAAATGATTGTTTGAGGACAACCCACAAGAACTATCAGAGTGTTTCATACAATGAACAATAATTTGCAAGTAACGTCTCCATGATTCTGATGTTAACATATTGCAGAATTATTTCAACAAAAAAAAAACCTCCTCCGCATTATTTGATATAATTGCCGGGGTGTTTCCACTCGATTCTCACAATGTATACCTCATGATTACCTTCCTTTTGAGGCTTCTCTTTATGTTTATTTTAAAAATACGATTTTAATGAAAATTATAATTGTTACTTTTCTATATTCTTCTTGCTTAGTCCAATACAGTAAAAAATTTAATTGAATTTCCCTTGCCTACATTTTATGGTTTTCATATACAGAGTGCGTCAAAAGTTTGTATTATTATTATTGTAAACTACGCCCTCTAGCAGTGGAGTAGGAAACTTGAAAATAATTTACAGAGTTTGTATTACAGATTTTTTTCTCTGTACTCTGTACGATAAATAGTTTCTGAGATACAGCGGGTTACTTCTCTTAATCAGACACTAGACACTAGAAAGTATCGATATTAGGTATCGATACGGATCGGAACGTAAAGTATCGATACAGTAGAATATCGAATATTGATTTATCGATACTCGAAGTATCGATACGTTAACGATCCGAGATTTTGCTAATTTTGACGTTTTTTCGGCAAAAAACACTTTTTGGGGGGGGGAAAGACATTATTGCGATTTCCGGCCAAAGTCGAGTTCCTAGTATGAAAAGTTGAACATAAAAGTTGTAGATCTTGAGAAAATCTACAACTTTTTCATTAGTGACTTTTTCTCATAACCTCAAAATTAGCTCGAAAAACGCAAAAAAACTGCAATTTTCGTTTTTTATTTTTAGTTTCGTTAAAAAATGTTCGATTTTGATGAAAATTTAGTAGAAGGTAGCTTTAATAGTCACTAACCATGAAAAAAAATATCAAATTAAAATTTTGGAAATTTTTCGAGTTATGACGTGTTTTCGGTAAAAAACACTATTTTGGGGGGGTGGAAAAAGACATTATTGCGATTTCCGGCCAAAGTTGAGTTCCTAGAATGAAAAATTGATCATAAAAGTTGTAGATCTTGGAAATATCTACAACTTTTACATCAGTGACTTTTCCATATAACCTCAAAATTAGCTCGAAAAACGCAAAAACTGCATTTTTCGTTTTTTATTTTTAGTTTCGTTAAAAAATGTTCGATTTTGATGAACATTTAATAGAAGGTAGGTTTCATAGTCACAAAGCATGAAAAAAAATTTCAAATTGAAATATTGCAAATTTTCCGAGTTATAACGTTTTTTCGGTAAAACACTTTTTTTGGGGGGTGGAAAAAGACATTATTGCGATTTCCGGCCAAAGTTGAGTTCCTAGAATAAAAAGTTGATCATAAAAGTTGTAGATCTTGAGAAAATCTACAACTTATACATCAGTGACTTTTCTACATAACCTCAAAATTAGCTCGGAAAACGCAAAAAACTGCATTTTTCGTTTTTTATTTTTAGTTTCGTTAAAAAATGTTCGATTTTGATGAAAATTTAATAGAAGGTAGCATTCATAGTCACAAAGTATGAAAAAAAATTTCAAATTGAAATATTTCAAATTTTCCGAGTTATAACGTTTTTTCGGTAAAACACTTTTTTTGGGGGGTGGAAAAAGACATTATTGCGATTTCCGGCCAAAGTTGAGTTCCTAGAATAAAAAGTTGATTATAAAAGTTGTAGATCATGAGAAAATCTACAACTTTTCAATTTGTGACTTTTTCACATAATCTCAAAATTAGCTCGAAAAACGCAAAAAACTGCATTTTTCGTTTTTTATTTTTGGTTTCGTTAAAAAATGTTCGATTTTGATGAAAATTTAGTAAAAGGTAGCTTTGATAGTCACAAACCATGAAAAAAAATTTCAAATTGAAATATTGGAAATTTTTTGAGTTATATATAACGTTTTTTCGGTAAAACACTTTTTTTGGGGGGTGGAAAAAGACATACTTGCGTTTTCCGGCCAAAGTTGAGTTCCTAGAATAAAAAGTTGATAATAAAAGTAAGTAAGTAGATCTTGAGAAAATCTACAACTTATACATTAGTGACTTTTCTACATAACCTCAAAATTAGCACGAAAAACGCAAAAAACTGCATTTTTCGTTTTTTTCTTTTGGTTTCGTTAAAAAATGTTCGATTTTGATGAAAATTTAGTAGAAGGTAGCTTTGATAGTCACAAACCATGAAAATAATTTTTAAATGAAAATATTTGAAATTTTCCTAGTTATAAAGTTTTTTCGGTAAAACACACTTTTTTGGGGGGTGGAAAAATACTAATATTATTACGATTTCCGGCCAAAGTTGAGTTCCTAGAATAAAGAGTTGATCATAAAAGTTGTAGATCTTGAGAAAATCTACAACTTTTTCATTAGTGACTTTTTCACATAACCTCAAAATTAGCTCGAAAAACGCAAAAACTGCATTTTTCGTTTTTTATTTTTAGTTTCGTTAAAAAATGTTCGATTTTGATGAAAATTTAATAGAATGTAGCTTTTATAGTCACAAAGTATGAAAAAAAATTTCAAATTGAAATATTGCAAATTTTCCGAGTTATAACGTTTTTTCGGTAAAACACTTTTTTTGGGGGGTGGAAAAGGACATTATTGCGATTTCCGGCCAAAGTTGAGTTCCTAGAATGAAAAACTGATTATAAAAGTTGTAGATCTTGGAAATATCTACAACTTTTACATCAGTGACTTTTCCACATAACCTCAAAATTAGTTCGCAAAACGCAAAAAACTGCATTTTTCGTTTTTTATTTTTAGTTTCGTTAAAAAATGTTCGATTTTGATGAAAATTTAGTAGAAGGTAGCTTTCATGGTCACAAAGTACGAAAAAAAATTTCAAATTGAAATATTGCAAACTTTCCGAGTTATAACGTTTTTTCGGTAAAACACTTTTTTTGGGGGTGGAAAAAGACATTATTGCGATTTCCGGCCAAAGTTGAGTTCATAGCATGAAAAATTGATTATAAAAGTTGTAGATCTTGGAAATATCTACAACTTTTGCATCTGTGACTTTTCTACATAACCTCGAAACTAGCTCGCAAAACGCAAAAAACTGCATTTTTCGTTTTTTATTTTTAGGTTCGTTAAAAAATGTTCGATTTTGATGAAAATTTAGTAAAAGGTAGCTTTCATAGTCACAAAGTATGAAAAAAATTTCAAACTGAAATATTGCAAATTTTCCGAGTTATAACGTTTTTTCGGTAAAACACTTTTTTTGGGGGTGGAAAAAGACATTATTGCGATTTCCGGCCAAAGTTGAGTTCCTAGCATGAAAAATTGATTATAAAAGTTGTAGATCTTGGAAATATCTACAACTTTTACATCTGTGACTTTTCTACATAACCTCGAAACTAGCTCGCAAAACGCAAAAAACTGCATTTTTCGTTTTTTATTTTTAGTTTCGTTAAAAAATGTTCGATTTTGATGAAAATTTAGTAAAAGGTAGCTTTCATAGTCACAAAGTATGAAAAAAATTTCAAACTGAAATATTGCAAATTTTCCGAGTTATAACGTTTTTTCGGTAAAACACTTTTTTTGGGGGGTGGAAAAAGACATTATTGCGATTTCCGGCCCCAAAGTTGAGTTCCTAGAATGAAAAACTGATTATAAAAGTTGTAGATCTTGGAAATATCTACAACTTTTACATCAGTGACTTTTCCACATAACCTCAAAATTAGTTCGCAAAACGCAAAAAACTGCATTTTTCGTTTTTTATTTTTAGTTTCGTTAAAAAATGTTCGATTTTGATGAAAATTTAGTAGAAGGTAGCTTTCATGGTCACAAAGTACGAAAAAAAATTTCAAATTGAAATATTGCAAACTTTCCGAGTTATAACGTTTTTTCGGTAAAACACTTTTTTTGGGGGTGGAAAAAGACATTATTGCGATTTCCGGCCAAAGTTGAGTTCATAGCATGAAAAATTGATTATAAAAGTTGTAGATCTTGGAAATATCTACAACTTTTGCATCTGTGACTTTTCTACATAACCTCGAAACTAGCTCGCAAAACGCAAAAAACTGCATTTTTCGTTTTTTATTTTTAGGTTCGTTAAAAAATGTTCGATTTTGATGAAAATTTAGTAAAAGGTAGCTTTCATAGTCACAAAGTATGAAAAAAATTTCAAACTGAAATATTGCAAATTTTCCGAGTTATAACGTTTTTTCGGTAAAACACTTTTTTTGGGGGTGGAAAAAGACATTATTGCGATTTCCGGCCAAAGTTGAGTTCCTAGCATGAAAAATTGATTATAAAAGTTGTAGATCTTGGAAATATCTACAACTTTTACATCTGTGACTTTTCTACATAACCTCGAAACTAGCTCGCAAAACGCAAAAAACTGCATTTTTCGTTTTTTATTTTTAGTTTCGTTAAAAAATGTTCGATTTTGATGAAAATTTAGTAAAAGGTAGCTTTCATAGTCACAAAGTATGAAAAAAATTTCAAACTGAAATATTGCAAATTTTCCGAGTTATAACGTTTTTTCGGTAAAACACTTTTTTTGGGGGGTGGAAAAAGACATTATTGCGATTTCCGGCCCCAAAGTTGAGTTCCTAGAATGAAAAATTGATTATAAAAGTTGCTGATCTTGGAAATATCTACAACTTTTATATCAGTGACTTTTCCACATAACCTCAAAATTAGCTCGAAAAACGCAAAAAACTTCATTTTTCGTTTTTTTATTATTAGTTTCCTTAAAAAATGTTCGATTTTGATGAAAATTCAGTAGAAGGTAGCTTTTATAGTCACAAAGTATGAAAAAAAATTTCAAATTGAAATATTGCAAACTTTCCGAGTTATAACGTTTTTTCGGTAAAACACTTTTTTTGGGGGGTGGAAAAAGACATTATTGCGATTTCCGGCCAAAGTTGAGTTCCTAGAATGAAAAATTGATGATAAAAGTTGTAGATCTTGGAAATATCTACAACTTTTACATCACTGACTTTTCCACATAACCTCAAAATTAGTTCGCAAAACGCAAAAAACTGCATTTTTCGTTTTTTATTTTTAGTTTCGTTAAAAAATGTTCGATTTTGATGAAAATTTAGTAGAAGGTGGCTTTCATAGTCACAAACTATGAAAAAAAATTTCAAATTGAAATATTGCAAATTTTCCGAGTTATAACGTTTTTTCGGTAAAACACACTTTTTTGGGGGGTGGAAAAAGATATTATTGCGATTTCTGGCTAAAGTTGAGTTCCTAGAATAAAAAATTGATTATAAAAGTTGTAGATCTTGACAAAATCTACAACTTTTTCATTAGTGACTTTTCCACATAACCTTGAAATTAGCTCGAAAAACGCAAAAAACTGCACATTTTTCGTTTTTTATTTTTAGTTTCGTTTAAAAAAGCACGACATCATTTCACAACGTGATTAAAAAATCACGATATCGCTCATCACTATAGTTCGCTACCACTAAAAATCCCGTATCGCAAGGTATATCGATACACTACAAATTTATCGATACTCGGAATGCATCTAAAAGCATAGTATCGATACAAAATATCGAGTATCGGAAGTAAAAGTATCGATACACTGGAATATCGGATAATATCGCGCATCCCTACCCGGTACATAGTGAAATAAGTAGGACAACCTGTATATAGATGATAAATACAATTTAACTGTTTGGTAGGATGCGAAATCATATCAAGTTTACCTATGTAATAGCAAAGTAATAATAAAAAAGTGATAAGATTCCGCTTGAATATTTTCATTTGGAATAATAATGGCTTGTCATTTATCTCTGAAATATATCAATCAACTTGTTTTTATTGCTAATTGTTCGAATCTATGAAACATACGTTTAATTCTTTAACAAACAATGAATAAACGATAATAATATTTAGCTGTTGATATAGAATCATCTGCCGTTTGGTTAATTTACATAAAATAAAATCAAGGATTTTTGGACAAGATTGTTGTAATCATTAATGGGAATCTACCAAACTTCCTGAATAAAAATGTACAGTATTTTGACAGTTCGAGGATCATGAACTATTGTTAAATATTTTCCATAGCAACAATTTAGTTTGTTTCCTCTAATTTCTGTCTTCCACAATGTTGTTAACGATTTAAAGCTAGAATTTTTGTACCAAAAAAGTCTTCAATAATGTATCAGTTTGGGAAAAAAAATAATTTATGGTGATTGTTTAAATCCAGCCTTTCCAAAATTACCTTTTGATCGTTGTAACGGTAAAAGTGTGCTTTTAGTTGGGCGCCAATTTGTAACGGTAAATGCTGCTTTTAGTTGG
This sequence comes from Lochmaea crataegi, assembly GCA_947563755.1. Taxonomy (NCBI): domain Eukaryota; kingdom Metazoa; phylum Arthropoda; class Insecta; order Coleoptera; family Chrysomelidae; genus Lochmaea; species Lochmaea crataegi. Next base: position 29,319 of record CANOBC010000061.1, read on the forward strand.
GCGCCAATTTGTAACTGTGAAGGCGCCAATTTGTAACGGTAAAGGCGCCAATTTGTAACGGTAAATGTTGCTTTTAGTTGGGCGCCAATTTGTAACTGTGAAGGCGTCAATTTGTAACGGTAAAGGCGCCAATTTGTAACGGTAAATGTTGCTTTTAGTTGGGCGCCAATTTGTAACTGTGAAGGCGCCAATTTGTAACGGTAAAGGCGCCAATTTGTAACTGTGAATGCCTGTACCTCACAGGGCACCAGCTCGAAGGGCTCCGGCTAGAGACTCCTCTCAAGGGTGATTCAACCCCAAGTTCATGTCACACAGGGACAACAGAAGGGTTGTAATAATTGAGGGCGCCACTACCTTTTTGACGATAAAAATACTAAGAAAATTAAGGCGGAAAAGGCAGAAACGCCTTGTAAAATTTAAATTTGAGTTAATAAAGAAAAGTGACCCCGGGCGGTATCTCCCTCAACTTTTATAGTTGAGGATTTCTAATAAAAAAAGAATTAAAAACAAATTTACAATTTATTTTGCCACAGGAAATGAACAGGAATTTGTACTTTTATAGGTACTTAGCTTAGATGAAGTGGTTTCCTGGAGAAGAAGTCAGGTCTTGATCTGAACTGATGTGTTCTGTTCTAGGGCGGCATTTTGGGGTTCTATCCTCGGGTTGTATCCTAGGCTATATTCTTGGGTTATATTCTCGGCTTAAACTCTTGGGTTATATCCTAGCCTAGGGGCTGTGCTTACCTAGGAGTACAGGTGGATCAGGGATATGTAGGAACTTGAATGTTATGGCACATTATGTTGGTCAGCTTTTCAGGTTAAAGAAAAGGAAGGCAGTTATTTGAAAGTCAAAAAATTTATTTAATTTACTGAAAGCTTTCCAACATTATATGTTCCATGTTAAAACAGTAAAAATAGCAATTATCGGCTGAATTAAAAAAATATACTAATGATCCGAAAGAAACTAATCATAGCAAAAAGTTATTTATTTAGTTATATGAAAAAATATCATGCTTAGGAAATATATGGAACCGGCACTGGCGTTACGAAAGAATATTTTATAGGTTAACAGTAATTTATAAAAATGTTATTTTATAATTAAAAGAGTTATTTCGCAACTGAAAAAGCTTGAAAATGTTTGTATAAAAGTAAAACAGTGAATTATAAAAGAATATTTGGCTTAAAACTACCATATTAGTATAAAAGAACAGTTTATGACCACGTGTTGAATTTAATTTCGTCTATCTCTGTAAAAAAATAAAGAATGCATACGAAAATTATATCAGACAGTACTTTAGAAGAAGCTTATTAATTATAAATTTTGATTTTGAACTTACCACAGCAAAATTCATAAGATAGGTACTTAAGAGATGAAAGATAGCGAAAGATGATGTTTCCCCTTAGACGGTCGATAACAAAAAGGGGTGTCTCTCATGGTGTTGGAAAAAATGGAAGCGTCCGTTGGCAGACGTCAATTGTCTAACGGTAGGGGTTGAAGAGTTTAGGATTACAGAACTATAATTGGATGTGGCTAGTGACGACGAGCGCTAATTAAAAGGATTTATTCTGTAAAATCGAAACAGGTCGATAGACATGTTACAACTTGTCATTTTGGATTAGTACACCATACGGCTGATTTAATTGTTCGATTCATTTCATAAAGCTAAACCGAGTACTGACAAAAAGTACTTTAAACAACTATTGAACGCATCAAAAGAAAAAATATTGTTGAGAAAAATTTATTAAGACTGATTTAAATTGGAGCAAATTATTTTAATAAACGTAATATAACGAAAGAAATGAACCAAATGACGCGATAATCAATTCGCTTCCAAAAAGGTATTGGATTCATTTAACCTATATCAGTTCCATATGTTCAGTCCATTTCCATAATCAAATAGAAGAGATACTGAAATTATATACAAATACATCATCGAATTCACACGTCGTCGGTAATTCCTACGTATACGATTCTAATTCGAGCGTCAGCAACAAGTGAAAATAGAATCTGTTGGATTCGTGTGGATTTGTAAACGGATATATCTAATTGGCTACCTGTGGCTTGTGGTTGAAGCAGTTACATTTGTAATATGCCTATTTAAACAGACACTGATATTTTGTTAGGAATAATGTATTTTGTTCGAATAAACACTTAGTTTCATGGAATGTATGAAATTTTTTAGTTGTACTATAATAATATACAGTGTGGAAACCACTTATGGAATAAAATTCTTTATGTCATTATTTTGGAAAATTATAAAAAATGCCGAGACACGTCAACTTTTGAATTGAGTTGTGCGTTATGTAAACATAAATTTAAATGTACAGGATGATTCACGCAAGTATGCTATAGTCGGTTTTTTTTTAATGAAACACTCTGTATATTTGCATATTTTTGAAATCCCCTTAATGAACCGATTTCAACCTAACCTAACCTACATGATAATGTCACTTTGACATTTAACATTAATAAATAATATGACAACTAAAACGTCTTAAATCATAATCCGCTACTATTATAACCTAAGACAATATAAAAAATTGATTTAATTATTGAATGTGCGACTGTATAAAAAATTGTGTTTTTCGAGCGTAAAGTAAAATTGCCGCTTTCTTTCTCAAGCGGCAATCTGTTACTTTACGCTCTAAATACACAAATAACTATTTTGTGAATCCGCGCAGAAATTTGAAAATATCAATTTTTAAAAAAAGCATTAATCGGCTGCATCTGGAATGTTACAATTTCTACCATTTAAACATTAGCAGAACTTTATAAATTCAATAAAACAAACCTAAGTTTCCAAGCAATTTTATTCTTATTTTAACAGCGTTTAATTTGAACATTTAATCTTTAAAAAAGGTACACTTTAATTTAGGGGTAGATATTCTAAAATTTTGATATAATTTTGACAATAATTTACAAATGGTATAATAGGTAACGATGATGATGAAGAATCAATAACTTGTATTTTTGCTGCGGTACTTACACCCTTCTCTTGTGGCTGGGAGATCGTTTAGGGGATCTACTCCTACTTCTACTCGATTGCCCCCTTTTTCGTTTTGTAGATCTGGTTCTACTTGAACGCCTAGTTCTTTTACGGGGTTTTTTAGGTGCCGCTTTTGCTTGGTCCTGGTAGAACTTTTTTGCTTTAGGATCCATAATCCTCCATATTCCTCCACCATTTCTTGCTAAGTCGACGGCATTCAATGCTCGGGAATGTTTTCTCAATTCCCGCAAAAAGTTAAAAAAAGGGTTTCTTGTTATACCATCATCATCGTTGGGTAATACATTTTTGTTTGATGCACTGGCCATTTTCCTAACGGTTCCTTTAAGTTTGATTTGATTTGGATCGAAATTTTAATATATTTTATTCATTTACACAATTTTGACGTTGAAGTAAATAACGTGTAGCCCTAGCGACGTTTTTTGTTCGAAAATAAACGAAGACAAAATGTTTATTTGTATATCAAAGCAATATTTGGATTTTCTGCGTACAATGTATCTACTTAAAAAAAATTTTGATTTGTCATGGTGAAGTGTAGTAATATCAGTGTCAAATGGTATTCCATAGAATATTTAGTGAAAGTAGGAACTCTAACAGAAATTCAAAATTATAATCAATAATAAGATGAGAAAAGGAATTTTGCAAGAATAACAGAATAGTATATTTTATTACCAGAAAAAAGCATTTATGGATGTGTAATGAACGATATATATTGTTTTATAAACGAACGTGCTTTAGTAGGATTAATCTGCTAGTTTATAATAACCAAATACTTTTCTTTTGGAACGTTGAGTAGTTGCTCCCTTAGTTTACTGAGTACGGGTCGTATTTTGAAGAGTTTATCATGACCAGAAGTGCCGGCTGCAACAGCGTCATCATTTCCTATTCGCAAAATGCAAAAACCGTTTGATTTCTTCCCATATATTACATGACATTACATCTAAGATCAAGCTGTGGTTCAGGTTCAGGTGCAGGTTCCAATAACTTCTAGAAGTAGGTAATTGCACTTCTTAATATATACAGTGTGGAAACCACTTATGGAATAAAATTATTTATGTCATAATTTTAGAAAATTATAATAAATGCCGAGACACGTCAACTTTTGAATTGAGTTGTGCGTTATGTAAACATAAATTTAAATGTACAGAGTGATTCACGCAAGTATGCCATAGTCGGTGTTGTTTTTTTTTAATGAAACACCCTGTATATTTGCATATTTTTGAAATCCCCTTAATGAACCGATTTCAACAAACTAAATAATGTATGGTCAATTATGAATTATACAGGGTGAAATTTTTATTTTTACAGTTATTAAACACATACATAAAATACCTGATGTATATTTGATGTTAATACATTAAAATAAATGCTAAAAATGTTCCCCACCTAGTTGTTGGCAATAGCACAGTCTCCTATAGAACTCCTCCCTAACTTTGTTTAAAGTTTGAGGTGAAATATTCCGTATTTCTCTGTAGTTATCCTGTCTTTGAGGTCTACAATGCTAGTTGGTTGTGTTGCATATACTTTGTTCTTGAGATAACCCCACAGAAAAAAATCTAACGGCGTAAGGTCTGGCGATCTAGCTGGCCACTCAATAGTACCTCTTCGTCCAATCCATTTATTGGGGAAGATTTCATCTAAATAAGTTCTTACCACTAAAGCATAATGGGGTGTTGCCCCAAACATTTTCATTCGGTAAGCTAGGATCTATTGCGTTGGGATATAAGTTTGCCAACGCAGGAATAATTTCATTTCTAAGCATATTTAAATATTTTTCAGCTGTCAAATTTACCAATAATATGGTCGCCTATGATACCGGCCCAAACGTTCACCTTTTGAGGGTACTGAGTTTGTGTCTCACGCATCCAATTAGGATTCTCTGCTGACCAATATCTACAGTTCTGTCGGTTTACCTCTCCATTCAATGTGAATGTTGATTCGTCAGAAAAAAGCTATCTCATTTCTGTTCAGCTTATTCATCAATCTTTCGCAGAAATCTATTCTACGATCTGGATCTGGTCTTCTGTTAACTCCTGCACAAAAGTTAATTTATAGGGATGAAGTTTTTCTTTATGAAGACATCTTAGAACGGTTGTATGACTAACATTATTTTCACGGGCAATTTGACGTGTACTTGAAGTTGGATTCTCTTCGACACTTAAGAAAATATCCACTTCCACATCATCTTCAACGAAGTGTGGTTTTCTTTTCAATGGTTTGACATGTCCAAGTTCTCTGAATTGTGCATGAATTTTAGACACTGTACTTTGTGAAATATTAGGCAATTCGGGATACCTGTGATTAAATAAGTTTGCCACTTCAACTTGACTTCTGCAGTTATCCCCGTACCCGATCATCATTAAAATCTCAATATTTCATTGTTATGTCGACAAGGAAATAGTGTTTGACAAAGATTTTACTTTTTCAGTATAAACTGTCAACACATCAACAACTGACAGAATAGAAAACAATCCACATTATTTACCGATTTTGTCTAATTATTGGCGTTTTTAGGCAATTTTTAGGTATTTATGATAAAATTCATGGGCGTAGCAGGTTTTGTTTAATATACAAATACGTCTAATAATTAGTTAGTTTAGATTTTTGATAAATCCATATTTAGCTAATTTAAAAAAGTACCAATATTTCAAGTGTAATAAATTATTAATTTTAAAATTTCACCCTGTATAATTCATAATTGATCATATATTATTCAGTTTGTTGGAATCGGTTCATTAAGAGGATTTCAAAAATATGCAAATATACAGGGTGTTTCATTCAGAAAAAACAACACCGACTATGGCATACTTGCGTGAATCACCCTGTACATTTAAATTTATGTTTACATAACGCACTACTCAATTCAAAAGTTGAAGTGTCTCGGCATTTTTTATAATTTTCTAAAATAATGTTTCCACACTGTATGAAAAATGCCTTGGAAAGCAGAAATTTAGTACAGGGGTTCCCAGATTTTCCTAAATCTTAAGGAATATATGAATGTATTGAATTTACTGTTTGGACCCTTACTTTGCGGAATCTACTCATATTAATGTTATAAATGAAACTAACTGTTTCTAATTAATTCCACTATTTAATTGAAAGATTTATGAAAATTATTAAAGGATATTGATAATTATTTCGATATTGACATATCATCGTCAGAATGACAGAAGTTACATTTTATGTGATACCTACTTGATGTTTAATATTTTGGCTAGACCAAATAGTAAGTGATTGACTTAATATATATGAATAGAAAAAAGAAGAAGATATGATTTTACAAATATTAAAGCTTAGGTATTATTAGCCCTATGGGGATATCCTGGATATCTTTTTCCCATTTAAGATCAGAATAACTGTGGAAAACTATATCTGCTGATCTTTACAATAGTTACTTAAGAAGTCAATTTAATAGTGGAGAGCTCCCTAGATTTATCTGTTCATTGACAACTTCATATTGTGGGTCTCTTAAGTGTCTTCTTATTTCTAATTCTTCAAGGAAATCTAGTTCTTGTTTCTTATCACAAATATGCAGTACTTCTAGTTCTGTGTTAGGTGTTAATGAATGTTTTGTGTCAAGAAGATGTTTTGCGTAATGTGATTTATCTGGCTGTTTTAATCTGTATGCTCGTGAGTGTTCATTGCATCTAATTTCAAAATTTCGAATTGTTTCACCAATATAGACAGCATTACATTCTGGACATTTAAGTTTATATACTCCAGACTTTTTTAATGGGGGTATTTTTGTTTTTACATTTAACAATTTTTTACTCACATTGTTTTCTGTTTTAAAAGAAATTGCTGTATTTGTTGCTAAATATATTATCTTTGAAATATTATTAGAAATATTACCAGCATATGTGATGGTTTTGTAATTTTGTATTTTCCTAGTTTTTTCAGGAAATATTAATTGTAATGCCACTTTTTCCTCTTTTTTATTAATTAATTTATTTATTATATGTAATGGATAACCGTTGGATGTGGCTATTTGTTTAATTACATTAATCAAAATCATATTTGTTCATAGAAACTGAAAATGCTCTATGTATCATTGAATTATATGCTGCTAATTTATGTGACATGGGATGATTGGAACTATATGGTATAGTCACATCAGTATGTGTTGGTTTTCTGTAAATTGAAAAATCAAGTATATTATTGACTCTTTGAATTTTAATATCAAGAAAATTGATTGAGTTATTCTCTTCAACTTCTAATGTAAATTTAATTTTTAGATGTAAATTATTAATATGATTGAACAATATATCTAATTGTCGTTCACTACCTACAAAACAAGCTAATATGTCATCTACATACCTATACCAAAATAATATATTTTTTGAAATGTTACATTCAGGATTTTTCTTTCTAAGCTGTCCATAAAAATGTTTGCTAAAATTGGTGATATAGGGCTTCCCATTGGTAAACCTTCATTTTGAATATATACCTTATTATCAAAAGTAAAATAATTCTGATTAATACATACATCAAACAAATTAAGTATATCTGATATTATTCCTGGATTGATATTTTTATCCTCTAGTAATTTTTTAACAAGTTTTATGCACTCTTTTGGAGGAATTTTAGAGAACATCAAATTAAATAAGTTTAGAGTTATCTTGTAATTTGTATGTTTTTAATTTTTTGATTAGTTCTATTGAATTTTCAATTGAGTATTTAGATATACCTCCATAGCTATTAAGTATATTGTTTAGTTTTTTAGCTAACTTATTATTAGGAGTATTAACGTAAGAAACTTCAGGTCTAATTGGTTTCGATACTTTATGTAATTTAACAGTTCCATATAATTGTGGAGACTGAGGATTTTTATTAATCATGTATTTTTTCTCATAATCATTGAAAACATAATTTGAACTATTGAGAAAACTTTTTTGTTGGGTCAGCCCTTAGAATTTTTACATCTGAAGATTCTATAAAATTATTAACTTTAGATTTATATTCTTCGGATTTTAAAATGACAGTGGCATTTCCTTTGTCAGATTTTGTTATTGTGAGGTTATAATCTTCTACTTTTTGTTTAATTGAATTTAATGCTGAAATATCATTTTTTGTTTGACGTTTAACCTTTGAAGGTTTCATATTTTTAATCAAATTAGCAATTTGTAATTTTTCATTAAGAAAACTATTTGACTGAGATTTTAAAGCTATTTCTGACTCTGTAGCTAAAGGACTATGCTTCCATCTTATGGAAAATAAAAGACCACTCAAATGCGGATATTTTGATACCAACTTATTCGTCTTGAAAAATAGAACATTTGATAACATTACGCCAATGTTGTAATTTAATTAATAAACCCACAATTAATGATATTATTTTTAAAATCGCTTACGGAGATTGTATAAGTAAGACAGAGAGAAAATACGTAAATAGACATGTATTGAAGTAAGGATATCAGCGGTGATAAGAAATGAATAAATAAAACCAGACAGGGTTGAACTGACCTAATTTTATCAATTAATTTTTATATTTTGTTTTTTCTTTGTAGTATTTTGTAGTGTATTTGTTGGCATCGGTAACTCTTTAAAAAAAATAGGATAGGGATGCGGAAAAGATTTTTTTATATGCAAGAAGTTAAATGTCTATTAACTGTTAATACAAAAATGCTTGTGAAATGTGTGTAGGTAATGAACCCGACGTAAAGGGTGATACTAAAAAATAATGTATAATTCTTAGAGTATCCCTTTTTACGCGCTCCACCTTCCCCCCACAGGTAGTGCCTGAGGACCTCATTACCTTCTATCCGCGAAGTGTAGCTGAAAAAAAAATTTTTATTGGCCTAAGCCGGTTTTTATATTTTTTTGGTAGCTAAAGTCGCCTTTTTGCTTTATTAAATTTTTTTGATGGCCGAAGCCGGGTTTTGTTTAATTTTTGTATTTTTTTGATAGTGAAGCCGGGTTTTGTTTAATTTTTATATTTTTTTGATAGCCGAAGCCGGTTTTTGTGTTATATATATATTTTTATGGCTATGAGTGTTTTCCCTTGCGTGACATAAAAAGCACTGTTAACTGAAATCTAATTTGCATCATTATATTTCTTCATGATTAGGTATAGTTCGATCAGCAGCGTCAACTACAGTCAACCAGTCTACCTGTTCCATAATTAGGATACGTTAAGCCGTCACTCGAGTTCCCGTTATGGTGAAAACTGACCTGTCTAAAAGGTGTTTATGGTAATTACGGTAAATTCTCTGAATCATCTGATATCTAGCTATGTATTTATTGCAAATTGTAATAAGTGAACAGTAAAAGTTTTAAGGGAGGTCCGTTTTCAGATGTATTAAATAAGAAATAGTTATAAATGTCTTATGTTTGGCACTATTACACGATATTATTTTATATGATATCATTATTGGAATAAAATACGGAATTTTAATTCTACAATTTTATTGCGTACTACTACTGAACTGAGTCATAAATACATACATGTAAAGAAGGTAACCTAACATATAACCTAACCAGAAAGGGTTTACCCTTTTCACTTAGTATTACTTCAAGCATTTTGTGTATCACTATAGCGTACGACAACAAATGTTCGGAAATATGTATATTAATAAACTGCCGTTTCGAAAATGACAACTTAATATAATAGAAAATATAATAGAAAAATATATTCATAGCAATTAGTACTGACAGACCCCCTAGCCACCCCAATAGGTTATTCAACTTTTTCATTAGAATTCAGGATTACGAATAGGTATTACGATTTACTGGAATTTTCAAAACTATTTAGTTTACCTGTAAGCGGATTAAATAAACTGGACGGCAATTCGAGTGCGGGATTGAGATACCAGCAAGTGTCGGACGGGAACTCATGTGTATTTTATAATCATTAAGAATCCTGACGGGAATTCGTTTGCACCGGAATTGTTTACGAAATACGTGTCGGTCAGTTATTAAATGTACCTATTATAATATAGAAAACGTTATAATAAACTGCTATTACAAAATGAGAAACTTATGTAAAGATGTTAGATTGTCAATTGAGAGATGTACCTTTTTTACATAATTTGATTGCGATCTATCATATCTTTATACAACTGAAAAATATAATCCTATTATTTTATTTCAACGAAACTGGTATTCATCGTATGTACAACTATATTCATTCATTCCGACTCTGTTTCACCGCAGCAGGTGGAGTCCTATTGAATGGTTAGATTTTGTAATCGAATCGAAAATTTCTGACAAATGAACTGATTTTGTGGGTTTCTTAATTAAATTACAATATTGGCGCAATGTTATCAAATGTTCTATTTTTCAAGACGAATAAGTTGGTATCAAAATATCCGCATTTGAGTGGTCTTTTATTTTCCATAAGATGGAAGCTTAGTCCTTTCTTTAATACTATTTGTGAATTTTGGTGGTATGCCGTATTTTAAGCCTTTATTTAAAAATTCTATCTCACTATTTGTGAAGTTAGTGTCTGAAAGTTTCATTTATAACATTAATATCAGTAGATTCCACAAAGTAAGGGTCCAAACAGTAAATTCGCATCTATTAAATCTAATAAATTACGACGATTGATATTGTTGCAATTATTCCACACTGAAGCAAATAATAAAAGAAAATGTGAGTTTAAAAAGAAGTAGTAAAATTTATTAACTACTAAAACATTTTCACTCCTTTCGAACGCGAATTTCTCCACGGTTATGATTATGAAAATGATAAAACAATAATTCTTTACATAAATTAAAATCTTTAGACCCTTCACAAAACGAACTGTTTAAAGCTGTGAAGCGGTAAGTTGTAAACCGCTTAACATAGAAATACGATAAACTAGATAGAGAGACGTGTTTTGGTATGTTTGTGTTAAAAGAGCAAGCAAGCAATATGCAGCTTAGAATTAGATAGAGTTGGAGTATAAGTCGAGAGCCTAAGTAAGCGCCGAGGGGCTCCTTCAGATATCCGTACAGTTACGGATCCTCGATTTGAATTATATTTTTGGTACGAAACAAGAGATTTACTAACTAACTAACTATCCGCTGGCGTTACACTTAAAATGCCTTGGAAAATACAATGAAATTGAATTCAATTATTTCTTGGAGTAAAATGTAAATGTAGTTATAGGAGTAGAATAAACTTTTAAATATTCATTTTCGTGGAGAAAATTAGTCCAAATATAAGTTGCCACTATTTATCTACACCGGAAGATGTATTCATTATTAAGCTATTTCAATACAGTTTATAAATTGAAGGGAAAACCTGATGAACCACAGATTCTAACAGTACCACTTATTTCCTCCGAGTATTTTCCGTGTTATTTCGCTTCGATTTTATCCAATTAAATTATTATGTTGTCATTGTAAATTGTTCGTAATAATGTAGATAGAGGTCATAAGTCAAGACAGCGGCATTCCAAAGTATTTCATATGAAGTGTTGTTCCTTCATCGTATTAATAAAATTTCGGAAAAAATCTAGTTTAGTGAACCAACGCGGATTTTGATGAAATATTTTTTTTTATTAATTCGAGGTCGCTGAACACGAAAATGAAAAAAGAAATCGGCGCTCTCTTGCCAAAAACGAGTTTAATGTCATATTCTAACTGCTTTAAAATGATGCATTATAACTTGTACACAATATTAAATACACTATAATTACTTTTTAAGATATTCGTCTCACACACACGTTTAAAAAACACTAATATTGATATCCATTTCTTGTAAATTCTTTTCTTAATTCCACAATTATTATATATTTTGACATTTTCATGTAACATGACTGACATATAAGTTTTGGTCTGTTTCTTCTTAGTCGTACAACTTGTACCTAATAGCATATTCAGCCATTAGAGATATTTTGCCACTTGAATTAGTTGCTGAATATTTTCGATTTCATGATTGTGACATAGAAGATATAAACAAGATGAACTTCATGAACATACACCTATTTTTCCGATAGCTAGCGCCTTATTACAGTTGAAACATTTTTTTTTTCAAATTTTGAAGAAAGATGGTTAGTTTTGAGATAAGTTTGGTTGATATTTATCATTTATTTGAAGGATAATGAACCATTCAATTTGATCAATGAGGATGCTGAACAATTTTTTTTCTCTGAATTGCACTCATCAATTAATTCTTTAACAAAATTATCTCCTCAGTTATTCGGCCTCTATAAGCACTGCTGACAACGGAAATAGTTGCTACAGGTGTAATTCCAAATCAAATTTTGAACATACTGCTAATATTATAAGACTTTGGTTATCAGAAGCTGTTTTCCCTTTTTAGAAAATTTGAAAATTCTACTAATATCTCTTCCCGACCAACTAACACAGATCAAAGTGAAATCGCAATCGCTTCCTATCAGCTTGATACATTTATTAGATTGGATTTCCGTTTGAAATAATGAAGTAGATTGATTATCGCGAGCGAAGCGAGCGCGCCGGATCGACGTTTCGCAATTCGCGCGCGCGCGCGCGAATTGCGAAAAGTCGATCCGGCGCGCCTTTTTCACAGTATGTTGATGGCTGTTCATTCAATTTTTCCATAACTGATTTCAGTTAAACGAAAGTTGAGCCAAATACAGCGCCAGCTATCGGAAAAATAGGTGTATGTTCATGATGTTCATCTTGTTTATATCTTTTATGTCACAATCATGAAATCGAAAATATTCAGCAACTAATTCAAGTGGCTAAATATCTAATGGCTGAATAGGCTATGAGGTACAAGCTGTACGACTAAGAGGAATCAGACCAAAACTTATATGTCAGTCATGTTACATGAAAATGTCAAAATATATAATAATTGTGGAATTAAAAAAAGAATTTACAAGAAATGGATATCAATATCAGTGTTATTTAAATGTGTGTGTGAGAGGAATATCTTAAAAAGTAATTATAGTGTATGTAATATTGTGTACAAGTTTAATGCATCAGTTTAAAACAGTTATAATATGACATTAAAACCAGTGCAGTGCTGATCTGACCTCATCTTCAAAAATTCATAACTCGTTTTTGGTAAGAGAGCGCCGATTTCTTTTTTCATTTTCGTGCTCAGCGACCTTGAAATAACTAAAAAAAAAATATTCCATCAAAATCCGCGTTGGTTCACTAAACTAGACTTTTACCAAAATTTCATTTTCGATTCATTTAGTCCTATTTTTTATGGAAAACAAATTTATTCATCACCAGAATTAATACTTGTTACCGAAGGCGTTTTAAACCAACTAACGTTGCCACGGAAACTCTTTAAGGTATTTTTAATGGATACCATCTAAAAAAGCACATTGCTATAGTTTTTGCTTACTTTCTTATTATCAAGACCTAAACGGGAAATAAGTTTTGGGTATATTGTTATAAGTTTTGATTGTCGCAATGAACTTGAAAACGATAACATAATAGAAGAGACCTTTCAAACGATATATCACAAGCCGATACTTCACATTTAAAAAATTGGGGGTGGTACCTGTCACTCGGAGATGGTTGAAGGTAGGGATCGCATTTACATATTAAAGAATGTCAATGCAGGGATGCGCGATACTATCCGATATTCCAGTGTATCGATACTTTTACTTCCGATACTCGATATTTTGTATCGATACTATGCTTTTTGATGCATTCCAAGTATCGATAAATTTGTAGTGTATCGATATACCTTGCGATACGGGATTTTTAGTGGTAGCGAACTATAGTGATGAGCGATATCGTGATTTTAATCACGTTCTGAAATATGTCGTGCTTTTTTTACCAAACTAAAATTAAAAAACGAAAAATGTGCAGTATTTTGCGTTTTTCGAACTAATTTTGGGGTTATGTGGAAAAGTCACTTATGTAAACGTTGTAGAGTTTCCCAAGATCTACAACTTTTATGATAAATTTTTTATTCTCAACTTTGGAAGGAAATCGCAATAATATCTTTTTCCACCCCCCCAAAAAAGTGTGTTTTACCGAAAAAACGTTATAACTCGAAAAATTTCCAATTTTTCAATTTTAAATTTTTTTTCATGGTTTGTGACTATGAAAGCTACCTTTTACAAAATTTTCATCGAAATCGAACAATTTTTGCAGAAACTAAAAATAAAAAACGAAAATTGCAGTTTTTTGCGTTTTTCGAGCAAATTTTGAGGTTATGTGGAAAAGTCACTGATGTAAAAGTTGTAGATTTTTCCAAGATCTACAACTTTTATCATCAATTTTTTATTCTAGGAACTCAACTTTGGACGGAAATCGCAATAATATCTTTTTCCACCCCCCAAAAAAAGTGTGTTTTACCGAAAAAACGTTATAACTCGAAAAATTTCCAATATTTCAATTTGAAATTTTTTTTCATGGCTTATGATTATGAAAGCTACCTTCTACTAAATTTTTATCAAAATCGAACATTTTTTATCGAAACCAAAAATAAAAAACGAAAAATGCAGTTTTTTGCGTTTTTCGAGCAAATTTTGAGGTTATGTGGAAAAGTCACTGATACAAAAGTTGTAGATTTTTCCAAGATCTACAACTTTTATATACAACTTTTTTTCCTAGGATTCTAACTTTTGTCGGAAATCGTAATAATGTCTTTTTCCACCCCCCAAAAAAGTGTGTTTTACCGAAAAATTTCCAATATTTCAATTTTAAATTTTTTTTCATGGTTTGTGACTATCAAAGCTACCTTCTACTAAATTTTCATCAAAATCGAACATTTTTTAACGAAACCAAAAATAAAAAACGAAAAATGCAGTTTTTTGCGTTTTTCGAGCAAATTTTGAGGTTATGTGGAAAAGTAACTGATGTAAAAGTTGTAGATTTTTCCAAGATCTACAACTTTTATGATAAACTTTTTATTCTAGGAACTCAACTTTGGCCGAAAATCGCAATAATGTGTTTTTCCACCCCCAAAAAAGTGTTTTATCGAAAAAACGTTATAACTCGAAAAATTTCCAATATTTCAATTTGAAATTTTTTCTCATGGTTTGTGACTATGAAAGCTACCTACTACTGAATTTTCATCAAAATCGAACAATTTTTGACGAAACTAAAAATAAAAAAACGAAAAATGCAGTTTTTTGCGTTTTTCGAGCAAATTTTGAGGTTATGTGGAAAAGTCATTGATACAAAGGTTGTAGATTTTTCGAAGGTCTACAACTTTTATATTCAACTTTTTTTCCTAGGATTCTAACTTTTGTCGGAAATCGTAATAATGTCTTTTTTTACCCCCCAAAAAAGTGTTTTTTACCGAAAATACGTCAAAATTCGAAAAATTTCCATTATTTTTATTTGAAATTTTTTCCCATAGTTTGTGACTATCAGAGCCATCTTTTTCCATATTTTCATCGAATTCGAACAATTTTTGACGAAACCTAAAATAAAAAACGAAAAATGCAGTTTTTTGCGTTTTTCGAACTAATTTTGAAGTTATGTGGAAAAGTCACTAATGAAAAAGTTGTAGATTTTCCCAAGATCTACAACTTTTATTCCTAGAAACTCAACTTTCGCCGGAAATCGCAATAATGTCTTTTTCCACCCCCCAAAAAAAGTTTGTTTTACCGAAAAATTTCCAATATTTTAATTTGAAATTTTTTCCATGGTTTGTGACTATCAAAACTACCTTTTACTAAATATTCATCAAAATCGAACATTTTTTAACGAAACCAAAAATAAAAAACGAAAAATACAGTTTTTTGCGTTTTTCGAGCTAATTTTGAGGTTATGTCTAAAAGTCACCGATGTAAAAGTTTTAGATTTTCCCAAGATCTACAACTTTTATGATCAACTTTTTATTCTAGGAACTCAACTTTGGCCGGAAATCGCAATAATGTCTTTTTCCGTCCCCCCAAAAAGTTGTTTTTTACCGAAAAAACGTCAAAATTAGCAAAATATAGGATCGTTAACGTATCGATACTTCAAGTATCGATAAATTAATATTCGATATTCTACTGTATCGATACTTTACGTTCCGATCCGTATCGATACCTAATATCGATACTTTCTAGTGTATCGCGCAACCCTATCTCAATGTCAGTAACCGAAATGATGAATTTATTCCGTTTGGCTTTTACACACTGTATATCTGGCTCAGATTAGAGATATAAAAGCAGCATTAGACTTTTGACAGACGAGGATGACATATTTCTATTAATACCAAATGCACATTCATTTTTGTGAAAACTAACTTCTCTTTAATTTCATCATTTTGGTGGTGTCGTCTATGAAATGTAGACATTCACATTTTTTATCTGTCATATTTTTTTGGACAATGATAGAAGGCATTAAAGAGGACTGAAGCCTGAATGAATAAAAAATATTTATAAAATCAACGATGTCAAATAAAATCCATTGAATAACTCGAAATGTAACAAATTCCATTCGGTTGTAGTAAGTACCTTAAGAGTACGACATATAAATCTCTATTCGAGATACAGAGAGTGCAGATTCGATACGAGATAATTTTAAGTGGCGTTTCTTGCAGTTTATTGTCATTGTGGTGGTACCAACCATGGAAAAATGGTTTGAATTTTAGCCGTGTGATCGTGTCTTCGAAAGCCGGTTAATGGTAGTACCGTGTGTGGTGGTCTCGCCACATTTCGATTTTAATATCGCCATCTCGACCGAAGTAGTTACCGATAGAAGAGATAGTACCATTTTAATCTCTTTATCGCTACCATCAGACGTGTTGGACTGTGTTAACGCGAATTATTCTTACTTCCATCGATACACCCATTCAAATTGTAAATCAGATGAGATTCTTCTTACGAAATGACTTCATTTAGGAGCATTAATTGTTGCAGTAGATTCTACACTTTCTTTAGGATTATCAATTTCAAAAATATTAAATAATTTAAAATGTCAATATTTTATTATATAATAGAATACAATACAAATTATAAAGATCCACGCCCATGGTCGCCTTTTTTATTGGATCAAATTGCTGTAGTGTAAAGTACACACTTATACTATGACCCTTATAGAAGGACTGGTCTTATGAAAAGTCAGCTAACAATTCTTTTAGATGGCGCCACCGTCGCAAACTAACAAACTCAAAATCCGAGTTGAGGGCTTGTTCGCTAGCCGATCTCTATTTTTCTCGTCCATCTGGCGCCATCACACGGTCAGTTGGAAATCTCTCGGGCTGCCCTTCTATAAGCGTCTATACCCGTTACTATGACAGACTAAACTAAAGTTAAAAATATTTTGAAAACCTCAAATAATGTTTGTTAATTTCATCATTTTGTGAGTGATAGTGAGCAACTGTTCGGCATGAATTCAGTGCTGGAATTTAGTATCTGTATAGTTAGCTCAAAATTTCACTCAAAACTACCCAAATATTTAGAAAAAAAAAAATAAAACGTGCCACTCACCTACTTATTCCAAAAAAGTAAAATTCTTGCCAATTGTGAATGAACGGAAAAGGAGGAGAAGCCAGATGGCCACAATTTTGTTGAAATGAAACAAGTTACGTATTTTAATAATTTTGTTTATTTCAATTTTGAATTATTAACATGTACATCACACATAGTTTTTACCTAAAGCTAAAATCGAACCATATTTCAGTGAAATCACTGGGTATGATTTTTTTGGTGCATAGAAAATTTTGATATACATTTTTTGAATAGTTTTTTTTGTACAACATCAAACCCTTTTTATTTCATATCTCCAACATCAACCCGTCAAATAAATACACATCATGTCAGTGAATCAGTCTTCGAAAAATATAAACGTGATTTTTGTTGGAGTCATCTGAAAAATAAGGGTCCCTATGGTTTTTTATAATACAATATTTATATATCAAAATTTTCATAAAAATTTTACAGTACCGGATAACAAAGAAAATACTCGAGTTTATTTTTAATACCGATAAAGATAATTATAATCTATATAAACGATATTGTGTATTTCTGTAGCAGGTAACATCCCTCCATTACTCCACCACTGTGACTACACGATCCCAAGTCCCCCAATTACATAATTTTGATTGTATCAACTCTATTTATCCTTTACAAAAGTCCTGCGAATCGTCAGGCTCTGTTTTTTGAATTTTAGTTTTGAGGAGCTCCCATTGTGTTAAATTGAAGCTAAATTAATCATCAGTATGAGAGATGGGCTGGACCGGAAATTCGGGAAGGTGAAGCACTTCTTGACACAGGTGTTCACTGGACATGGGTACCTCCACAAGATTGGGAAAAGAGAGACTGGAGTGTGCGAGAGGTGTGAAGAAGAGGATGCTGGAGGAAGTGCTGAAGAAGTTTTAGAGGAAACTAGGGGAACGATAATGTTGAGGGAGGAGGAGGAATGGAAGGAGGAAGGTGGCGTAGTGGAGAGCATGATTAGGGGGAGAGAAGGAATCGAGTGGAAGGAGTGATAAGTAGGGAGAAGACTACGGTATAAGCAGAGAGAGTGCAGGGAACTGCCGCCCGTCTCGAAGTATTCTAGGGGGTAACGGCGAGTTTGAGGTGGGTTTGGTTTGTAGGCATCCCCTTTGGGTCATTAGAACATTAGTTTCCCATTTTAACCCGAAAAAAAAAATTAATCATCTTTAATGGTATAAAAATATAATAAATAAATATTGCATTTTTTCTTGTTATCCAGTGTTATTTATAAATATTTAAATATTTTAAGTTAAATTAACTAGTGTTATTTAAATAAAAGTCTACTTCTAACAACACTTGTAAGAATGGCACATATTTGACAGAATACTAAAAATTCCATCACTGAAATACCGGGTCAGTTATATTTTTATTTACGTGCCCACATATTAAAAGTACTCTAAGCTGATCAGTTCACTAACAATGACTGTAAATTTTCCACTCCGGCTACTTTGAGCTAGAAAAACTGTATTTACAATAATATAAAAGCTAAACTTAGAAATATTAGACTGAAACGATATGTGTAAAACGCTGTTCGGTGCTTTTTAATATTTTTTCCTTTATACAAAATCTACCAAATAATCGAATTTAAAAAATTTAAAAAAAATTAATAAAAAAAACGAACCGTATAATTAAAAAATTTTGGGAAAAAATCTAGTTTAGTGAACCAACGCGGATTTTGATGAAATTTTTTTTTTATTAATTCGAGGTCGCTGAACACGAAAATGAAAAAAGAAATCGGCGCTCTCTTACCAAAAACGAGTTATGAATTTTTGAAGATGGGGTCAGATCAGCACTGCACTGGTTTTAATGTCATATTATAACTGTTTTAAAATGATGCCTTAAACTTGTACACAATATTAAATACACTATAATTACTTTTTAAGATATTCCTCTCACACACACATTTAATAAACACTGAAATTGACATTCATTTCTTGTAAATTCTTTTTTAAATTTCACAATTATTATATATTTTGACATTTTCATGTAACATGACTGACATATAAGTTTTGGTCTGTTTCTTTTTAGGTCTCAACTGATGAAATTTTTGGAATCCTTGACCTCGAAAACATCCCTCCCTAAAATTTCATTAAAATCGGACGAAATTTTTTTTGACCCCCCCTCGATGGTCCTGATAAAAATTTTGAAAATTCATTTTTAATGGGAAAAATTGATTTTGAAGAAAGGAAATTATGCCCATCGTTTTCGGGAGCCTAAAAAGGTGCCCCATACCAAATTTGGTGAAATTCGTACGAAATTCAGGATTGGGCAAAATTTTACCCCCCTATTACGGTACTTGTACATAACGGGCAACTTGAGCTGGGTTTTTTTCGATGAAGGAAAAAAAACGAAAATTTGCAAGAGAGAGTTTATATAGAGGATCGAAAATGATTATGATTGACGTAATAGAGAAGATAAAAAAAATGTTTGGGGGTAGTTGGGGGGGCTAATTTATTTAAAAAAAAATTTGTTAGAATATCCAATAGTGGATCCATTAGGAAAAAGTGATGCGGATTTCGGGAAAAATAATGATTTTTACCCATCGGCGCTGCCACTGGAGTTATATACGAAAATATAAAGGTAACTTTTTTATTTATGAAAATATGGAAAAATACCTAAATTCATAATTGAAGTATAGGTCGAGACCTACATATAGACTATATAAAATATATAGGTAACACGATTAAAAATTCGAGAAAAAGAGGAAAAAGTTTAAAAAAAAAATAAAAATATTTTTGAAGAAAATTTTCATTATGCCCACGAAAATTTGCAGGTTCGAATCTATGGGAATTGATTTTTAAAAAAAATTAAAAGTCGTTATAGAGGGCGCCACAAGTGGCGCCAAATTTTGAGGTTAGAACATTATTTTCACTAATTTCGTAATATGCCGTTATAAACGATGCCTAAAAACACCATACGCGGTTTCCACCATCAATTCGGGGCCATAGTTGGGGGATTTGGGGGGGGGGGTCAATTTTGAAAAAAAAATTTTTGCATTATAAGCACCTCAAATGAGGAAGATTGCCCGAATATTATCGTTCCGAGTTGATATTTTGGCTTGTCTTGTACCCCAAAAAAAGGGGGGTAGGGGGGTGAAAATTTAGGGGCAAGGGAAGTTCAATACCGTCTTTCGTACGGGGGTATTAAAAAAAATTTCAGAAAAAAAAAATGTTCGACTCTCACATATTTTCGACTTTACCGGTATATATTTTCAGGTTGACCCCCCCTTTTTTTGAGTTCTATAGACTCGTACGATTTTTACGAATCGAATGGTTTTTGTTTCGACTCGATAGCTCGATTAATAAAAAAGTTGCTTTCCGCCGGACACAGAATTTCCGAAGCCGTGGGGGGGCGTAAGGGGGGCGTATTTTTTTTGTCGGCCAAAATGGTCGTATAAATTTCTTTGCTTGTGTTTATCGCGATATCAATTTCTGTTTTTGGAGAAAGCTATGTGGTCCGAGAATGTACGTCGGGGGGCGTAAAAACCCATTTCTTGACATTGTGTTCAAAAAAAATTTCCCTACACGCCCATATATATATCGTTAGTCCAAATTGGATTTCGAGGATAGCTCACGTTCCCTTTTGACGACGTTTCGCAATTCGCGCGCGCGAATTGCGAAACGTCGATCCGGCGCGCCTTTTTCACAGTATGTTGATAGCTGTTCATTTAATTTTTCCATAACTGATTTCAGTTAAACGGAAGTTGAGCCAAATACAGCGCCAGCTATCGGAAAAATAGGTGTATGTTCATGATGTTCATCTTGTTTATATCTTTTATGTCACAATCATGAAATCGAAAATATTCAGCAACTAATTCAAGTGGCTAAATATCTCTAATGGCTGAATATGCTATTAGGTACAAGTTGTACGACTAAGAAGAAACAGACCAAAACTTATATGTCAGTCATGTTACATGAAAATGTCAAAATATATAATAATTGTGGAATTAAGAAAAGAATTTACAAGAAATGAATGTGAATATCAGAGTTTATTAAATGTGTGTGTGAGAGGAATATCTTAAAAAGCAATTTTAGTGTATTTAATATTGTGTACAAGTTATAATGCATCATTTTAAAGCAGTTATAATATGACAATAAAACCAGTGCAGTGCTGATCTGACCTCATCTTCAAAAATTCAAAACTCGTTTTTGGTAAGAGAGCGCCGATTTCTTTTTTCATTTTCGTGTTCAGCGACCTCGAATTAATTAAAAAAAATATATTTCATCAAAATCTGCGTTGGTTCACTAAACTAGACTTTTACCAAATTTTGTTGTAATTTAATATGACTTAATCGTTATTTTCTAGATATATACATAATGTTTAATAACTATGTATCTATTCAAACTGATTTTACTGAATTTGTCTTTGTGCAGCAAAACTGTGGAGACGTCGGAAATTAATAATGTAGTTATCATTTTATTGACATCGTCCCAATTTATAAGAAATTGACCATTTTAATTTGAATATTTATATTTAATATTAATTATGTCTATCAATTTGTCCAGTCGTCCATACTAAATCTAAAAGATGTTGTTTTATGAAGATGAAAAACATCTGCATGTCAAATTGACATGGGAAGAGAGTGGCATCGTGAAAATATAAGCTGAGATTAAAATCTGAATCCAAAGAATATTAATCCCAAAAGTCCAACAGGCAAGTACTTTTTCCTAAAAATGTTATTGATATTTTGGATAGTATGTGCCCAAAAAAAAACAAGAAATTTAAGGGTCTTCCCAAGTAATTTCCTTAATTTATTTCCTACAAACTTTATCTTTTGGTTTTTATGTTGTCAAGATGATTAATTAACGAATTAATTGTGCGATCTGTCAATTTCTTGTCAATTTTGACGATGCGAAGACGTTCACGAAGCAAATATTTATATTTCCATGTTTTATTTTTTCATTTATAATGGACACATTCCACAATGTAAGTGTTGAAACTATCACTATAATTAAAATTAACTACTAGTATTTGATATAAGCACAATAATGTACAGTAAGTTCTTTTTGCTAAGGACATTTACATTTAATACTATTTTATTTGTTAATTTTGATCAAGGTACATAATATAAAAACGGAATTTTTCAATAAAAAATGTGAAAAACGAATCCGAAGATCATGTACCTTTTTTTTTGTTTTTAAAAGTTCAATAAATATTTACAAACTAAAATCACGTTAAACTTAGATCTCAACATTTTTGCGTGGCAGCCAAGTACATGTAATATTGGGCTAAAGATAAAAGATACACCATGTTACTATTTGTACCTTTTTCGTAGTGGATTTGTCGTTCCTGTTGACGGGCATTGTCTGCTGCAACTTTAAGAAGACCTTGAATATTTCTTAGAAGAGTCTCTGTCGAGGAAATACCAGGATCGGGAGTTGGACCATTTGCTGAAGCCACAGCACTGGCTAAGGTCGAATAGTTAAGAGCCGTCTGTTGGGAATCACTTCCAGGTGCAACTGGAAGAGGCAGATCACCCTCATCCATATCTGTAAATAAATGGTTATTATTAGAACTACAAAAATATATTTTTCTGTTTCTCTGAAGCACGTTTTAAATAAACTGACCAAGCAAGTATCTTTTTTTATAAACGTTTGTAATCAATCAAGATTCTTAACAAACGTAAAGACCATTAGCGCTACCCAGGGGAGCTAATATCCATAAATGTATAGCTGGGCTTAACAGTCTTGAAATCAAAGTAAGTCATCACTAGAGCATGTCAGTGAGCCATCTATCTAGTTTGTGCCACATTAGTTTTCCATTTTTTTTTCATTTTTCCCATGACTTATACAAACAAATTAACATCGCACAAGTCTTGTTGTTTCATCATCGCACGCAGTTCTCTAATCAACGTTGATTTATTTGACGATTGTATTGACAGGCGTGTTAGCTTTGCATATTTTATACAATGTAGATGAATAAATTGTGTAATTTATTGTTTTCATAAATTAACAGTATAGATCAAGTAATAATTATATACTACTCGTCGATTAGGTCAAGTTTTTCTGATTGTGTAAAAAGTTAATAGCTCTAGTATTATTTATTGGAATATTAATTATGATATCATCTGCTTCTTCTATTATATCTACATATCGAAATAATTATCAATATCCTTTCATAATTTTCATATTTTTTTCATTAAATAGTGGAATTAAATAGAAACAGTTAGGTTCTGACAATTATTGACCATTTTTGGAAATTTTTGACCATTTTTCAAATTTTTTTCAAAATTTTTGAGAATTATTGACCTTTTTGACTGTTTTTCAGAATTAGTGACAATTTTTCTAAATTTTTGACCATATTTGACCATTTTTCGGAATGATGACAATTTTTAACCAGTTTCTGACAGTAAATGTATGACAGTTTTTTAACAATAATTGACAATGTTTAACAACTTTTGATAATTTTTGACAATTATAGACCTTTTTAACAATTATTGACCTTTTTTACTGTTTTTCAAAATTAGTGACCTTTTTTCCGAATTTTTGACCATATTTGACCATTTTTCGATATTTCCGAAGCTTTTACTGTATTTTGAAATTTTTGACCATTTTTGATAGTTTATGGCAATTTTTTAGCATTTTTGACAATTTTTGAAAGATTCTGACAATTACTGACCATTTTTGACAATTATCGGCAATTGTTGACAATTTTAGACCATTTTTCAAAATTATTGACCATATTTGACAATTATTGACAATTGTTGGCAGTTATAGACCATTTTTCAAAATTTTAACAATGATTGACCATTTTTAACAATCATCGACCGTTTTGACTGTTTTTCAAAATTTTAGACAATTTTTCAAAATTATTGACCATTTTTGATAATTATTGACAATTATAGACCATTTTTCCAAATTTTCGACCATTTTTGACAAATATCAACTATTTTTCAAAATTTTGACAAATTTTAACAATAATTGTCCATTTTTGACCATTTTTGATAGTTTTTGACAATTATTGGCCATTTTTGACATTTTTAAAAAAAATTAACAATTTTTCAAAATTTTTGACCATATTTCAAAATTATTGACCATTTTTGATAGTTTTTGATAATTATCAACCATTTTTCAAAATTTTTACAATTATTGACCAATTTTGACAATTATTAACCATTTTTGGAAATTTTCGACCATTTTTCGAATTTTTGACAATTATTGACCTTTTTGACTGTTTTTCAAGATTAGTGACAATTTTTCCAAATTTTTGACAATATTTGACCATTTTTCGAAATGATGACAATTTTCAACCAGTAAATGTCCATTTCTGACAGTTTTTCAACAATAATTGACAATGTTTAACAACTTTTGATAATTTTTGACAATTATAGACCTTTTTGACAATTATTGACCTTTTTTACTGTTTTTCAAAATTAGTGACAATTTTTCCAAATTTTTGACAATATCTGACCATTTTTCGAAATTTCTGACTATTCTTGACAAGCTTTTACTGTATTTTAAAATTTTTGACCATTTTCGATAGTTTATGGCAATTTTTTAGCACTTTTGACAATTTTTGAAAGATTCTGACAATTACTGACCATTTTCGACAATTATTGACAATTTTTCAAAATTTTAATCCATTTTTCAAAATTATCGACCATTTTTGACAATTATTGACAATTGTTGACAATTATAGACCATTTTTCCAAATTTTTGACAATTTTTAAAAAATTATTGACCATTCTTGATAGTTTTTGATAATTATCGACCATTTTTCAAAATTTTAGCAATTATTCATCAATTTTGACAATAATTGTCCATTTTTTGATTTTAAATTTTTTGACATTTATCGACCATTTCTGACAATTATTGACCATTTTTGGAAATTTTCGACCATTTTTCAAATTTTTCTCAAAATTTTTGACAATTATTGACCTTTTTGACTGTTTTTCAAAATTAGTGACAATATTTTCAAATTTTTGAGAAAAATTTGACCATTTTTTGAAATGATGACAATTTTTAACCAGTCTTTGACAATAAATGTCCATTTTTGACAGTTTTTTAACAGTAATTGACAATGTTTAACAACTTTTGATAATTTTTGACAATTATAGACCATTTTTCCAAAATTTTGACCATTATTGACCTTTTTGACTGTTTTTCAAAATTAGTGACAATTTTTCCAAATTTTTGACAATATTTGACCATTTTTCGAAATTTCTGACTATTTTTGACAAGCTTTTACTGTATTTTAAAATTTATGACCATTTTTGATAGTTTCTGGCAATTTTTTAGCATTTTTGACAATTTTTGAAAGATTCTGACAATTACTGACCATTTTCGACAATTATTGACAATTTTTCAAAATTTTAGTCCATTTTTCAAAATTATCGACCATTTTTGACAATTATTGACTGTTTTTCAAAATTAGTGACTATTTTTCCAAATTTTTGACAATTTTTCAAAAATTATTGACCTTTTTTTCAAATTTTTCATCATTTTTGACCATTTTTCAACAATTACTGACCATTTTTGACAATTATTGACAATTATAGACCATTTTTCCAAATTTTTAACTATTTTTGAGAATTATTGACAATTTTTCAAAATTTTAACACCATTTTTGACAATCATCGACCATTTTAACTGTATTTCAAAATATAAACAGCAAAAGACTTAAGTTGCCTTCTTGTCTCAACTCTGTATTTGTAGTGACTGTTCGTGACGTCATATTGTTTATATTTTTTTGTACTAATCTTATAACATGACCCTTTTCCGGCAATAATAAGACTCCTAAAATAACGATATCATCTGAATTCTATCACACTCTAAAGAGGCATTCAGAAACACAGTAATAAATTAAAACCGAAGATGTTTTTCTAAAAATGTCAGACGTCAATTATTAATGATCTGTGAAGAGCATCTGACCTTAGCTAACATTAATCTCATACAAATTAAACGAGATTTTCAAATCAATCCGTTCAAAATCGAAAATCAAAACGACAGGTATGAATGGGTGTAATGAAATAGCACAAAGCGTAAAGCTACAGAACCTAATTATGAAAGATTGTTTTATTGAATCGAATAGGCGTTAGGAACTATATAGGTGTCTTGACTGATTGATTTTATTTAAGTATTTTCCCAATAAAAATTTCAAGAGAAAATTACCTCAATCAACTAAGCAAAAATTATCGAATGGGAAAATAATATACCTTGATCTTTATCGTCTTCGTCGTCAGGTTCGGATATATTATCTTCGTCGTCGTCTTCAACGGCAGATCTAGGAGATCTCGGTGAAGGAGGTACATCGGGTCCATCTGCTTCACTACCCGAATGATCAGCATCACCTAGAGAACCTGCGCTGCCACCTCCGCTTTTTGAGAGGTTTAGAACTGGACTGTGCTCTGTTGGTGATACTGAAACAAAGAATGTTCGAATATATTTGAAAAATTAGGAATAAAAATCTTCTAAATTAGCGAGAAAACGGAAAGAAAGGTGTAACAATAAAGGTCAAAACACACCCTATCGGCACCTCTTAAGAACAGCGACTGATCATCACCGTCGAGTCATGACTTGTTGGCCACAATAAACGACAACCAACCATGCCATATCCAGCAACATTTTTGAAAGATGGTCAAAAATTGTCAAAATTTTTTAATTATAAAAAAACTGTCAAAAATGGTCAATAATTGTTGAAAATTGTCGAAATTTTTTGAAAAATGGTCAAAATATTTGAAAAATTGTCAAAGACTCAAAAGTTTTAGAAAATTGTCAAATATGGTCAATAATTATCGAAAACTGTCGAAAACTTTTGTTAAAATGGTCAATAATTGTCAAAACTTTTAGAAAAATGTCAAAAAATATTAAAAATTAGTCAATGATTGTCAAAAATGGTCAATAATTGTTAAAAATTTTGAAATATGGTCAATAATTGTTAAAAACTGTCAAAATTTTGAAAAAATGGTCAAAAATTGTCAAAATTTTTGAAATATGGTAAAAAATTGTCCAAATTTTGTGAAAATAGTCAAATGTCAAAATTTTGAAAATATGGTCAAAATTTTTGAAAAATTGTCAAAAATTCTAAAAATTGATCAATAATTGACAAAAATGTTCAATAATTCTCAAAAAATGGTCAATAATTGTCAAAACTTTTAGACAAATTGTCAAAAATTTCGAAAAAATGTCAATAATTGTTAAAAATCATTAAAAACTGTTAAATTATTTGAAAAATTGTCAAAATTTTTCAGAATTGATCAATAATTGTCAGAAATGGTCAATAATTGTCGAAAGATGGTCAATAATTGACAAAAATCGTTAAAAACTGTCAAATTATTTAAAAAATTATCAAAAGTTTTCAAATTGATCAATAATTGTCAAAAAGGGTCAATAATGGTCAAAAATGATCAATAATTCTCAAAATTGATCAATAATTGTCAAAAATGGTCGATAATTCTCAAAATTGATCAATAATTGTCAAAAAAGGTCAATAATTATCAAAACTTTTAGAAAAATTTTCAAAAATCGTTAAAAACTGTCGAATATTTGAAAAATTGTCCAAAATGTTCAAAAATTCTCAAAATTGATCAATAATTGTCAAAATGGTCAATAATTGTCAAAAAATGGTAAATAATTGTCGAAACTTTTAGAAAAATTGTCAAAAATTTCGAAAAAAGGTCAATAATTGTCAAAAATCGTTAAAAACTGTCAAAATATTTGAAAAATTGTCAAAATTGATCAATATAATTGTCAAAAATGTTCAATAA
>CANOBC010000062.1:0-22122 GCA_947563755.1 Lochmaea crataegi
TTTTCAAAAAGTGGATTTTCGATTATTTTGACTACTTTTACAGTTATTATTCATAAAACAGAAACCCTTCAAGTTAGGATTTTGTAAATTGTTTTCCAAATGAACTAGTCCTTTGAGAATACCCTCCTAAAATTTATATTGAAAATTCATAGTTTTGTGGTATTTACAAGACTTTTTATGTTGAAAATACGTATTTTCTAAAATTTCATGACACTATCTGAAGGTGAACGAATAACTTTATCGAAAAACTGACTTCTAGTCCCAAAAAAGCTCATTTTACAAATTTTACTCTGTAAAATATATATTTTTATTCTTCGATATCTATTGGTAACTCGCTTTACTAAATACGACAATTTTACAGGAAACTGTAATAATTCTTTACTAAGTATTTATAATAAGAATGACCCAAAAGTCTTATGGAGTTTTCAGGTAATAATTGATTATTCGCCAACAACAAAATAAATACGACCCTGTCACGGCTGATACTTTTATGGGTTTATTGCATATCATTATCCCATCTCAGTATATTAGATCGTGAAAAGAACTATACAGTAACCGAAATAATTTGGATTTTTTACACTGTACGAGCACTAGAATTACAAAAAAAAAACTGAAATCCAAAAGGGAAAATTCAAACAAAAGAGCCTCGGAAGGATCGAAATCTCCAAGGAGCAGTTTTTAATCCCCTCACTCAATTCGAAAAGAGCAGAGTTAATAAAACTAGTTACCAGCGGACGGCAATTATTTTAACGAAATGCCACCATTTAATTTTAATAGAAAACTTCGCTATAGTTTTTCGTTTTCAACTTTATTAATAATTCTATAAAGTTTACTTTGGAACATGGAAAAGTTTTCCAATGTCTCGCTAATTGTATGTGAATTTTATTTTTTATTTCTGCACTTCTTTATTATTATTTTATCAAATTCTATTCAACTGTTAACCATATTCGACCACAATCTTAATTAAAACACTTTGTTAACATCGACGCTATGAAGTTTCTAACTCTATAAAGTTCCACGTCGCTCCAAGTTTACCAGATTATTTCTAATCTCAGAATTAGTTTCAACTTTGAATTATTCCAAGTGTAAACGTTCAAATGGTTTTTCAAAGTGAGGCGAATGGGGCCGTATTCATAAGACTGAAGTTTCCTGTAAAATTGTCGTATTTAGTAAAGCGTTTTACCAATAGATATCGAAGAATAAAAATATACCTTGTACTGATGAGGCGCAATACGCCGAAACCGGTCTACAAGTTATGCTGTCCCTTCTAGTTGCAAACCAGAATGGTTGGTTTAAATCTTGTAGATTTACCAACCCCGTTTGACTTAGAAGTGTAATTCAATGTGCAAGTAGTCGTAGTTTTATTAAAGTCAGATGACCCTCCGAGTGAACTGGAGGACCACCAATTAAAGAGGTCTTTCCATAACGACATCCCAACATCACAGAAGGTTGAAGAAAAAAAATCTGGAAATAAATCAATCAAACTGGAGGAATTGGAGGCGCATTGAAAATTGGTGTTGAAGATGGATCTACTCAGCATAGAATGAGTGAAGCTGTGAGAAGAGACTGATTCAGCCATCAAACCACAATTTAGTAGTGTTAAGACTGTCGAATCCTCTGTTGACAAGAAAACAGAAAAGTACGAAACAAAAGGACTCACAACCAAAGAGCTTCAACGGCTAGTTCTTTTAGAGCAGTATCGAACAATTAGAGGTCAAAGAGAATATTACGAAAAAAAGTTGGAGAGGATGAAGCGGGAGGAATCAGCAGCAAACATTGTTAACGAGGGGGAGCTAGCATATTACAATATGTAAACATTGAAAGGATGAGGCTATTAGAAACGTTACCAGGAAGTACGAGGTGACATTTGGTAAAGCACTAAAGGAAGAAAAAACTGGAAATAAAGCAATCAAACTGTTGGAAAGGGAGAAAAAGTTATTGAAGGCTATGGAAGGCGATGGTAATCTTACAATTGGAAGAATTGGAGGCGCACTGCAAATTGGTCTTGAAGATATACCAAGCATAGAGTGAGTGAAGCTTATAATACGCGAGAAGAGATTGAATCAGCCATCAAACCACAATTTAGTAGTGTCAAGACTCTTCTGCCAACAAGAAAAAAAACAGCAACAGAAAAGAACGAAACAAAAGGAGCTTCAAAGGCTAGTTCTTTTAGAGTAGTATCGAACAAGGATAGTTCAAAGAGAGTATTTTGAAAAAAAGTTGGAGAGGATGAAACGGGAGGAATCAGCAGCAAATATTGTTAATGAGGGGGAGTAAGCATATTACAATATGTAAACAATCCTCCAAATTTTCTCGTACAACGTATTATATTGTTGTTTATTCTAGTCCTTGCTGGTGAAGAGGTAGATCAACTTCGTCATTATTAACATTATCATCTTCTTCTGGCACTTCTTCTTCAGGTGCTTCAAAATCGATGTCTTTCAAAGTTTATGTAGCACAATACAGGTAACAATTATATTTGGCACATTCTCCAATTTCACTCGGCGACCATATTGTAAAATAGTTTCAGTTGATCAAAACAACGTTCAATTATCACTCTCTCTTTTATTTCAAAAATTTATTGTTGCGAGGTCACCAACTCAAAGCCGGTCCTGTCCCTCGACTGTAAATTTTGGTGGCTGCGCCCCTTTCGAGTACATTCGCTTTGTTTGTGTATAGGGCGAGCGCGGAAGGTACTGGAATTTTATAGAGTTGAGAAGGACTGTATATACGCGGGTTTTTGAGTGCGTGAATTAATTATTGAAACAGTTAATTCTAGAGAATTAGTGAAACGGACAGAAAATAGTTAGTTCACAGAAGTTCTTAGTAATCGGACAGTGAAAAATAGTGAAGATAAATAGTGTAATATTCAAGTGGTGAATATAAATTAGAACTAATATACTGCGATTTAATTAAATTGATTTTCCCGAGCTGTACTAAGTACCCCTTTTGTTTCTACGTGGTTGGTTTTCCACCCTAGTTTATTCATACCCCATATATATTTTAACATTTCACCGGTGGTGTTTCAGGTTCTTTTTCTCTCTTATTTTTCGCCAGATTCCGTTGGGGTTAATGAAATACGTCGTTCAATTTTGACCCTAGTGAGAGAAACGGCCGAAATAAGAGAGGTAGATTTAGTCAATATTTTCTATGAGTTTTTTTTTTATTTTAAAAAAATCGAGTTTAACTCGAGATATTTTTGTTGACCAAAAACAAATGGATAAGATGAATTTTGATTCCAGCTATATAGGATTAAACTGAACGTGTGTGACCGGCCTTAGATCTACAATATATATTTAAAAAGAAAAAAAAACATCTTTGGAAAAAAAAACAGAAATCGTAGCATTTATTTTAAATATCTGAATAGAATACAATTAACTTTATGCAGGGTTGTCTGTTGGTATACAGGGTGTCAATTTTAAAACTTACAATAACTATCGTTATTGGAATGATGAAAATCCGCATCTGTTTAGAGAAAACCACAATCAGTATCCTGAGAATAGCCCATTGTAAGTTTTAAAATTGACACCCTGTATAAGTTATTAATATTAAAAATTTCCAATCCAATCATTCTATTTAATAGCAGAACACTCGGATATTCCTATCTCTGCAATTAATTATAGAATCAATTAAATTTATCCGGTACCTACAATCAATTAATAATTTGATTGCCGATTCAAGCTTTATACTATACTAAACTTCAATATCTACTGACCGCAAAATTGACGTTTTTTTTGTTTGCATCAACCACAATTGTATGTCATTTCCTTTTGATGTAATATTAAATGACAACTAGTAAAACTAGTTCTCGTTCTCGTACTCGTTCTCGTTCTCTTTCTCTTTCTCGTTCTCGTTCTCGTTCTCGTTCTCGTTCTCGTTCTCGTTCTCGTTCTCGTTCTCGTTCTCGTTCTCGTTCTCGTTCTCGTTCTCGTTCTCGTTCTCGTTCTCGTTCTCGTTCTCGTTCTCGTTCTCGTTCTCGTTCTCGTTCTCGTTCTCGTTCTCGTTCTCGTTCTCGTTCTCGTTCTCGTTCTCGTTGTCGTTCTCGTTCTCGTTCTCGTTCTCGTTCTCGTTCTCGTTCTCGTTCTCGTTCTCGTTCTCGTTCTCGTTCTCGTTCTCGTTCTCGTTCTCGTTCTCGTTCTCGTTCTCGTTCTCGTTCTCGTTCTCGTTCTCGTTCTCGTTCTCGTTCTCGTTCTCGTTCTCGTTCTCGTTCTCGTTCTCGTTCTCGTTCTCGTTCTCGTTCTCGTTCTCGTTCTCGTTCTCGTTCTCGTTCTCGTTCTCGTTCTCGTTCTCGTTCTCGTTCTCGTTCTCGTTCTCGTTCTCGTTCTCGTTCTCGTTCTCGTTCTCGTTCTCGTTCTCGTTCTCGTTCTCGTTCTCGTTCTCGTTCTCGTTCTCGTTCTCGTTCTCGTTCTCGTTCTCGTTCTCGTTCTCGTTCTCGTTCTCGTTCTCGTTCTCGTTCTCGTTCTCGTTCTCGTTCTCGTTCTCGCTCTTGCTCTTGCTCTTGCTCATCACTACTAAATAGGATTTTGCGTAGTTTTTTGAAAATTATTTTAATTTTTTTACTTCAATTTACTTTTACCAGATTTATAGATTTTTTTAATGTCAAATCGTGAAATAATTCCATTTGTTCAAAATTCACAAATTTTCTCAATTCGCTTTGAATATTGCAGCTGAAATATTTTCTTTTTTAGTTAGAAAAACATTTCTTTAGAATCTTCCGAGGTTATAATTATATTTCAAGATGTAAGATTCCTTTGTAGCCTTGAGTAGAATTTAAAAAAAAAGTCGACCCGATAAAAATTCGAAATTGAATAATTTTATCCTGCTTTATTCAACTAAGCGAAAAAGTTAATTTGTGTATAATGAAAAATTCAACCGAGCTCTAAAAGCTTACGAAAGTAAATTATAAAGAAAACTACGAAAAAAAGAAACATCTACATTGTAAGGGTAAATTGTTTTGTGTGCTACGAGAGGCGATTGAAATTGTATAAGGTAGATGTCATCCGTCCAGGAGCCCTGAGAGCATAATCCTGGAGTGGAGACACATCAATACAGATCTTACTCAACGAATACAAAACAGTTTTCACAGGGCTGAAATAGAAGGTGTTCTCTTTTTTACCATGAAGAGATTAAATATCTGCATCGAAAAGGATCTTTTGTTTTTTTTTTTCTAGGTCAATGTAGTTTATTTTTGCTGTTTTTGTTAATTGTTTGTCAAAATCCTATTTTTATGTATACCTAATTTTTCTCATATCTTCGCTTAGAAAATAGATATTTTTACCATTTCTTTTAAATTCCATCCACTTTCAAGTAAATGATTAAAAAATATAACATCGCATTTGAATATTCCCAAAAAAAAAGTTGAAAACAATCGTTGAATCACCGCCACCTAGCGACCGTTAAAACAACTTTTTTAGGCATTGAATTCCCTTTCAAATGATACTAAGTTTGTCAAAATCCATAAAGCGGAAGTCAACTTACCCCTACCAGTTATTTTACAATATAGAGGAAAAAGTATTGGAACAAACAAAATAATGTCCAGCAGTTTTTCGTATGCGAGTTAGTAATACAGATTTTTTTCTCTATGCTGTACGATAAATAGTTTCTGAGATACAGCGAGTTACCTCTCTTAATCAGACACCCGGTTTATGTTGGAAAATATGACACATTTATAATCCAATTCCATTAATTTCCATCTCATATTATTTTTATTTTATTGATATTGAGAGAAAAGTGTTAGAAGTTAAATTAACCATTCTTTTTATCAATTTGTTTATATTAGTTTAAATATAATAATTGCTTCCGGAATTTAAAAAAGATCAGAGAAAAAGCATGGGTTAAAATGTAAGGATTGTTTTACAATTCAATCAAAACAAACAGTAATTCAAAAGTTAAAACAACCAGACTGTAAAAGTTTAAAAATAACAATTTCAAAATTTGTTTTTTCGTGAATCGTCACATCGATTCGAACAACGTTACGAGTAGATACAATTAACAACCTAAAAAATATTTTAAAAAAAGGGAAGGAATTTTGAAAAAAAAATGTCCGAAAAATTGGAAAAAAGAAAAAACTGGAAGACAAACTAAAAAATATTAAAAAAAAGAAAGACCAAAAAATGGAAAAAATATTTGAAAATAAAAGTTTTGCTAATTACTTAACCCCTTATAAACATTTTATATTGCGCCCATGGTAGATGGAAAGTTTTGCAAATAAATTGACCTTTTTCAAAAATTTTATCGATAAACATTGGATAAAAGGAAAAGAATTTAAAAAAAAATCAAAGTACAGAAAATTTTTTTTAAATGTATAGACAAAAAATTTGAAAACAGACTAAAAAATATTTAAAAAAAGGGAAGGAATTTGAAAAAAGAAAATAATGATTTTTAGATTTTTTTGCTATTTCAAAAATAAAATAATATTTAATTTCGATCCATCGATTGAACCTTAATTTTAACTTTCATATTTAGATGATACGACTCCGTCACTATTATTAACTAATGTCGTAGAAAAAGTATAGTGTATAATGGGAGAGAGACGAATATCATTCAATGCTCGTTGAAAAATATTTTCTCCAAAATCGATAGCCGACGGCATTTAAATTAGATTTTTTATTTGCAAAATTTAATCTATTATCGGTAGGCCTCACACCTCAAAGAAACCACTTAGCAAGATCCCGATAATTCTAAAATTTGAAGCGTTTTCGAATCCCACGAGACAAAAACTTTTAAAATTAAAAAGTGTCTACTCGCCTTGAATAAATTAAAAAGAAAAAATCGATTACGACGAATTGAGTTTGAAAATTGTGGCTTTATTAAAATAATGAAAATTTTATTTAATCCTTTTCTAAGATTGTTTACACGAGTAGTATATACTATAAATCAATAACAAAATAGATCACAAATTGATCTAGGGGGGCGTCCATTAATTACCTGAGGCATTATTGAGGATTTTATGACCCCCCTTCCCCCTTGGTGAGATGTAGTATTCTTACGTGGGATTTTTCAAAATTTGTGTTTTGGGTGTAAAACCGTTAGATTTATTAAAAAAAACAATTTGCTTGATTACTTTCATTTAAGACTGGTATTTAGGAATAATACCGTAATCTAAAATCAGAGTGATAAAATTAGATCATAAATACAGATTTTTTTATTTGAATGTAATTTACATCGTTTTCTCCTAGAAAAAATTACGTGATATTTGCCAAGACCCCCTATCTCCCCCAAGTGAGCTTTGGTAATATTCGGCTCGATCCCCTCCCCCCTGAACACCATAGGTAATTAATGGACGCCCTCCCCCCCAAATTTGGTCTAGCCAAAATATTAAATATCAAGTAGGCATCAAATAAAATATAAATTATGTCATTTTGACAGATGATATGCAAATATCGAAATAGTTATCAATAATATTTTAGAATATTCATTAATATTTTCATTGAATAGTGCAATTAATTATAAACAGTTTCATTTAAAAAAAAGTAATATCAAAATAGTGCCTAATCAAATAAATTAATTTCACATAAAATGCAGATATCTGTTCCGGATTGATATTTTAATTCACTTTGCTTGTCTCCAAAATAATATGCCACATCAGATTCCCCCAGCACTATTTTATAATTGTATTTTGCTAGTTTTAACTTGAGATCTGTGAAAGAAATAACAAAAAAATGTGTGAGTCGTCACGGGACGCCTGTAAGACTTTTTTTCTTATTAGATCATTTTTGACAATTTTCAACAATTATTGACCATTTTTACAGTTTTTTTATAATTATTCACAATTTTTTCAAAAATGTATCAATAATTGACTATTTTTGAGCATTTTTTATAATATTTAACAATTTTTGACAATTATTGACCATTTTTTCGAAATTTTTGACAATTTTTGACCATTTTTTCAAATTCTAACAATTATTGACCATTTTTGACAATTATTGATCATTTTTGACAATTTTTCAAAAAATTTTGACCAGTTTAGACCATTTTTCCAAATTTTAACAATTATTGACCATTTTTCACAATTTTTGACCATATTTTCAAAAATTTTAACATATTTGGAAATTATTAACCATTTTTTCAAAAATTTAACAATAACTGACTATTTTTGACCATTTTTAAAAATATTTAACAATTTTTGACAATTATTGACCATTTTTTCAAAATTATTGACAATTTTTGACAATTTTTTCGAATTTTAACAAATTTTTTCAAATTTTAACAATTATTGACCATTTAAGACAATTATTGACCAATTTTGACAGTTTTGACAATTATTGATCATTTTTGACAATTTTTCAAAAATTTTGACCATTTTAGACCATTTTTCCAAATTTTAACATTTATTGACCATTTTTGACAATTTTTAACCATATTTCAAAATTTTTACAATTTTTCAAAAATTTTAACATATTTGGAAATTATTAACCATTTTTTCAAAAATTTAACAATAACTGACTGTTTTTGACCATTTTTTGAAATATTTAACAATTTTTGACAATTATTGACCATTTTTGACAATTATCGACTAATTTTGACAGTTTTGACAATTATTGATCATTTTTGACAATTTTTCAAAAATTTTGACCATTTTTCCAAATTTTAACAATTATTGACCATTTTTGACAATTTTTCAAAAATTTTAACATATTTGGAAGTTATTAACCATTTTTTCAAAAATTTAACAATAACTGACTACTTTTGACCATTTTTTTAAATATTTAACAATTTTTGACAATTATTGACCATCTTTTCAAAATTATTGAAAATTTTTCCAATTTTTAACAATTATTGACCATTTTCGACAATTATTGACCAATTTTGACAGTTTTGACAATTATTGATCATTTTTGACAATTTTTCAAAAATTTTGACCATTTCAGACCATTTTTCCAAATTTTAACAATTATTGACCATTTTTGACAATTTTTGACTATATTTCAAAATTTTTGACAATTTTTCAAAAATTTTAACATATTTGGAAATTATTACCAATTTTTTCAAAAATTTAACAATAACTGACTATTTTTGACCATTTTTTAAAATATTTAACAATTATTGACCATTTTTTCAAAATGTTTGACAATTTTTAACAATTATTGACCATTTTTGACAATTTTTATAATTTACAACAATTATTGGCCATTTTTAACAGTTTTTTATAATTATTCACAATTTTTTCAAAAATTAAACAATAATTGACCATTTTTGACAATTTTTCAAAAATTTTGACCATTTTAAACCATTTTTCCAAATTTTAACAATTATTGACCATTTTTCACAATTTTTGACCATATCTTCAAAATTTTTAACATATTTGGAAATCATTAACCATTTTTTCAAAAATTTAACAATAACTGACTATTTTTGACCGTTTTTTAAAATATCTAACAATTTTTGACAATTATTGACCATTTTTTCAAAATTATTGACAATTTTTTCAAATTTTAACAATTATTGACCATTTTTGACAATTATTGACCAATTTTACAGTTTTGACAATTATTGATCATTTTTGACAAATTTTTCAAAAATTTTGACGATTTTAGACCATTTTTCCAAATTTTAACAATTATTGACCATTTTTGACAATTTTTAACCATATTTCAAAATTTTTACAATTTTTCAAAAATTTTAACATATTTGGAAATTATTAACCATTTTTTCAAAAATTTAACAATAACTGACTGTTTTTGACCATTTTTTGAAATATTTAACAATTTTTGACAATTATTGACCATTTTTGACAATTATCGACTAATTTTGACAGTTTTGACAATTATTGATCATTTTTGACAATTTTTCAAAAATTTTGACCATTTTTCCAAATTTTAACAATTATTGACCATTTTTGACAATTTTTCAAAAATTTTAACATATTTGGAAATTATTAACAATTTTTTTTTAAATTTAACAATAACTGACTATTTTTGACCATTTTTAAAAATATTTAACAATTATTGAGCATTTTTTCAAAACTTTTGTCAATTTTTTCAAATTTTAACAATTATTGACCATTTTTTACAATTATTGACCAATTTTGTCAGTTTTGACAATTATTGATCATTTTTGACAATTTTTCAAAATTTTTGACCATTTTAGACCATTTTTCCAAATTTTAACAATTATTGACCATATTTCAAAAATTTTTACAATTTTTCAAAAATTTTAACATCTTTGGACATTTTTAAGAAATCTCCCTACACCGAAAGGTTGAAGGGAATATACATTTGCTAGTTTTATAGTGTCCATCTTTCCTAAAAGACTAAGAATATGTCTAAATATGATCAGGGAAAATCTATAAAATTTAATTTATCCAGCGTTAATTTAACTTTAGTGTGACATACTATTCAAAATTCCGTTCTACATTTTTATAATTATTTACTCTGGAGATACAAATTTATTTTTAATTTAAACAAAAAACCGGTTTTTGTGCGTAGAATTTTGTTTACTCTGTATTTGAAAACATATATTAAATAATGTGTAATAATTTTGTTGATTTATTAATGTTTATACAAAAATTACTGTTGTAAATTGTGTTAACATTAGATGATTGAAAATGATACTGTCATTGTCGGTTGACGTAAAAATAAGCGGCGTTGACGAGTTTCCTGAAAAATACCGAATTCTTCTGATTGACGTGCTGTTTATAAACTTGAAGCACTCCATAATTTGTAATATTAAATAAATTGCGTTTAATACATTTATTTAAATAATTTACCATATTTTGGAGGATTTAAGTCAGATGATAATTACTTTTAAATAATACTTGGCTGGGGGCTTAGGCTGTAAGTGTGTTCTTCTTTCAATTAAAAATAGTTTTGATTTTCTCACCCTTCATGTTTTTTTGGGTCGCTGAACACGAATTTGAAGTTTGCGATCAAAAATTTTGCCCGCAACTTTGTTTTTTGGGCACTTTCTGACCAAATTTTCGCACTTTTCTCAGTTTTCGACCTATTTCTCAAAAAGGGAGCGATTTTTCGACAAACCCATCCTATATAAAATTAAAGTAGACAAAATTTCCGCGCAATCGGTGAATTTCACTAGATATGGAATTATGACCCCTTTTGGGCGTATTCTAGCTGCAAAACGGTTAGTCTTATTAAAAAACGTTGAAAACGAGAAATGTAGGAAATTTTGTCTACTTTGAATTTTCATGGAATAGGTTTATCGAGAAAAACGATTCCTTTTTGAGATATAGGTCGAAAACTGAAAAAAGTGCGAAAATTTGGTAAAAAAACTAGTTTCGAGAAAAATTTTTGCCCACAAACTTCAAATTGGGTGAGAAAATCAAAACTATAGCAAAACTTTCTTGCTAGCCTATTTATAAATAATATTTATCGGGATAATATTCCCCAATTCAAATTTCACAATACGCTGGATATTGGCTCACTTCCGCGGTATAGACAAAACCTCGATGCATTTCATGTCTCAGAGCGTGAAACTTTGACATAAATCCATTTCCTGCGCCATTGGCGATATTATTACCATCAATGGCGTACCCAAATTCTTTTTTTAACAAAGATATAGCTGAGGAAAAATTACATTTCAACAGCGGTACGGTTTTTAACCGCACGATTAAAACCGTGTAATGTGAAAGAGGCGTAACGCTCTTTGCACATTACACAATTTCGCCCGTACGAGAAAATGCCGTAAGTGCAATTTTTCTTACGCCTCTTTCACATTACACGGTTTTAATCGTGCGGTTAAAAATCGTTCGAGTTTTTACGTCGAACATTGTTGTTTCCACATTGGCACGGAAAAAAACTTTGTGCTTTGTGGTTGCTTCATCGTCGCCCGGAAGAGAATAGCTCGCCTTTTTTGGGTGCACCCCATTAAACAGAGGAGAGAGGAAGGTCTTGTTTCGACCAAGGTTATTAAAACTTCATCCATTCTTAATTCCACTTAAAACAATAAACGCAAATACGCTGTTAATGCCGTTTGACAAAAAACCGTCAAATCGTGTAGGCCACTTCGGCTATTAACTAGGCACGGCACGTCACCGGCATTTAACCGTAGCCGTATAATGTGAAAGACCCCATATGCCTTTCTCCATTTCAACAGCGGTACGGTTTTTAACCGCACGATTAAAACCGTATAATGTGAAATAGGCGTAAGAGTTGGGAAGGCAACGAAACACTGCTTAAAGAGGAGATGAAGATAATAGAAAACACAGAGTTTATCTCATCCTTTATATATTTGTTTTTTTTTAACGATGATAAAAAAGTTTTCACTTCAAAAACTCTGTACATATTTTGGAATTTCTAATGAAAATCGATTGCTGCTGTATTGAGAATATTGAGAACGACGGTAAATATTTACCATCCGTTTTCATCACGCCTTCGCTCTTGTGTTTGTATATATGTCAATCTGTTTCGCTTGGGGATTTTAATTGTTAATAATTGAAATTATTCGAGCACAGATTGGGCCACGGGTGGGTATAAAACATACAAAGCCGAACAAAAAATATTGTTTATTACCCAAAAAAAATTGTTTTAACAAAAAGAATTTTCATCGAAATCAACTTTTGTTGATTCAGTAAATTTTCTGACGTAGCAATAGGGGTAGCAATTTTTTTGTCAGTCATCTTCACTTTTTTAGACTACAAAATTAGGTACAACAATAATAAATCAAGCAACAAACAGTTCCTGAAGAATGTCTCGGAGAGGTTTTTCTTTCATACCTTCAGCTTGAAGGAATTTAAGGATATCGGAAGACTCCACTTTAGGCAAGTATTATCCAACAGTCCCCCAGGTCACCTCAAATTTCATTTACTATAAAAACTTCACTTTAGCCTGATATTTATTCATTATATTGTTTCATATCATATCATCGTGACGAATATGATAAGGACTAAGTAAACTCTTAAAACCATATCTCTACTCTCTCTATCTGTACTCTCTCTATCTCTACTCTCTCTATCTCTACTTTCTCTATCTTTACTCTCTCTCTATTTCTATCCTCTCTATCTCTACTCTCTCTATCTCTACTCTCTCTATCTCTACTCTCTCTATCTCTACTCTCTCTATCTCTACTCCCTCTATCTCTACTCTCTCCATCTCTATCTCTACTCTCTCTCTCTATCTCTACTCTCTCTCTCTCTTTCTCTCTTTCTCTCTCTCCCTCTCTCTACTCTCTCTATCTCTACTCACCCTATCTCCACTCTCTCTAGCTCTTCTCTCTATATCTCTACTCTCTCTATCTCTACTGTCTCTATCTCTACTGTCTATCTCTACTGTCTATCTCTACTCTATCTCTACTCTATCTCTACTCTATCTCTACTCTATCTCTACTCTATCTCTACTCTATCTCTACTCTATCTCTACTCTATCTCTACTCTATCTCTACTCTATCTCTACTCTATCTCTACTCTATCTCTACTCTATCTCTATTCTCTATCTCTATTCTCTCTCTCTATCTCTATTCTCTCTCTCTCTCTCTCTCTCTCTCTCTCGGCTCGTGAACTTTTTAAGAGAGGAGGCTGGACATAAAAATTGTTGAAAATTGTCAAAATTTTTGAAAAATGGTCAAAAATTGTCAAAATTTTGAGAAAATGGTCAATAATTGTTGAAAATTGTCAAAATTTTTGAAAATTGTCAAATTCAGAAAATTGTCAAATATGGTCAATAATTATCAAAACTTTTTAAAAAATGTCAAAAATTAGTTAATGATTGTCAAAAATGGTCAATAATTGTTAAAAACTGTCAAAATTTTGAAAAAAATGGTTAATAATTGTTAAATATTTTCAAAAACTGTCAAAATATTTGGAAAAGGACTAAGTAAACTCTTAAAACCATATCTCTACTCTCTCTATCTCTACTCTCTCTATCTCTACTCTCTCTATCTCTACTCTCTCTATCTCTACTCTCTCTATCTCTACTCTCTCTATCTCTACTCTCTCTCTATTTCTAACCTCTCTATCTCTACTCTCTCTATCTCTACTCTCTCTATCTCTACTCCCTCTATCTCCACTCTCTCTATCTCTATCTCTACTCTCTCTCTCTATCTCTACTCTCTACTCTCTCTCTCTCTTTCTCTCTCTCTCTACTCTCTCTATCTCTACTCACCCTATCTCCACTCTCTCTAGCTCTTCTCTCTCTATCTCTACTCTCTCTATCTCCATCTCTACTGTCTATCTCTACTCTATCTCTACTCTATCTCTACTCTATCTCTACTCTATCTCTACTCTATCTCTACTCTATCTCTACTCTATCTCTACTCTATCTCTACTCTATCTCTACTCTATCTCTACTCTATCTCTACTCTATCTCTACTCTATCTCTACTCTATCTCTACTCTATCTCTACTCTATCTCTACTCTATCTCTACTCTATCTCTACTGTCTATCTCTACTCTATCTCTACTCTATCTCTACTCTATCTCTACTATATCTCTACTCTATCTCTACTCTATCTCTACTCTATCTCTACTCTATCTCTACTCTATCTCTACTCTATCTCTACTCTATCTCTACTCTATCTCTACTCTATCTCTATCTCTACTCTATCTCTACTCTATCTCTACTCTATCTCTACTCTATCTCTACTCTATCTCTACTCTATCTCTACTCTATCTCTACTCTATCTCTTCTCTATCTCTACTCTCTCTACTCTCTATCTCTACTCTCTACTCTCTACTCTCTACTCTCTACTCTCTACTCTCTACTCTCTACTCTCTACTCTCTACTCTCTACTCTCTACTCTCTACTCTCTACTCTCTACTCTCTACTCTCTACTCTCTACTCTCTACTCTCTACTCTCTACTCTCTACTCTCTACTCTCTACTCTCTACTCTCTACTCTCTACTCTCTACTCTCTACTCTCTACTCTCGACTCTCTACTCTCTACTCTCTACTCTCGACTCTCTACTCTCTACTCTCTACTCTCTACTCTCTACTCTCTACTCTCTACTCTCTACTCTCTACTCTCTACTCTCTACTCTCTACTCTCTACTCTCTACTCTCTACTCTCTACTCTCTACTCTCTACTCTCTACTCTCTACTCTCTAATCTCTACTCTCTACTCTCTA
Organism: Lochmaea crataegi; assembly: GCA_947563755.1. Taxonomy (NCBI): domain Eukaryota; kingdom Metazoa; phylum Arthropoda; class Insecta; order Coleoptera; family Chrysomelidae; genus Lochmaea; species Lochmaea crataegi. The sequence goes on from CANOBC010000062.1 coordinate 15,016, forward strand.
CTCTCTACTGTCTACTGTCTACTGTCTACTGTCTACTGTCTACTGTCTACTCTCTACTCTCTACTCTCTACTCTCTACTCTCTACTCTCTACTCTCTACTCTCTACTCTCTACTCTCTACTCTCTACTCTCTACTCTCTACTCTCTACTCTCTACTCTCTACTCTCTACTCTCTACTCTCTACTCTCTACTCTCTACTCTCTACTCTCTACTCCCTGCTCTCTACTCTCTACTCTCTACTCTCTACTCTCTACTCTCTACTCTCTACTCTCTACTCTCTACTCTCTACTCTCTACTCTCTACTCTCTACTCTCTACTCTCTACTCTCTACTCTCTACTCTCTACTCTCTACTCTCTACTCTCTACTCTCTACTCTCTACTCTCTACTCTCTACTCTCTACTCTCTACTCTCTACTCTCTACTCTCTACTCTCTACTCTCTACTCTCTACTCTCTACTCTCCACTCCCTGCTCTCTACTCTCTACTCTCTACTCTCTACTCTCTACTCTCTACTCTCTACTCTCTACTCTCTACTCTCTACTCTCTACTCTCTACTCTCTACTCTCTACTCTCTACTCTCTACTCTCTACTCTCTACTCTCTACTCTCTACTCTCTACTCTCTACTCTCTACTCTCTAATCTCTACTCTCTACTCTCTACTCTCTACTGTCTACTGTCTACTGTCTACTGTCTACTGTCTACTGTCTACTGTCTACTCTCTACTCTCTACTCTCTACTCTCTACTCTCTACTCTCTACTCTCTACTCTCTACTCTCTACTCTCTACTCTCTACTCTCTACTCTCTACTCTCTACTCTCTACTCTCTACTCTCTACTCTCTACTCTCTACTCTCTACTCTCTACTCTCTACTCTCTACTCTCTACTCTCTACTCTCTACTCTCTACTCTCTACTCTCTACTCTCTACTCTCTACTCTCTACTCTCTACTCTCTACTCTCTACTCTCTACTCTCTACTCTCTTCTCTCTTCTCTCTTCTCTCTTCTCTCTTCTCTCTTCTCTCTTCTCTCTACTCTCTATCTCTCTATCTCTACTCTCTATCTCTACTCTCTATCTCTACCTCTATCTCTATCTATTTATGTATCTTTATTTCTCTTTTTCTTTCTCTATAAGTTACCGAACTACAGAATGAATATTTTTATTAATTTAACTTTGTATCTACCGGTTATGCCGTTTTTGGAGAATATGGTTTATTCTATAAGGTTCTTAGCATATTTTCCGTACAGCTCTAGGGCGTTAGTCTTTAGCCGTCGTCTCTAGCGTATATAAATACATTACCATTTCCAAGGAAAGCTTAGTGAAATAACAATTTACATTTTGCTATCTAAACAGCTGTTTACTTTTTTTAATGCTTTTTAAACCGAAATGATAAATTGTCATATACAGCCAAATAGAATAAATTCATTATTTCAACTATTGTGAATAGATATAAATAAATAATTAATAAAAGCAACAAAAAGGAGAACTAAAGTGACTCAATCAGAATATTTTGCATTTGCACCAACTGAGTCGGTTAGTTATTTAAGCAGTCCACTGTGTCGTTAATATGATTTAAAACATTAGTTATAATCATCAGTGGCGCCGTGACTTTTTTTGTTCGGTATTTTATTTTAACTAGGTTTGTTTGTATTGTAACTATTCGCTGTAAGTTTTATAAATATTGTTACGTCCATAAAGAAAAAAGAAGAAGACTAGAATCATCTAGAACTGTCATTGAAAAGTCGAGAACTTTCTGGAACAGGTGAAAAGTATAAAAATTAGGACAATTGACATTAGTTAGTTAGTTTTTGAAGTATTAGAGAGTTGAATTCTACACCCGGTACATGTACAGAGTGTGAAAATAAAAAAAACCGGATATAATGTAAATTTCGAAAAGTGATAAATCATTGAAGGAGTTGCGTGTATTATTAAATTTTAGAAGAGACGTGAACCTTTTAAAGATAATTTCTTATAAAATTTCAAATATAAACGGGAAGCTTTCGAATTAAGGTAATCTTTTGTATAAAATTTACTTTTTCGGGCATCCGAAAATAATTAAGCTTGAATATAGTACATTTAAAAGGTAAAAGCGAAATTATAAATAAGAGCAGTGGCGGCTCGTGAACTTTTTAAGAGAGGAGGCTGGACATAAAAATTGTTGAAAATTGTCAAAATTTTTGAAAAATGGTCAAAAATGGTCAATAATTGTTTAAAATTGTCAAAATTTTTGAAAAATGGTCAAAAATGGTCAATAATTGTTTAAAATTGTCAAAATTTTTGAAAAATTGTCAAATTTAGAAATTGTCAAATATGGTCAATAATTATCAAAAATTGTCGAAAACTTTTGTTAAAAATGGTCAATAATTATCAAAAATTGTCGAAAACTTTTGTTAAAAATGGTTAATAATTGTCAAAAATGGTCAATAATTGTCAAAACTTTTAGAAAAATTGTCAAAAATTTAGAAAAATGGTCAATAATTGTCAAAAATCGTTAAAAACTGTCAAAATATTTGAAAAAATGGTCAATAATTGTCAAAAATCGTTAAAAACTGTCAGATTATCTGAAAAAATGGTCAATAATTGTCAAAAATTAAAAAATTATTAAAATTTTGAAATATGGTTAATAATAGTTCAAAACTGTCAAAATTTTGAAAAAAATGATTAATAATTGCCAAATATTTTCAAAAATTGTCTAAATATTTGAAAAATTGTCCAAAATTCTCAATATTTGAAAAAATGGTTAATATTGGCCAATAATTGACAAAAATGGTCAATAATTGTCAAAACTTTTAGAAAAATTGTCAAAATTTCGAAAAATGGTCAATAATTGTCAAAAATCGTTGAAAACTGTCAAAATATTTAAAAAAATGGTCAATAATTGTCAAAAGTTATTAAAAATTTTGAAATATGGTTAATAATTGTTAAATCTGTCAAAATTTTGAAAAAATGGTTAATAATTGCAAAATATTTTTAAAAATTGTCTAAATATTTGAAAAAGTGTTAAAAATGTTCAAAAATTCTCAAAACTGATCAATAATTGTTCAAAATGGTTAATAAGTGTCAAAAATAGTTAATAAGTGTCAAAATATTTGAAAAATTGTCAAAAATTCTCAAAATTGCTCAATAATTGTCAAAAATGGTCAATAATTGTCGAAAAATGGTCAATAATTGACAAAAATCGTTAAAAACTGTCTAAATATTTGAAAAATTGTCAAAAATGTTCAAAAATTCTCAAAATTCTGAAAAATAGTTGATAATTGTCAAAAATTGTTGAGTTTTTGAAAATTTTTCAAAAATTTTGAAAAAATGGTCAAAAATTAGCAAAAATTGTTAAAAATTGTCAATTATTGTTAAAAACTGTCAAAAATGGTCTATAATGTATTTACTACTAGGTACTACTTCTTAGACAAGGGACTGAAACTGCTCTTTGTGCTGTTAAAAAGTGATATTTCCTTTGAACCGATTCGAAAGAGAAAGTTTTTTAATATTAATAAGTTAATAGTAGGGAAGTTTTGGGTTAATAGCAGAAGTTGTTAGAAGTTTTCCAAAATGAAACAGACCAAAATTGTGTTTAGAAATTTTACACGTTTACCAATAAAAAAATAAGTTCCGTGAATTATGAATGGATTGAATTGATAGAAAATTATACTTAAAAAAATAGTTATTTTTATTTTCGTGACTGGAAATCGTATTTATTTTCCAATTTATATTTATATTTTTAAGAGCTGTACATGGTTTTAATATTCATGCTACAGTAAATTTCAAATCGGTAAAGAGCAAAGAAATTTCCCTGTCAGCTTGAGGGCTCTTACGACGGTAAGAATTCAAACATGGAGTTGAATAAAAAAACAGACCGAGACGCGGTTTTTTAACCAACCAAAGAAAAAGCAAAAAATATTGACAACCACTAAAAATTTGCTTTTAGTTGAATTTTTGATTGAATCAAAATATTTGATACCTATCATTAAATTCCTTCATTTTGACAGACAACTACCGGAATTTTTCGAAAAATTTTTAGTGCACTTGACCTAATTTCAAATTAATAAGTGATTATTTCCCTGGATTTACAGGTGTCATAGTGATAGTGGTAGTTTCTTTTTGAAATTTTCTAACCGTTCAACTAAGAAGAAACAACTACTTCCCGGGCTAAATGCCGCGACAGACAATGAATTCCACTTCTTAGTCAAACGGGGTCGGTATAATCTACAAGATTTAATCATTCCGATTTGCAATAACTTGCAGACCGGTTTCGGCATATTTGCGCCTCATCAGTACAAGGTATAGTAAGCTCTAAGAGTCCAATCTCAGACTGAATTTTGCACTAAAATCACAACCAATACATGGCGTCCAGTAACGGAAAATTTAAAGTTGTGTAAATTTGATAACAATCCCATAGGCTTCAAACAATTACAATTTTACAGGAAACTGTAATAATACTTTATAAAAATAATTACTTTGTTTTTTAATAATAATAGATATATGGTTTAGGTACGCGTTATTATTTCCGATATTTTCCGTTTTCATTTACAAACGAACTAAATATTTTTAACGAGCAAATACCCGTATTATTGATTGACAAACAAATGTGAACACGAAACAGGCGGGTTCTTTGAGGTTAATGTTGTGTGCAATTTTAATAACACTGCATCGTCTATACATTATGTTACATTTAATTTTCGTCCTTACTTTTTCACCTCTATTCTATTATATCAGTAAAGATAAAATTATTATCATCATTTATCTTTTTTTCTATTATTTCTTCAATTTCTCCTCACTTCAGAGTTCCCTAAGGCGTCCACCGATTATTTTAAAGCAATAATCATCCAATCACAATCTCTTGTGATTCCTCAATATGTCCTGTAATTCACCTTTTTTTCAGTAAATGTGACAACACCGTTTATATTGAATATTCACGTTTATTGACAGATCTTTGTTTTGAATTTGAAAAAATCTCTTATGGCACCACAAAAAAAATTCTCCCAAAATTCAGCTCGATATCCCAAAAATGAAAACTGGTCCTTTTCCATTTAAAATATGCTCTAGACATTCCATTTCAAGTGATATAATAGGTTTTTTTACTTACTTTTTTACTTTACTATATTCAAATGAAATCGTAAAGTCGACAAATGCCGAGGATTGTTACTTTACGCTCTAGCGCAAAAAAGGAATCTTTTTCGCTCGCTTATTTAATCAAACCACGCCCTCCGAATTAACTCAATTGGTGAATAATTAACAATTTATCAGATTAAAAATTAAATAAAATTATATTAAAATTGTCAAAAACTTTCAAAATATGGTCAAAAATGGTCAATTATTGTCAAAAACTGTTAAAAATGGACAATTTTTGTCAAAAACTGTCAAAAATGGTCAATAATTGTCAAAAATGGTCGATAATTGTCAAAAACTTTAAAAAAAATTGAAAAATGGTCAAACATTTCAAAAATGGTCAAAATTTTTCAAAAATTGTCAAAAATGGTCAAAATTTTTCAAAAATTGTCAAAAATGGTCAATTATTGTCAAAAATGGCCGAAAATTGTCAAAACTTCAAAAATGGTCAAACATTTTTAAAAATTGTCAATAATTGTCAAAAACTATCAAAAATGGTCAAAAATTGTCAAAATGGACAATTATTGTCAAAATTGGTCAATATTTGTCAAAAATCGTTAAAATTTTGAAAAATGGTCGATAATTGTCAAAAAATAACAAAAATGGTCCAAAATTTTGAAAAATTGTTAAAATTTTTGTGAAAATTTGTCAAAAATGTCCAATTATTGTCAAAAACTAACAAAAATGGACAATTGTTAAAATTGTCAAAATTTTGAAAAATAGTTGATAGTTGTCAAAAATTGTTAAAGTTTTTGAAATATGGTCAAAAATGGTCAAAAATCTGTAAAAATGGTCTAAAATTTTGAAAAATTGTCAAAAATGGTTAAAAATTGTCAATTATTTTTAAAAACTGTCAAAAATGGACAATAATTGTAAAAAATTCTTGAAATTTTGAAAAATGGTGGATACTTGTCAAAAACTATCAAACATTTTTGAAAATTGTCGAAATTTTTGGAAAAATTGTCAAAATTGTCAAAAATGGCCAATAATTGGCAAAAAAACAATCAAAAATGGTCAAAAAACGGTCAAAAATGGACAGTTATTGTTAAAAATTTTGAAAAATAGTTGATAATTATCAAAAATTGTTAAAGTTTTTGAAATATGGTCAAAAATCTGGAAAAATGGTCTAAAATTTTGAAAAATTGTCAAAAATGGTTAAAAATTGTCAATTATTTTTAAAAACTGTCAAAAATGGACAATTATTGCCATAATTGGTCAATAATTGTCAAAAATTCTTAAAATTTTGAAAATGGTCGATATTTGTCAAAAACTATCAAAAATGGTCAAAAATTTTTGAAAATTGTCGAAATTTTTGGAAAAATTGTCAAAATTGTCAAAAATGGCCAATAATTGGCAAAAACTATCAAAAACGGTCAAAAATGGACAGTTATTGTTAAAAATTGTCAAAATTTTTAAAAATAGTTGATAATTGTGAAAAATTGTTAAAGTTTTTGAAATATGGTCAAAAATGATCAAAAATCTGGAAAAATGGTCTAAAATTTGAAAAATTATCAAAAATGGTTAAAAATTGTCAATTATTTTTAAAAACTGTCAAAAATGGACAATTATTGCCATAATTGGTCAATAATTGTCAAAGATTCTTAAAATTTTGAAAAATGGTCGATATTTGTCAAAAACTACCAAAAAGGGTCAAAAATCTTTGAAAATTGTCCAAATTTTTTCGAAAAATTGTCAAAATTGTCAAAAATGGCCAATAATTGGCAAAAACTATCAAAAACGGTCAAAAATGGACAGTTATTGTTAAAAATTGTCAAATTTTTTAAAAATAGTTGATAATTGTGAAAAATTGTTAAAGTTTTTGAAATATGGTCAAAAATGATCAAAAATCTGGAAAAATGGTCTAAAATTTTGAAAAATTATCAAAAATGGTTAAAAATTGTCAATTATTTTTAAAAACTGTCAAAAATGGACAATTATTACCATAATTGGTCAATAATTGTCAAAAATTCTTAAAATTTGGAAAAATGGTCGATACTTGTCAAAA
>CANOBC010000063.1:0-18946 GCA_947563755.1 Lochmaea crataegi
GGAATCACTCAAAACTTCTCAATTCTACTATAAAGATCACAGGATATCTTAATAATTGACAAACTCTCTCAAATATACCTGAAAACAAGAACCAGCTTGCAATTCGACCATTTTCCATTCTCTACCTCTCGTATACAGACAAAAACACGTAAAAAGTCTCAATAGAGTCTAAAACAACGCAAAACACACAATTCGACGTTATTCCTTCCAAATACGCGGAATCTCACGTTACAACTCTCCCAAAGGGTCAATGGAACTCGGAATCACTCAAAACTTCTCAATTCTACTATAAAGATCACAGAATGTCCTAATAATTGACAAACTCACTCAAATATACCTGGAAACAGGAACTAGCTTGCAATTCGACCATTTTCCATTCTCTACCTCTCATATACAGACAAAAACACGTAAGAAGTCTCAATAGAGTCTAAAACAACGCAAAACACAATTCGACGTTATACCATCCAAATACGCGGAATCTCACGTTACAACTCCCCCAAAGGGTCAATGGAACTCGGAATAACTCAAAACTTCTCAATTATACTATAAAGATCACAGGATATCTTAATAATTAACAAACTCACTCAAATATACCTGAAAACAAGAACCAGCTTGCAATTCGATCATTTTCCATTCTCTACCTCTCATATACAGACAAAAACACGTAAGAAGTCTCAATAGAGTCTAAAACGTCGCAAAACACACAATTCGACGTTATACCATCCAAATACGCGAAATCGCACGTTACAACTCCCCCAAAGGGTCAATGGAACTCGGAATCACTCAAAACTTCTCAATTCTACTATAAAGATCACAGGATATCTTGATAATTGACAAACTCACTCAAATATACCTGAAAACAAGAACCAGCTTGCAATTCGACCATTTTCCATTCTCTACCTCTCATATACAGACAAAACCACGTAAGAAGTCTCAGTAGAGTCTAAAACAACGCAAAACACACAATTCGACGTTATACCATCCAAATACGCGGAATCTCACGTTACAACTCCCCCAAAGGGTCAATGGAACTCGGAATCACTCAAAACTTCTCAATTCTACTATAAAGATCACAAGATAACTTACTAATTGACAAACTCACTCAAATATACCTGAAAACAAGAATCAGCTTGCAATTCGACCATTTTCCATTCTCTACCTCTCATATACAGACAAAAACACGTGAGAAGTCTCAATAGAGTCTAAAACGTCGCAAAACACACAATTCGACGTTATTCCTTCCAAGTACGCGGAATCTCACGTTACAACTCTCCCAAAGGGTCAATGGAACTCGGAATCACTCAGAACTTCTCAATTCTACTATAAAGATCACAAGATAACTTACTAATTGACAAACTCACTCCAATATACCTGAAAACAAGAATCAGCTTGCAATTCGACCATTTTCCATTCTCTACCTCTCATATACAAACAAAAACACGTAAGAAGTCTCAATAGGGTCTAAAACATCGCAAAACACACAATTCGACATTATTCCATCCAAATACGCGGAATCTCACGTTACAACTCCCCCAAAGGGTCAATGGAACTCGGAATCTCTCAAAACTTCTCAATTTTACTATAAAGATCACAAGATAACTGAATAATTGACAAACTCGCTCAAATATACCTGAAAACAAGAACTAGCTTGCAATTCCACCATTTTCCATTCTCTACCTCTCATATACAGACAAAAACACGTAAGAAGTCTCAATAGAGTCTAAAACAACGCAAAACACACAATTCTACGTTATACCATCCAAATACGCGGAATCTCACGTTACAACTCCCCCAAAGGGTCAATGGAACTCGGAATCACTCAAAACTTCTCAATTCTACTATAAAGATCACAGGATATCTTAATAATTGACAAACTCACTCAAATATACCTGAAAACAAGAACCAGCTTGCAATTCGACCATTTTCCATTCTCTACCTCTCATATACAGACAAAACCACGTAAGAAGTCTCAATAGAGTCTGAAACAACGCAAAACACACAATTCGACGTTATACCATCCAAATACGCGGAATCTCACGTTACAACTCCCCCAAAGGGTCAATGGAACTCGGAATCACTCAAAACTTCTCAATTCTACTATAAAGATCACAAGATAACTTACTAATTGACAAACTCACTCAAATATACCTGAAAACAAGAATCAGCTTGCAATTCGACCATTTTCCATTCTCTACCGCTCATATACAGACAAAAACAGGTAAGAAGTCTCAATAGAGTCTAAAACGTCGCAAAACACACAATTCGACGTTATTCCTTCCAAATACGCGGAATCTCAAGTTACAACTCTCCCAAAGGGTCAATGGAACTCGGAATCACTCAGAACTTCTCAATTCTACTATAAAGATCACAAGATAACTTACTAATTGACAAACTCACTCAAATATACCTGAAAACAAGAATCAGCTTGCAATTCGACCATTTTCCATTCTCTACCTCTCATATACAGACAAAAACACGTAAGAAGTCTCAATAGAGTCTAAAACGTCGCAAAACACACAATTTGACGTTATACCATCCAAATACGCGGAATCTCACGTTACAACTCTCCCAAAGGGTCAATGGAACTCGGAATCACTCAGAACTTCTCAATTCTACTATAAAGATCACAAGATAACTTACTAATTGACAAACTCACTCCAATATACCTGAAAACAAGAATCAGCTTGCAATTCGACCATTTTCGATTCTCTACCTCTCATATACAGACAAAACGACGTAAGAAGTCTCAATAGAGTCTAAAACAACGCAAAACACACAATTCGACGTTATACCATCCAAATACGCGGAATCTCACGTTACAACTCCCCCAAAGGGTCAATGGAACTCGGAATCACTCAAAACTTCTCAATTCTACTATAAAGATCACAGGATATCTTAATAATTGACAAACTCTCTCAAATATACCTGAAAACAAGAACCAGCTTGCAATTCGACCATTTTCCATTCTCTACCTCTCATATACAGACAAAAACACGTAAGAAGTCTCAATAGAGTCTAAAACGTCGCAAAACACACAATTCGACGTTATATACCATCCAAATACGCGAAATCGCACGTTACAACTCCCCAAAGGGTCAACGGAACTCGGAATCACTCAAAACTTCTCAATTCTACTATAAAGATCACAGGATATCTTAATAATTGACAAACTCTCTCAAATATACCTGAAAACAAGAACCAGCTTGCAATTCGACCATTTTCCATTCTCTACCTCTCGTATACAGACAAAAACACGTAAGAAGTCTCAGTAGAGTCTAAAACAACGCAAAACACACAATTCGACGTTATACCATCCAAATACGCGGAATCTCACGTTACAACTCCCCCAAAGGGTCAATGGAACTCGGAATCACTCAAAACTTCTCAATTCTACTATAAAGATCACAAGATAACTTACTAATTGACAAACTCACACAAATATACCTGAAAACAAGAATCAGCTTGCAATTCGACCATTTTCCACTCTCTACCTCTCATATACAGACAAAAACACGTAAGAAGTCTCAATAGAGTCTAAAACGTCGCAAAACACACAATTCGACGTTATTCCTTCCAAGTACGCGGAATCTCACGTTACAACTCTCCCAAAGGGTCAATGGAACTCGGAATCACTCAGAACTTCTCAATTCTACTATAAAGATCACAGGATATCTTAATAATTGACAAATTCACTCAAATATACCTGAAAACAAGAACCAGCTTGCAATTCGACATTTTCCATTCTCTACCTCTCATATACAGACAAAACCACGTAAGAAGTCTCAGTAGAGTCTAAAACAACGCAAAACACACAATTCGACGTTATACCATCCAAATACGCGGAATCTCACGTTACAACTCCCCCAAAGGGTCAATGGAACTCGGAATCACTCAAAACTTCTCAATTCTACTATAAAGATCACAAGATAACTTACTAATTGACAAACTCACTCAAATATACCTGAAAACAAGAATCAGCTTGCAATTCGACCATTTTCCATTCTCTACCTCTCATATACAGACAAAAACACGTAAGAAGTCTCAATAGAGTCTAAAACGTCGCAAAACACACAATTCGACGTTATACCATCCAAATACGCGAAATCGCACGTTACAACTCCCCCAAAGGGTCAACGGAACTCGGAATCACTCAAAACTTCTCAATTCTACTATAAAGATCACAGGATATCTTAATAATTGACAAACTCTCTCAAATATACCTGAAAACAAGAACCAGCTTGCAATTCGACCATTTTCCATTCTCTACCTCTCGTATACAGACAAAAACACGTAAAAAGTCTCAATAGAGTCTAAAACAACGCAAAACACACAATTCGACGTTATTCCTTCCAAATACGCGGAATCTCACGTTACAACTCTCCAAAGGGTCAATGGAACTCGGAATCACTCAAAACTTCTCAATTCTACTATAAAGATCACAGAATGTCCTAATAATTGACAAACTCACTCAAATATACCTGAAAACAGGAACTAGCTTGCAATTCGACCATTTTCCATTCTCTACCTCTCATATACAGACAAAAACACGTAAGAAGTCTCAATAGAGTCTAAAACAACGCAAAACACACAATTCGACGTTATACCATCCAAATACGCGGAATCTCACGTTACAACTCCCCCAAAGGGTCAATGGAACTCGGAATAACTCAAAACTTCTCAATTATACTATAAAGATCACAGGATATCTTAATAATTAACAAACTCACTCAAATATACCTGAAAACAAGAACCAGCTTGCAATTCGATCATTTTCCATTCTCTACCTCTCATATACAGACAAAACCACGTAAGAAGTCTCAGTAGAGTCTAAAACAACGCAAAACACACAATTCGACGTTATACCATCCAAATACGCGGAATCTCACGTTACAACTCCCCCAAAGGGTCAATGGAACTCGGAATCACTCAAAACCTCTCAATTCTACTATAAAGATCACAAGATAACTTACTAATTGACAAACTCACTCAAATATACCTGAAAACAAGAATCAGCTTGCAATTCGACCATTTTCCATTCTCTACCTCTCATATACAGACAAAAACACGTAAGAAGTCTCAATAGAGTCTAAAACGTCGCAAAACACACAATTCGACGTTATTCCTTCCAAGTACGCGGAATCTCACGTTACAACTCTCCCAAAGGGTCAATGGAACTCGGAATCACTCAGAACTTCTCAATTCTACTATAAAGATCACAAGATAACTTACTAATTGACAAACTCACTCCAATATACCTGAAAACAAGAATCAGCTTGCAATTCGACCATTTTCCATTCTCTACCTCTCATATACAAACAAAAACACGTAAGAAGTCTCAATAGGGTCTAAAACATCGCAACACACACAATTCGACATTATTCCATCCAAATACGCGGAATCTCACGTTACAACTCCCCAAAGGGTCAATGGAACTCGGAATCTCTCAAAACTTCTCAATTTTACTATAAAGATCACAAGATAACTGAATAATTGACAAACTCGCTCAAATATACCTGAAAACAAGAACTAGCTTGCAATTCGACCATTTTCCATTCTCTACCTCTCATATACAGACAAAAACACGTAAGAAGTCTCAATAGAGTCTAAAACAACGCAAAACACAATTCTACGTTATACCATCCAAATACGCGGAATCTCACGTTACAACTCCCCCAAAGGGTCAATGGAACTCGGAATCACTCAAAACTTCTCAATTCTACTATAAAGATCACAGGATATCTTAATAATTGACAAACTCACTCAAATATACCTGAAAACAAGAACCAGCTTGCAATTCGACCATTTTCCATTCTCTACCTCTCATATACAGACAAAACCACGTAAGAAGTCTCAATAGAGTCTGAAACAACGCAAAACACACAATTCGACGTTATACCATCCAAATACGCGGAATCTCACGTTACAACTCCCCCAAAGGGTCAATGGAACTCGGAATCACTCAAAACTTCTCAATTCTACTATAAAGATCACAAGATAACTTACTAATTGACAAACTCACTCAAATATACCTGAAAACAAGAATCAGCTTGCAATTCGACCATTTTCCATTCTCTACCCCTCATATACAGACAAAAACAGGTAAGAAGTCTCAATAGAGTCTAAAACGTCGCAAAACACACAATTCGACGTTATTCCTTCCAAATACGCGGAATCTCACGTTACAACTCTCCCAAAGGGTCAATGGAACTCGGAATCACTCAGAACTTCTCAATTCTACTATAAAGATCACAAGATAACTTACTAATTGACAAACTCACTCCAATATACCTGAAAACAAGAATCAGCTTGCAATTCGACCATTTTCCATTCTCTACCTCTCATATACAGACAAAAACACGTAAGAAGTCTCAATAGAGTCTAAAACGTCGCAAAACACACAATTCGACGTTATACCATCCAAATACGCGAAATCGCAAGTCACAACTCCCCCAAAGGGTCAATGGAACTCGGAATCACTCAAAACTTCTCAATTCTACTATAAAGATCACAGGATATCTTAATAATTGACAAACTCACTCAAATATACCTGAAAACAAGAACCAGCTTGCAATTCGACCATTTTCCATTCTCTACCTCTCATATACAGACAAAACCACGTAAGAAGTCTCAATAGAGTCTAAAACGTCGCAAAACACACAATTCGACGTTATACCATCCAAATACGCGGAATCTCACGTTACAACTCTCCCAAAGGGTCAATGGAACTCGGAATCACTCAGAACTTCTCAATTCTACTATAAAGATCACAAGATAACTTACTAATTGACAAACTCACTCCAATATACCTGAAAACAAGAATCAGCATGCAATTCGACCATTTTCCATTCTCTACCTCTCATATACATACAAAAACACGTAAGAAGTCTCAATAGAGTCTAAAACGTCGCAAAACACACAATTCGACGTTATACCATCCAAATACGCGAAATCGCACGTTACAACTCCCCCAAAGGGTCAACGGAACTCGGAATCACTCAAAACTTCTCAATTCTACTATAAAGATCACAGGATATCTTAATAATTGACAAACTCTCTCAAATATACCTGAAAACAAGAACCAGCTTGCAATTCGACCATTTTCCATTCTCTACCTCTCGTATACAGACAAAAACACGTAAAAAGTCTCAATAGAGTCTAAAACAACGCAAAACACACAATTCGACGTTATTCCTTCCAAATACGCGGAATCTCACGTTACAACTCTCCCAAAGGGTCAATGGAACTCGGAATCACTCAAAACTTCTCAATTCTACTATAAAGATCACAGAATGTCCTAATAATTGACAAACTCACTCAAATATACCTGAAAACAGGAACTAGCTTGCAATTCGACCATTTTCCATTCTCTACCTCTCATATACAGACAAAACCACGTAAGAAGTCTCAGTAGAGTCTAAAACAACGCAAAACACACAATTCGACGTTATACCATCCAAATACGCGGAATCTCACGTTACAACTCCCCCAAAGGGTCAATGGAACTCGGAATCACTCAAAACTTCTCAATTCTACTATAAAGATCACAAGATAACTTACTAATTGACAAACTCACTCAAATATACCTGAAAACAAGAATCAGCTTGCAATTCGACCATTTTCCATTCTCTACCTCTCATATACAGACAAAAACACGTAAGAAGTCTCAATAGAGTCTAAAACGTCGCAAAACACACAATTCGACGTTATTCCTTCCAAGTACGCGGAATCTCACGTTACAACTCTCCCAAAGGGTCAATGGAACTCGGAATCACTCAGAACTTCTCAATTCTACTATAAAGATCACAAGATAACTTACTAATTGACAAACTCACTCCAATATACCTGAAAACAAGAATCAGCTTGCAATTCGACCATTTTCCATTCTCTACCTCTCATATACAAACAAAAACACGTAAGAAGTCTCAATAGGGTCTAAAACATCGCAAAACACACAATTCGACATTATTCCATCCAAATACGCGGAATCTCACGTTACAACTCCCCCAAAGGGTCAATGGAACTCGGAATCTCTCAAAACTTCTCAATTTTACTATAAAGATCACAAGATAACTGAATAATTGACAAACTCGCTCAAATATACCTGAAAACAAGAACTAGCTTGCAATTCGACCATTTTCCATTCTCTACCTCTCATATACAGACAAAAACACGTAAGAAGTCTCAATAGAGTCTAAAACAACGCAAAACACAATTCTACGTTATACCATCCAAATACGCGGAATCTCACGTTACAACTCCCCCAAAGGGTCAATGGAACTCGGAATCACTCAAAACTTCTCAATTCTACTATAAAGATCACAGGATATCTTAATAATTGACAAACTCACTCAAATATACCTGAAAACAAGAACCAGCTTGCAATTCGACCATTTTCCATTCTCTACCTCTCATATACAGACAAAACCACGTAAGAAGTCTCAATAGAGTCTGAAACAACGCAAAACACACAATTCGACGTTATACCATCCAAATACGCGGAATCTCACGTTACAACTCCCCCAAAGGGTCAATGGAACTCGGAATCACTCAAAACTTCTCAATTCTACTATAAAGATCACAAGATAACTTACTAATTGACAAACTCACTCAAATATACCTGAAAACAAGAATCAGCTTGCAATTCGACCATTTTCCATTCTCTACCCCTCATATACAGACAAAAACAGGTAAGAAGTCTCAATAGAGTCTAAAACGTCGCAAAACACACAATTCGACGTTATTCCTTCCAAATACGCGGAATCTCACGTTACAACTCTCCCAAAGGGTCAATGGAACTCGGAATCACTCAGAACTTCTCAATTCTACTATAAAGATCACAAGATAACTTACTAATTGACAAACTCACTCCAATATACCTGAAAACAAGAATCAGCTTGCAATTCGACCATTTTCCATTCTCTACCTCTCATATACAGACAAAAACACGTAAGAAGTCTCAATAGAGTCTAAAACGTCGCAAAACACACAATTCGACGTTATACCATCCAAATACGCGAAATCGCAAGTTACAACTCCCCAAAGGGTCAATGGAACTTGGAATCACTCAAAACTTCTCAATTCTACTATAAAGATCACAGGATATCTTAATAATTGACAAACTCACTCAAATATACCTGAAAACAAGAACCAGCTTGCAATTCGACCATTTTCCATTCTCTACCTCTCATATACAGACAAAACCACGTAAGAAGTCTCAATAGAGTCTAAAACGTCGCAAAACACACAATTCGACGTTATACCATCCAAATACGCGGAATCTCACGTTACAACTCTCCCAAAGGGTCAATGGAACTCGGAATCACTCAGAACTTCTCAATTCTACTATAAAGATCACAAGATAACTTACTAATTGACAAACTCACTCCAATATACCTGAAAACAAGAATCAGCTTGCAATTCGACCATTTTCCATTCTCTACCTCTCATATACATACAAAAACACGTAAGAAGTCTCAATAGAGTCTAAAACGTCGCAAAACACACAATTCGACGTTATACCATCCAAATACGCGAAATCGCAAGTTACAACTCCCCCAAAGGGTCAACGGAACTCGGAATCACTCAAAACTTCTCAATTCTACTATAAAGATCACAGGATATCTTAATAATTGACAAACTCTCTCAAATATACCTGAAAACAAGAACCAGCTTGCAATTCGACCATTTTCCATTCTCTACCTCTCGTATACAGACAAAAACACGTAAAAAGTCTCAATAGAGTCTAAAACAACGCAAAACACACAATTCGACGTTATTCCTCCCAAATACGCGGAATCTCACGTTACAACTCTCCCAAAGGGTCAATGGAACTCGGAATCACTCAAAACTTCTCAATTCTACTATAAAGATCACAGAATGTCCTAATAATTGACAAACTCACTCAAATATACCTGAAAACAGGAACTAGCTTGCAATTCGACCATTTTCCATTCTCTACCTCTCATATACAGACAAAAACACGCAAATACGCGGAATCTCACGTTACAACTCCCCCAAAGGGTCAATGGAACTCGGAATAACTCAAAACTTCTCAATTATACTATAAAGATCGATATCTTAATAATTAACAAACTCACTCAAATATACCTGAAAACAAGAACCAGCTTGCAATTCGATCATTTTCCATTCTCTACCTCTCATATACAGACAAAAACACGTAAGAAGTCTCAATAGAGTCTAAAACGTCGCAAAACACACAATTCGACGTTATACCATCCAAATACGCGAAATCGCACGTTACAACTCCCCCAAAGGGTCAATGGAACTCGGAATCACTCAAAACTTCTCAATTCTACTATAAAGATCACAGGATATCTTAATAATTGACAAACTCACTCAAATATACCTGAAAACAAGAACCAGCTTGCAATTCGACCATTTTCCATTCTCTACCTCTCATATACAGACAAAACCACGTAAGAAGTCTCAGTAGAGTCTAAAACAACGCAAAACTCACAATTCGACGTTATACCATCCAAATACGCGGAATCTCACGTTACAACTCCCCCAAAGGGTCAATGGAACTCGGAATCACTCAAAACTTCTCAATTCTACTATAAAGATCACAAGATAACTTACTAATTGACAAACTCACTCAAATATACCTGAAAACAAGAATCAGCTTGCAATTCGACCATTTTCCATTCTCTACCTCTCATATACAGACAAAAACACGTAAGAAGTCTCAATAGAGTCTAAAACGTCGCAAAACACACAATTCGACGTTATTCCTTCCAAGTACGCGGAATCTCACGTTACAACTCTCCCAAAGGGTCAATGGAACTCGGAATCACTCAGAACTTCTCAATTCTACTATAAAGATCACAAGATAACTTACTAATTGACAAACTCACTCCAATATACCTGAAAACAAGAATCAGCTTGCAATTCGACCATTTTCCATTCTCTACCTCTCATATACAAACAAAAACACGTAAGAAGTCTCAATAGGGTCTAAAACATCGCAAAACACACAATTCGACATTATTCCATCCAAATACGCGGAATCTCACGTTACAACTCCCCCAAAGGGTCAATGGAACTCGGAATCTCTCAAAACTTCTCAATTTTACTATAAAGATCACAAGATAACTGAATAATTGACAAACTCGCTCAAATATACCTGAAAACAAGAACTAGCTTGCAATTCGACCATTTTCCATTCTCTACCTCTCATATACAGACAAAAACACGTAAGAAGTCTCAATAGAGTCTAAAACAACGCAAAACACACAATTCTACGTTATACCATCCAAATACGCGGAATCTCACGTTACAACTCCCCCAAAGGGTCAATGGAACTCGGAATCACTCAAAACTTCTCAATTCTACTATAAAGATCACAGGATATCTTAATAATTGACAAACTCACTCAAATATACCTGAAAACAAGAACCAGCTTGCAATTCGACCATTTTCCATTCTCTACCTCTCATATACAGACAAAACCACGTAAGAAGTCTCAATAGAGTCTGAAACAACGCAAAACACACAATTCGACGTTATACCATCCAAATACGCGGAATCTCACGTTACAACTCCCCCAAAGGGTCAATGGAACTCGGAATCACTCAAAACTTCTCAATTCTACTATAAAGATCACAAGATAACTTACTAATTGACAAACTCACTCAAATATACCTGAAAACAAGAATCAGCTTGCAATTCGACCATTTTCCATTCTCTACCCCTCATATACAGACAAAAACAGGTAAGAAGTCTCAATAGAGTCTAAAACGTCGCAAAACACACAATTCGACGTTATTCCTTCCAAATACGCGGAATCTCACGTTACAACTCTCCCAAAGGGTCAATGGAACTCGGAATCACTCAGAACTTCTCAATTCTACTATAAAGATCACAAGATAACTTACTAATTGACAAACTCACTCCAATATACCTGAAAACAAGAATCAGCTTGCAATTCGACCATTTTCCATTCTCTACCTCTCATATACAGACAAAAACACGTAAGAAGTCTCAATAGAGTCTAAAACGTCGCAAAACACACAATTCGACGTTATACCATCCAAATACGCGAAATCGCAAGTTACAACTCCCCCAAAGGGTCAATGGAACTCGGAATCACTCAAAACTTCTCAATTCTACTATAAAGATCACAGGATATCTTAATAATTGACAAACTCACTCAAATATACCTGAAAACAAGAACCAGCTTGCAATTCGACCATTTTCCATTCTCTACCTCTCATATACAGACAAAACCACGTAAGAAGTCTCAATAGAGTCTAAAACGTCGCAAAACACACAATTCGACGTTATACCATCCAAATACGCGGAATCTCACGTTACAACTCTCCCAAAGGGTCAATGGAACTCGGAATCACTCAGAACTTCTCAATTTCTTTACTATAAAGATCACAAGATAACTTACTAATTGACAAACTCACTCCAATATACCCTGAAAACAAGAATCAGCTTGCAATTCGTTCATTTTCCATTCTCTACCTCTCATATACAGACAAAAACACGTAAGAAGTCTCAATAGAGTCTAAAACGTCGCAAAACACACAATTCGACGTTATACCATCCAAATACGCGGAATCTCACGTTACAACTCTCCCAAAGGGTCAATGGAACTCGGAATCACTCAGAACTTCTCAATTCTACTATAAAGATCACAAGATAACTTACTAATTGACAAACTCACTTCAATATACCTGAAAACAAGAATCAGCTTGCAATTCGACCATTTTCCATTCTCTACCTCTCATATACAGACAAAACCACGTAAGAAGTCTCAATAGAGTCTAAAACAACGCAAAACACACAATTCGACGTTATACCATCCAAATACGCGGAATCTCACGTTACAACTCCCCCAAAGGGTCAATGGAACTCGGAATCACTCAAAACTTCTCAATTCTACTATAAAGATCACAAGATAACTTACTAATTGACAAACTCACTCAAATATACCTGAAAACAAGAATCAGCTTGCAATTCGACCATTTTCCATTCTCTACCTCTCATATACAGACAAAAACACGTAAGAAGTCTCAATAGAGTCTAAAACGTCGCAAAACACACAATTTGACGTTATACCATCCAAATACGCGGAATCTCACGTTACAACTCTCCCAAAGGGTCAATGGAACTCGGAATCAGTCAGAACTTCTCAATTCTACTATAAAGATCACAAGATAACTTACTAATTGACAAACTCACTCCAATATACCTGAAAACAAGAATCAGCTTGCAATTCGACCATTTTCGATTCTCTACCTCTCACATACAGACAAAACGACGTAAGAAGTCTCAATAGAGTCTAAAACAACGCAAAACACACAATTCGACGTTATACCATCCAAATACGCGGAATCTCACGTTACAACTCCCCCAAAGGGTCAATGGAACTCGGAATCACTCAAAACTTCTCAATTCCACTATAAAGATCACAGGATATCTTAATAATTGACAAACTCTCTCAAATATACCTGAAAACAAGAACCAGCTTGCAATTCGACCATTTTCCATTCTCTACCTCTCATATACAGACAAAAACACGTAAGAAGTCTCAATAGAGTCTAAAACGTCGCAAAACACACAATTCGACGTTATACCATCCAAATACGCGAAATCGCACGTTACAACTCCCCCAAAGGGTCAACGGAACTCGGAATCACTCAAAACTTCTCAATTCTACTATAAAGATCACAGGATATCTTAATAATTGACAAACTCTCTCAAATATACCTGAAAACAAGAAACAGCTTGCAATTCGACCATTTTCCATTCTCTACCTCTCGTATACAGACAAAAACACGTAAAAAGTCTCAATAGAGTCTAAAACAACGCAAAACACACATTCGACGTTATTCCTTCCAAATACGCGGAATCTCACGTTACAACTCTCCCAAAGGGTCAATGGAACTCGGAATCACTCAAAACTTCTCAATTCTACTATAAAGATCACAGGATGTCTTAATAATTGACAAACTCACTCAAATATACCTGAAAACAAGAACTAGCTTGCAATTCGACCATTTTCCATTCTCTACCTCTCATATACAGACAAAAACACGTAAGAAGTCTCAATAGAGTCTAAAACAACGCAAAACACACAATTCGACGTTATACCATCCAAATACGCGGAATCTCATGTTACAAACTCCCCCAAAGGGTCAATGGAACTCGGAACAACTCAAAACTTCTCAATTATACTATAAAGATCACAGGATATCTTAATAATTAACAAACTCACTCAAATATACCTGAAAACAAGAACCAGCTTGCAATTCGACCATTTTCCATTCTCTACCTCTCATATACAGACAAAAACACGTAAGAAGTCTCAATAGAGTCTAAAACGTCGCAAAAACACACAATTCGACGTTATACCATCCAAATACGCGAAATCGCACGTTACAACTCCCCCAAAGGGTCAATGGAACTCGGAATCACTCAAAACTTCTCAATTCTACTATAAAGATCACAGGATATCTTAATAATTGACAAACTCACTCAAATGTACCTGAAAACAAGAACCAGCTTGCAATTCGACCATTTTCCATTCTCTACCTCTCATATACAGACAAAACCACGTAAGAAGTCTCAATAGAGTCTAAAACAACGCAAAACACACAATTCGACGTTATACCATCCAAATACGCGGAATCTCACGTTACAACTCCCCCAAAGGGTCAATGGAACTCGGAATCACTCAAAACTTCTCAATTCTACTATAAAGATCACAAGATAACTTACTAATTGACAAACTCACTCAAATATACCTGAAAACAAGAATCAGCTTGCAATTCGACCATTTTCCATTCTCTACCTCTCATATACAGACAAAAACACGTAAGAAGTCTCAATAGAGTCTAAAACGTCGCAAAACACACAATTCGACGTTATTCCTTCCAAGTACGCGGAATCTCACGTTACAACTCTCCCAAAGGGTCAATGGAACTCGGAATCACTCAGAACTTCTCAATTCTACTATAAAGATCACAAGATAACTTACTAATTGACAAACTCACTCCAATATACCTGAAAACAAGAATCAGCTTGCAATTCGACCATTTTCCATTCTCTACCTCTCATATACAGACAAAAACACGTAAGAAGTCTCAATAGAGTCTAAAACGTCGCAAAACACACAATTCGACGTTAATACTTCCAAATACGCGGAATCTCACTTTACAACTCTCCCAAAGGGTCAATGGAACTCGGAATCACTCAAAACTCCTCAATTGTATTATGAAGATCACAAGATAACTTAATAATTGACAAAATCACTCAAATTAACCTGAAAGCAAGAACTAGCTTGCAATTCGACCATTTTCCATTCTCTACCTCTCATATACAAACAAAAACACGTAAGAAGTCTCAATAGAGTCTAAAACAACGCAAAACACACAATTCGACATTATTCCATCCAAATACGCGGAATCTCACGTTACAACTCCCCCAAAGGGTCAATGGAACTCGGAATCTCTCAAAACTTCTCAATTCTACTATAAAGATCACAAGATAACTTACTAATTGACAAACTCACTCAAATATACCTGAAAACAAGAATCAGCTTGCAATTCGACCATTTTCCATTCTCTACCTCTCATATTCAGACAAAAACACGTAAGAAGTCTCAATAGAGTCTAAAACGTCGCAAAACACACAATTCGACGTTAATACTTCCAAATACGCGGAATCTCACTTTACAACTCTCCCAAAGGGTCAATGGAACTCGGAATCACTCAAAACTCCTCAATTGTATTATGAAGATCACAAGATAACTTAATAATTGACAAAATCACTCAAATTAACCTGAAAGCAAGAACTAGCTTGCAATTCGACCATTTTTCCATTCTCTACCTCTCATATACAAACAAAAACACGTAAGAAGTCTCAATAGAGTCTAAAACAACGCAAAACACACAATTCGACGTTATACCATCCAAATACGCGGAATCTCACGTTACAACTGCCCCAAAGGGTCAATGGAACTCGGAATCACTCAAAACTTCTCAATTCTACTATAAAGATCACAGGATATCTTAATAATTAACAAACTCTCTCAAATATACCTGAAAACAAGAACTAGCTTGCAATTCGACCATTTTCCATTCTCTACCTCTCATATACAAACAAAAACACGTAAGAAGTCTCAATAGAGTCTAAAACAACGCAAAACACACAATTCGACGTTATTCCTTCCAAATACGCGGAATCTCACGTTACAACTCCCCCAAAGGGTCAATGGAACTCGGAATCACTCAAAACTTCTCAATTCTACTATAAAGATCTCAGGATATCTTAATAATTGACAAACTCACTCAAATATACCTGAAAACAAGAACCAGCTTGCAATTCGACCATTTTCCATTCTCTACCTCTCATATACAGACAAAACCACGTAAGAAGTCTCAATATAGTCTGAAACAACGCAAAACACACAATTCGCCGTTATACATCCAAATACGCGGAATCTCACGTTACAACTCCCCCAAAGGGTCAATGGAACTCGGAATCACTCAAAACTTCTCAATTCTACTATAAAGATCACAAGATAACTTACTAATTGACAAACTCACTCAAATATACCTGAAAACAAGAATCAGCTTGCAATTCGACCATTTTCCATTCTCTACCCCCTCATATACAGACAAAAACAGGTAAGAAGTCTCAATAGAGTCTAAAACGTCGCAAAACACACAATTCGACGTTATTCCTTCCAAATACGCGGAATCTCACGTTACAACTCTCCCAAAGGGTCAATGGAACTCGGAATCACTCAGAACTTCTCAATTCTACTATAAAGATCACAAGATAACTTACTAATTGACAAACTCACTCCAATATACCTGAAAACAAGAATCAGCTTGCAATTCGACCATTTTCCATTCTCTACCTCTCATATACAGACAAAAACACGTAAGAAGTCTCAATAGAGTCTGAAACAACGCAAAACACACAATTCGACGTTATACCATCCAAATACGCGGAATCTCACGTTACAACTCCCCCAAAGGGTCAATGGAACTCGGAATCACTCAAAACTTCTCAATTCTACTATAAAGATCACAAGATAACTTACTAATTGACAAACTCACTCAAATATACCTGAAAACAAGAATCAGCTTGCAATTCGACCATTTTCCATTCTCTACCTCTCATATACAGACAAAAACACGTAAGAAGTCTCAATAGAGTCTAAAACGTCGCAAAACACACAATTCGACGTTATTCCTTCCAAATACGCGGAATCTTACGTTACAACTCTCCCAAAGGGTCAATGGAACTCGGAATCACTCAAAACTTCTCAATTCTACTATGAAGATCACAAGATAACTTACTAATTGACAAACTCACTCAAATATACCTGAAAACAAGAATCAGCTTGCAATTCGACCATTTTCCATTCTCTACCTCTCATATACAGACAAAAACACGTAAGAAGTCTCAATAGAGTCTAAAACGTCGCAAAACACACAATTCGACGTTATACCATCCAAATACGCGAAATCGCACGTTACAACTCCCCCAAAGGGTCAACGGAACTCGGAATCACTCAAAACTTCTCAATTCTACTATAAAGATCACAGGATATCTTAATAATTGACAAACTCTCTCAAATATACCTGAAAACAAGAACCAGCTTGCAATTCGACCATTTTCCATTCTCTACCTCTCGTATACAGACAAAAACACGTAAAAAGTCTCAATAGAGTCTAAAACAACGCAAAACACACAATTCGACGTTATTCCTTCCAAATACGCGGAATCTCACGTTACAACTCCCCCAAAGGGTCAATGGAACTCGGAACAACTCAAAACTTCTCAATTATACTATAAAGATCACAGGATATCTTAATAATTAACAAACTCACTCAAATATACCTGAAAACAAGAACCAGCTTGCAATTCGACCATTTCCCATTCTCTACCTCTCATATACAGACAAAAACACGTAAGAAGTCTCAATAGAGGTCTAAAACGTCGCAAAACACACAATTCGACGTTATACCATCCAAAATACGCGAAATCGCACGTTACAACTCCCCCAAAGGGTCAATGGAACTCGGAATCACTCAAAACTTCTCAATTCTACTATAAAGATCACAGGATATCTTAATAATTGACAAACTCACTCAAATGTACCTGAAAACAAGAACCAGCTTGCAATTCGACCATTTTCCATTCTCTACCTCTCATATACAGACAAAACCACGTAAGAAGTCTCAATAGAGTCTAAAACAACGCAAAACACACAATTCGACGTTATACCATCCAAATACGCGGAATCTCACGTTACAACTCCCCCAAAGGGTCAATGGAACTCGGAATCACTCAAAACTTCTCAATTCTACTATAAAGATCACAAGATAACTTACTAATTGACAAACTCACTCAAATATACCTGAAAACAAGAATCAGCTTGCAATTCGACCATTTTCCATTCTCTACCTCTCATATACAGACAAAAACACGTAAGAAGTCTCAATAGAGTCTAAAACGTCGCAAAACACACAATTCGACGTTATTCCTTCCAAGTACGCGGAATCTCACGTTACAACTCTCCCAAAGGGTCAATGGATCTCGGAATCACTCAGAACTTCTCAATTCTACTATAAAGATCACAAGATAACTTACTAATTGACAAACTCACTCCAATATACCTGAAAACAAGAATCAGCTTGCAATTCGACCATTTTCCATTCTCTACTTCTCATATACAGACAAAAACACGTAAGAAGTCTCAATAGAGTCTAAAACGTCGCAAAACACACAATTCGACGTTAATGCTTCCAAATACGCGGAATCTCACGTTACAACTCTCCCAAAGGGTCAATGGAACTCGGAATCACTCAAAACTCCTCAATTGTATTATGAAGATCACAAGATAACTTAATAATTGACAAAATCACTCAAATTAACCTGAAAGCAAGAACTAGCTTGCAAT
>CANOBC010000064.1:0-23377 GCA_947563755.1 Lochmaea crataegi
TTTTCCAACATTTGAAACATCGTATCGACAATATTAACTTTCCTTCCGTGATTTAACTTTTTAAATTGATCCGTGGACCGTGTTGAAATCCGGACGCATTTCCGCTTGTTCGGCCCAACATTGACGCATAATATTTATCGCCTCAGGCGGAGCAGCTCCTTTACTTACCGACGGACGAATCAGCGGAGGCGCCGTTTAACTTTCTCTATTATTTCTGTAACGAAAACAACCACAAATCATAAGAAAATCAAATTTCTTTCGTTTCGATATTTGCAGCTACTTTTATAATAGTTTGGCAGGACCAAGATACTCGAGTTAGTGAAGTGTTTTGTGATTCACAATCAAACGATTTTTGTGTAGATATTTCCTCAGGGTGCAGCGTCCAGTCACCAGGTCTTCAAATGTGTCTCTTACCCAGTTTCAATAGCCTGGTTGAAAGTTCCTTGTTTACCTTGTTCAGTATACTCTTTGTATGGAGGTGACCTTCTGTTCTTTATAGTCAGTTCCGCATTTCCCCTCTTATGCAAATTCTTTGTGATTCGACTCCTTTAGAGCCTTTGTTCACCTAACTGGTCCACCAATTCATTACCTGCATTCCCCGACTCCCAGCCTAATAAGAATCAAGGCTAAAGAACATTCCCTTACTAGGACCATTAATACCTGCCCCAGTGTATCCAGAATTAAAGTACGACCAGAAATCTAAGAAAGCCATAAATCACCAAGCACTTGATGTACCTGATGCTAGGAGGAAAAGGAGAGGATATGGAGTAGGTCAAGGAGATACGCACTACGGAAAGGAAAGGGGTAAGGGTGAATACGTAGGAGTTGATCTGCTGGATGGAGGTAGATTGTAGGATGAGTAGAAGGTGCTCGAGCCGATGAGTTGGCTGTTTGGGGAAGTGGGGAGCGGGGATAGGAGGCTTGAGCATGTAGAGGAGGAGGTGCTGAAGAAGATGGTGGCGTGGGTGAAAGGTGACGGAGAGGTGTCGGAGGTAACAATCTATACAGATGGGGAACAGGAAAATGAGGGTAGGAATGTGGAGATAATCCTCAAGGATATCGGGGAAGTCGATCAGGAGGGTATTGAGAGGATTAAGTAGGGGTTGGAGGAGGACTACCTGTGTGATAGTAGACTCTAGAGAGAGGAGGTATGAGACGGAGGTTGGAATGTCCCAGGGCTCGGTTCTTGGACCGACGCTCTGGAAGTGTGTGTTTGATGAGGATTGTGGGATAGTCTGTGAAGAGGGATGTGAGATTACGGTGTATGCGGAAGATGTGTGTCTGGTATGTACGGCAAAAGGAGGAGTGGAGAGAATGTGTAGGAAGATTGTGGAGGAAGATAGAGTGGAAGTGGCGGAAGATAAGACGGTGGGGTTGCTAGTGACGGGACGGAGTAAGACGAGGGAAGTGGGGGTGATGGTGAAGGGAAAGAGAATTCGTATGGAGGGATAGGTCATTCCTGCGGGTACAGAGAGGGATACTGCGGGGGGAGGTGCAGGGGTACAAGACAGTTGGTGGAATAAACGCTGGAGGGGTGCGACCAGAAATAATAGTACAGGAATGGATGGAGGAGGAAATGGAGAGAAGGTCGCAGGAGTATGAGAAATTGGGAATAGGAGATATTGGATGGACCGGAAATTCGGGGAGGTGCACTACTTCTTGACACAGGTGTTCACTGGTTATGGGTCGAGGGTAGGGTACCTCCACAAGATTGGGAAAACAGAGTCTGGAGTGTAAGAGAGAAGTGGAGGATGATGTGTTTAGATGCAGGAGCAACGAGGAAGTGCTGAAGATGTTGGAGAGAAAATGTTGAGGGGGAAGGAGGAATGGATGGAGGTTAGTGGCGTAGTAGAGAGCATGGTTAGGGGGAGAGAAGGACTCGATATGACATAAGAGGTAGGAGAGATAGTTAGGAAGAAGACGATGTGTGTGACCGCCGCCAGTTTCGAAGTATGTTAGGGTAGTGATTCCGAGGCGGGGGTAACGGCGAGTTTGAGGTGGGTTGGTTGGTAGGCATCTCCTTGGGGATGAGTCCAACACTATTTGGGTCCTGGACCCATTCGAACATGAGTTTCCCATCTCGACCCGAAAAAAAAGATCCACACACCACATCCACTTCTCTCCTAAAAATCACTTCATCCCATATCCCTCAATCCATCCCCTACATTCCTTCTTCCCGCTCACTGCTCTTCCCTTCCTCCTATTAGACCAGATCCGTCCCCTCTGAGGAGACCATAAGGTCTCTCCCATTTTTCCCTTCCCTTTTTCCATCGTCTTCATCTACTTTCATCCTTCCCCTACTTCATTCTATCTCCCCTGGCTTGTATGCCCTTTTCCCACATACCCTACAAAGGAAGGCCTGCCGACAGACTCTGGCCATGTGATTCTCGCTCTTACATAGCCACCACTTACTCCTCTCCTTGACTCCCTTCACCTTACACCCTGCTATTTTGTGTCACTTTACCCCTCATCCAAAGCATCTGCCATCCTCTCTACCCTCTATAATACTTACCCTGTTCAACCCCAATCTAATCTCCTTTTTTCCCAAAAAGGCTACCGCTTTTTCCTATTCCTACTTCACCACCGCCATTTTCATCCCGTTCCTCTCCCTTACCACTTTAATCACCTTTGTCCCTTTGTCAAATTCTCTATTTTCCCCCTCACCTTTTCATCTTCAATCCACGGTTACATCCCTACCATTTTTATGGTTTTTGTTTCCCTCCTCGCTTCCACCTCCCCCTGAATTCCCCTCACCCCAACCCCCTTCTTTGCCTCTATAACCACCTCCCTATTCCTTGAGACTCTGAGTCTATCCACCCACTCCCCTTTCATCTCTCCCAACCACTTCTCAATCCTCTCAATCCCCTCCTGATCCATTTTCCACGATATCCTTCAGGATTATCGCTCCATTCCTGCTCTCCTTTTCCTTTACCCCATCTGCATAAATTGTTACCTCCGCCACCTCTCCGTCACCCCTCACCCATGCCATCATCTTCCTCAGCACCTCCACCTCTACCTGCTCAAGCATGTGGAGCCCAACGATGTCCCCTCTCCCTACACCCGTCTTGGGGCTGATTTACTTTATAAAAAGAGTCTGGGGGTTGAAGAATGCAATTTAGATGTAGAGGTTCGCAATAGATTTGGAAAAGGCTAATTCTAAATTGATTAAAAAAAATAGTTTCAGCCATCGATATGAGTTTATAGTAACTTCACTCACGTAAGCTTTAAGATTTTTTGTTGTTCTCATCAAACTGTCGAAATTGAAATTGAGTTTTGAACTACCTCATGTTACCGACGAAGTCTCTAATATCGACTAGGTCATACCGAGCACGTTTTCAAGTAACTAAACTGGAGTAACGTGAAAATAAATAAAGTTTCGAAATAATCCACGTAGTCTAACACAAGAATTTCGCAAGTTAAATTAGAAAATTTAATGTGTACTTTGTTGTTAGCAAACATTAGATTGCTAGTCGTGAAGCCTTTTTCGTAGTTTAATTAGAAAATTACAAAAAAAAAAATGGAAATTTGGTACTGACAGATAGATTAGACAGTGTTATAAAATGAGAATATTTTAATAAATCTTACCTTCTGGTGTTAGAGCTAGCATACAAAACGGTTCTCCTCTAACAACTACTTCTTGTAAAATTATTCCGAACGAATAAACGTCACCGGCTTGCGTGCCTTTTTTTCTTAAACTGCTGTGTCGTAATAGCTCGGGGGCGGTCCATAAAAGTTCTGTAATTCACACAGTATTAACAAAACTTAAAAGTTTACAGGGTGTCAATGTTAAAACTGTACCTCGTGAACGAAAAGAGATTCCAAAAAAAATTTTAAAACCGTTTCTAGGGTAGAGAGGGGGAACTAAAATGACTTGAGAGAGAACGTACAAAAATTTAAATGGCAACCCCCTACTTGTCCATTTTTGACAATTTTTGACAGTTTTTGACCATTTTTGATAGTTTTTGACAACTATTGGCCATTTTTGATAGTTTTTGACAACTATTGGCCATTTTTGATAGTTTTTGACAATTATCGACCATTTTTCAAAATTTTAACAATTTTTGATAATTATTGACCAATTTTAACAATAATTGTCCATTTTTGACAGTTATTATGGCCTTTTTTTCCAAATTTTTGACCATATTTCAAAAACTTTAACAATTTTTGACAATTATCAACTATTTTTCAAAATTTTTACAATTTTTAACAATAATTGTCCATTTTTCAAAACTTTGTATCATTTTTCAAAATTTTAACAATTTTTCTGAATTTTTGACCATTTTTCCAAAATTTTAACAATTTTTCAGAATTTTTGACCATTTTTCAAAATTATTAACCATTTTTGATAGTTTTTGACAATTATCGACCATTTTTCAAAATTTTAACAATTTTTGATAATTATTGACCAATTTTAACAATAATTGTCCATTTTTGACAGTTTTTAAAAATAATTGACAATTATTGACCATTTTTGATAATTATTGACAATTGTTGACAATTATGGACCTTTTTTCCAAATTTTTGACCATTTTTGACCATATTTCAAAAACTTTAACAATTTTTGACAATTATCAACTATTTTTCAAAATTTTTACAATTTTTAACAATAATTGTCCATTTTTCAAAACTTTGTATCATTTTTCAAAAATTTTAACAATTTTTCAGAATTTTTGACCATTTTTCAAAAATTTAACAATTTTTTAGAATTTTTGACCATTTTTCAAAAATTTTAACAATTTTTCAAATTTTTCTTAGAATTTTTGACAATTTTTGAAAATTTTTGACCATTTTTCAATTTTTTTTAAAAGTATTTGAGAATTATCGACCATTTTTGACAATTATTGACCATTTTTCAAAAAAATTTGTTATTTATTTTGACCATTTTTGATAAAAATTGTGGATTTTTAACAGTTTTTGACAATAATTGACCATATTTCAAAATTTTTGACAAATTTTCAAAAACTAACAATTATCAACTATTTTCCAAAATTTTGACAATTTTTGACCATTTTTGACCATTTTTGACGATTTTCCAAAATTTTAACAATTTTTGACAATTGTTGACCAATTTTGACAATAATTGTCGATTTTTGACAGTTTTTAAAAATAATTGACAATTATTGACCATTTTTCATAATTAATGACAATTATGAACCATTTTTCAAAATTTTGACAATTTTTAACAATAATTGTCCATTTTCAAAATTTTTGATCCATTTTCGAAAATGTTGACAATTTTTCAAAATTTTTGACCATTAATGATAGTTTTTGACAATTATTGACCATTTTTCAAAATTTTAACAATTATTGATCAATTTTGACACTTTTTGACCATTTTTGATAGTTTTCGACAATTATTGACCATTTTGGAAAAATTTTGACCACTTTTCAAAAAAAATTCAAAATTTTTGACAATTGACCATTTTTGAAAATGTTTGACCATTTTTCAATTTTTTTTAAAGTTTTTGACAATTATCGACCATTTTTGACAATTTTTAATAATTTTTCAAAAACTTTAACAATTTTTTACAAATATCAACTATTTTTCTAAATTTTGACAATTTTTAACAATAATTGTCCATTTTTGTCCATTTTTGTCCATTTTTGACCATTTTTGACAATTTTTCAAAATTTTTAACCATTCTTCAATAATTGACCATTTTTGATAGTTTCTAACAATTATCGACCATTTTTCAAAGTTTTAACAATTTTTGACAATTATCAACTATTTTTCAAAATTTTGACAATTTTTAACAATAATTGTCCATTTTTCAAAAATTTTTGATCCATTTTCAAAATTTTTGACCATTTTTCAAAATTATTGACCATTAATGATAGTTTTTGACAGTTATTGACCATTTTTCAAAATTTTAACAATTTTTGACAATTATTGACCAATTTTGACAATAATTGTCCATTTTTGACACTTTTTGACCATTTTTGATAGTTTTCGACAATTATTGACCATTTTCGAAAATTTTTGACCACTTTTCAAAAAAAATTTAAAATTTTTGACAATTGACCAATTTTGACAATTTTCCAAAAATTTTGACCATTTTTCAAAATTATTGACCTTTTTTGATAGTTTTTGACAATTATCGACCATTTTTCAAAATTTTAACAATTTTTGACAATTATTTACCAATTTTGACAATAATTGTCCATTTCTGACAGCTTTTAAAAATAATTGACAATTATTGACCATTTTTGATAATTATTGACAATTGTGAACAATTATGGACCATTTTTCCAAATTTTTGACCATTTTTGACAATTATTCACCATTTTTGACCATATTTCAAAATTTTTGACAATTTTCATATAATTTTATTTAATTTTTAATCTGATAAATTGTTAAATATTCACCAATTGAGTTCATTCGGAGGGCCTGGTTTGATTAAATAAGCGAGCGAAAAATATTCCTTATTTGCTCTAGAGCGTAAAGTAACAATCCTCGGCATTTGTCGACTTTACGATTTCATTTGAATATAGTAATTAGTCATTTTACGCGCGACTGTAGAAAAATTATTTTTTCGTTGACCGTTTATTAATTTCGTTATTAATGAATTATTTTATTTAAAAAAGGTTGCGTTAATGGACGTCATTAACGCACTCTTTTTGTGATTTTGACGTTTTGATGACATTTTGATATAAACAATATACCAATATCATTATGGATATTTTCCAAGTTGTTTGAAGTCATTTTGATAATATTTTGATATAAACAACCAGCTATAGTTATGAAAAAAAACAATTGTTCAAATTTAAGAACGGAACAGATACATTGTTGAATTATTACAGTTTCCTGTAAAATTGTCGTATTTAGTAAAGCGTTTTATCAATAGATATCGAAGAATAAAAATATATTATTCCAACGCTTTGATAAAGTTTTGAAAAATAATTTTTCCAAAAACAATTACCGTTCAACAAAGAAGAAACAACTACTTCCCGGGCTACATGCCCCGACAGACATTGAATTACACTTCTAAGTCAAACGGGGTTGGTACATCTACAAGATTTAAACCAACCATTCTGGTTTGCAACTAGAAGGGACAACATAACTTGTAGACCGGTTTCGGCGTATTGCGCCTCATCAGTACAAGGTATATGTTATCGTCCGAGAGTTAATCCCGGACTGAAATGTGACTATAATCAACATCCATACATATCGTCCAGTTACGGAAATATTTTAGTTGCGAAAATAGCGACATCTCACCTCTAAGTCACAAACCAAAATTCGAGTCGGTCACTGTTTTTGGAAAAATTACAGCTTGATATATTATTATACAGGTTGTCAAATTTAAAACTTACAATGGGGGCTGTGAACTCGTGAACGAAAAGAGATTTCAAAAAACCATTTCTATGGTAGAGAGAGGGAACTAAAAAGCATTAAAGAGAGAACGCACCCCCATCAACCCCCTATGCCCCACCTACAAAAATTTAAATGGCAGTCCCCTACTTGTGATACGTCGTTAGAAAGCCCGTAGAAAATGCTTTCCAACGGTCTTAATCATAATTATACAGGGTGTACCAATAAATCAGAAAAATGTATTTTCTCATCTCATTTTAGTCACCCCTCTCTACCCTAGAAACGGTTTTGAAATTTTTTTAGGTTTTAAAATTGACACCCTGTATGATAGTCCGGTTGGAATATAATTAATCTTCATTTTGTCTAAAATATCGGAAGGAAGCTTTCAACTGTGTGATACTCTCTAAACTAAGATCGCTAGTTATATATTTATGATGTAATTAGAAGCTGACTGAGCATAAAGATGATAAATAACTTGCAATTTGTCGGTGTCGAACCGAGGCGAACGTGAGGCTAAATAGGGCAAACTTAGAGCTTTGAATGTTGTGCCATTTTTCAAATAACCGCCAAGAAGTTTATTAACATGTTTTGATCTATGATAATATATGTACGGGGTGTGGAGCGAAAAGTTTTGATTAAAAGTAATGGCGGATGCAGTGGTATAAGAAATACCGATACCAAAACGAATTGGCTTAAAAAAATACAGGGTGTTTTATTCAAAGTAGGCAACTTATGATGGAGGGGGGGGGGGTATTATTTTACAAGATATCACAGTGAAGGTAGTGAAAACTTTCGAAATACTCTAAAAAAAAGTATTGTAATGTTTTTATTATTTATTTAAATAGTTTTTTATTTGTGGGATAAAATTATACACACTACTATGGCTAATTACTATTTATTTATTTAAAGAAACACACACACTGTATTAAACTTAATTTATATACACACTCGACTCAATGTCTACTAATTTATTTACACTCGGTATATTATTTCTAATTTATTTTCACCACTTGAATATTACACTATTTATCTTCACCATTTCATTCACTGTCCTATGACTATTCCAAAAAATTTTAAAAAATGCTAAAAATTCGTAAAGAGGGTTTTTTTTGGACCGGAAAATCGACTGGCAAATCTTGACAATTTTTTTAAGTCTTAAACTTCAAAATATTTTCGTAAGTTCCAAATTGTCAATCTTTTTAAAGGCGTGAGTTAGGGAAAAAATTAGTTAAATATAATAGTTCTTGATCACGATGTTTGTTGAAACTATGGAGGGTAGAAGGAAGGAGCACCATCTCAATGTATTAAAAAGTGTCCATCGAAAGGAAGCAAATTAAGATGGCGCCATAGTAGCAAGTGGAAGGATTTTAAAAACGGCGCCATGAATTATTAGAGTAAGATACAAACTTAAAAAAGGAAATACTACGTAAATAATTGAGATTTTAAATACTGCATATTTTTCAACTACACAAGTCACGAAAAATACTAAATTTTTCAACCCCGCACACTTTACTCGGTTTATAACCCTAAATTCACATCATTTCCATTAGCTACACGAGCGCCATTTCGGTGAATCTTCGAATTATAATTTGCTGTTTACAGGTGGACACTTTTTCAACTTGTCACCCATACAAGATGGTGCTCCTTCCTTCTACCCTCCATAGTTGAAACTCTATTTTTAAAGTTTCGGTAGCGGTCCAGCTGCCGTTATCAAGAATAATGAAAAATAATAAATTTTCGAATAATCAAAAATTGATTATTTTCGATTAATCGATTACTTTCGATTATGTTCGATTAATCGATTTTTTTCGATTAATCGATTATTTTCGATTAATCGATTATTTTCGATCAATCGATTATTTTCGATCAATCAATTAATCGATCAACATCGATTAATCGAAAATAATCGATTATTTTATATAATCGATAATCGATTATGTTTTTTGATAATCGCCCAGCCCTAATTTTGAGTCCATATTTCCAAGGATTATGGGAGTTAGAAAAAATCAATTTGTTTCTCAAAATATTTCCATAGCTACCCCCTTTGTTCTAAATTTTCGACAAAAAAATTATAAAAAATGCTAAAAATTCGTAAAGAGGGGTTTTTTTGGCCAAAAAATCGACTGGCACAATCAGTTTTGTGATAAAATCATTATTTCGCCTTCAAATAGAGTCATGAAATTTTCGAAAATCCACTTTTCAAAACAAAAAATACTCATAACTCGACAAATAGGAAAGATAGAACGTTCTAGTCTTCACCAATCGATAGAGGGGACAATTTTACATATTTTAGTGAATTTTGAGTATATATTTCCAAGGATTACGGGAGTTAGAAAAAAGCAATTTGATTCGCAAAATATTTCCCCTTTGTTCTAAATTTTCGACAAAAAAATTATAAAAAATGCTAAAAATTCGTAAAGAGGGGTTTTTTTGGCCAAAAAATCGACTGGCACAATCAGTTTTGTGATAAAATCATTATTTCGCCTTCAAATAGAGTCATGAAATTTTCGAAAATCCACTTTTCAAAACAAAAAATACTCATAACTCGACAAATAGGAAAGATAGAACGTTCTAGTCTTCACCAATCGATAGAGGGGACAATTTTACATATTTTAGTGAATTTTGAGTATATATTTCCAAGGATTACGGGAGTTAGAAAAAAGCAATTTGATTCGCAAAATATTTCCCCTTTGTTCTAAATTTTCGACAAAAAAATTATAAAAAATGCTAAAAATTCGTAAAGAGGGGTTTTTTTGGCCAAAAAATCGACTGGCACAATCAGTTTTGTGATAAAATCATTATTTCGCCTTCAAATAGAGTCATGAAATTTTCGAAAATCCACTTTTCAAAACAAAAAATACTCATAACTCGACAAATAGGAAAGATAGAACGTTCTAGTCTTCACCAATCGATAGAGGGGACAATTTTACATATTTTAGTGAATTTTGAGTATATATTTCCAAGGATTACGGGAGTTAGAAAAAAGCAATTTGATTCGCAAAATATTTCCCCTTTGTTCTAAATTTTCGACAAAAAAATTATAAAAAATGCTAAAAATTCGTAAAGAGGGGTTTTTTTGGCCAAAAAATCGACTGGCACAATCAGTTTTGTGATAAAATCATTATTTCGCCTTCAAATAGAGTCATGAAATTTTCGAAAATCCACTTTTCGAAACAAAAAATACTCATAACTCGACAAATAGGAAATATAAAACGTTCCAGTCTCCACCAATCGATAGAGGGGACAATTTTACATATTTTAGTGAATTTTGAGTCTATATTTCCAAGGATTATGGGAGTTAGAAAAAATCAATTTGTATCGCAAAATATTTCCATAGCTACCCCCCTTGTTCTAAATTTTCGACAAAAAAATTATAAAAAATGCTAAAAATTCGTAAAGAGGGGTTTTTTTGGCCAAAAAATCGACTGGCACAATCAGTTTTGTGATAAAATCATTATTTCGCCTTCAAATACAGTCATGAAATTTTCGAAAATCCACTTTTCGAAACAAAAAATACTCATAACTCGACAAATAGGAAATATAAAACGTTCCAGTCTCCACCAATCGATAGAGGGGACAATTTTACATATTTTAGTGAATTTTGAGTCTATATTTCCAAGGATTATGGGAGTTAGAAAAAATCAATTTGTATCGCAAAATATTTCCATAGCTACCCCCCTTGTTCTAAATTTTCGACAAAAAAATTATAAAAAATGCTAAAAATTCGTAAAGAGGGGTTTTTTTGGCCAAAAAATCGACTGGCAAAATCAGTTTTGTGATAAAATCATTATTTCGCCTTCAAATAGAGTCATGAAATTTTCGAAAATCCACTTTTCAAAACAAAAAATACTCATAACTCGACTAATAGGAAAGATAGAACGTTCTAGTCTTCACCAATCGATAGAGGGGACAATTTTACATATTTTAGTGAATTTTGAGTCCATATTGCCAAGGATTAAGGGAGTTAGAAAAAATCAATTTGTATCGCGAAATATTTCCATACCTACCCCTTTGTTCTAAATTTTCGATAGAAAATTTTAAAAAATGCTAAAAATTCGTAAAGAGGGGTTTTTTTGGCCAAAAAATCGACTGGCACAATCAGTTTTGTGATAAAATCATTATTTCGCCTTCAAATAGAGTCATGAAATTTTCGAAAATCCACTTTTCGAAACAAAAAATACTCATAACTCGACAAATAGGAAATATAAAACGTTCTAGTCTCCACCAATCGATAGAGGGGACAATTTTACATATTTTAGTGAATTTTG
This sequence comes from Lochmaea crataegi, assembly GCA_947563755.1. Lineage (NCBI taxonomy): Eukaryota > Metazoa > Arthropoda > Insecta > Coleoptera > Chrysomelidae > Lochmaea > Lochmaea crataegi. Next base: position 11,578 of record CANOBC010000064.1, read on the forward strand.
AGTCTATATTTCCAAGGATTATGGGAGTTAGAAAAAATCAATTTGTATCGCAAAATATTTCCATAGCTACCCCCTTTGTTCTAAATTTTCGACAAAAAAATTATAAAAAATGCTAAAATCTCGTGAAGAGGGTTTTTTTGGGCCGAAAAATCGACTGGCACAATCAGTTTTGTGATAAAATCATTATTTCGCCTTCAAATAGAGTCATGAAATTTTCGAAAATCCACTTTTCAAAACAAAAAATACTCATAACTCGACAAATAGGAAAGATAGAACGTTCTAGTCTTCACCAATCGATAGAGGGGACAATTTTACATATTTTAGTGAATTTTGAGTCTATATTTCCAAGGATTATGGGAGTTAGAAAAAATCAATTTGTATCGCAAAATATTTCCATAGCTACCCCCTTTGTTCTAAATTTTCGACAAAAAAATTATAAAAAATGCTAAAATCTCGTGAAGAGGGTTTTTTTGGGCCGAAAAATCGACCTGCACAATCAGTTTTTTGATAAAATCATTATTTCGCCTTCAAATAGAGTCATGAAATTTTCGAAAATCCACTTTTCAAAACAAAAAATACTCATAACTCGACAAATAGGAAAGATAAAACGTTCTAGTCTTCACCAATCGATAGAGGGGACAATTTTACATATTTTAGTGAATTTTGAGTCTATATTTCCAAGGATTATGGGAGTTAGAAAAAATCAATTTGTATCGCAAAATATTTCCATAGCTACCCCCTTTGTTCTAAATTTTCGACAAAAAAATTATAAAAAATTTTAAAATCTCGTGAAGAGGGTTTTTTTGGGCCGAAAAATCGACTGGCACAATCAGTTTTGTGATAAAATCATTATTTCGCCTTCAAATAGAGTCATGAAATTTTCGAAAATCCACTTTTCAAAACAAAAAATACTCATAACTCGACAAATAGGAAAGATAGAACGTTCTAGTCTTCACCAATCGATAGAGGGGACAATTTTACATATTTTAGTGAATTTTGAGTCCATATTTCCAAGGATTATGGGAGTTAGAAAAAATCAATTTGTATCGCAAAATATTTCCATAGCTACCCCCTTTGTTCTAAATTTTCGACAAAAAAATTATAAAAAATGCTAAAAATTCGTAAAGAGGGGTTTTTTTGGCCAAAAAATCGACTGGCACAATCAGTTTTGTGATAAAATCATTATTTCGCCTTCAAATAGAGTCATGAAATTTTCGAAAATCCACTTTTCGAAACAAAAAATACTCATAACTCGACAAATAGGAAAGATAAAACGTTCTAGTCTTCACCAATCGATAGAGGGGACAATTTTACATATTTTAGTGAATTTTGAGTCTATATTTCCAAGGATTATGGGAGTTAGAAAAAATCAATTTGTATCGCAAAATATTTCCATAGCTACCCCCTTTGTTCTAAATTTTCGACAAAAAAATTATAAAAAATGCTAAAAATTCGTAAAGAGGGGTTTTTTTGGCCAAAAAATCGACTGGCACAATCAGTTTTGTGATAAAATCATTATTTCGCCTTCAAATAGAGTCATGAAATTTTCGAAAATCCACTTTTCGAAACAAAAAATACTCATAACTCGACAAATAGGAAAGATAAAACGTTCTAGTCTTCACCAATCGATAGAGGGGACAATTTTACATATTTTAGTGAATTTTGAGTCCATATTTCCAAGGATTATGGGAGTTAGAAAAAATCCATTTGTATCGCAAAATATTTCCATAGCTACCCCCTTTGTTCTAAATTTTCGACAAAAAAATTATAAAAAATGCTAAAAATTCGTAAAGAGGGGTTTTTTTGGCCAAAAAATCGACTGGCACAATCAGTTTTGTGATAAAATCATCATTTCGCCTTCAAATAGAGTCATGAAATTTTCGAAAATCCACTTTTCAAAAAACTGTCTGTGAACTAAATCCTTACTGTCCGTTTGACTAATTCTCCACGCACTCAAGAACCCGCGTATATATTAATATGGTTTTGAATTGAATTGTAGAGCTATATCAATTCCATACCTTTTATAAATTAAATTTTATTTATTTTATTATTTTGGTTTTAATACTTATCTTTATTTATATCAATCTAGCTCAGTCGGAAATTATTAAAATATTTTTTTTTATTTTATTATTTTTTTTATTATGATTATTATGAGACTCTTTATCATATTATTTTAATATTATTTTGTAAATTTATTTAAACTATCTCAGGAAATTATATTTTTATTTGTGAGTTCAAATTTTTGTGATGCCAACCTTGTCCTTTGACCTTCAAAAAGTTTACAGCCTGTGTTGATTGTAAAATATATCATAGATACAAAAAAAAACACAATTAATTTTAAATAAATGTTCAACAAATGAAACGTTTGATTTATTGTTTAATTCTGCTTAACGGCTTAATTAACTTCAAAAATCATTAACACTATTTATTTCTTATCTAAATTTCATTCACTCTCTCATTCACAACAGAATTAAGATTATACTTATCAGAGTATATTTCTATGGTTTTTTAAAAAACTACAGAAAAGATGATTAATTTTATATGTGAACAAATGACATTCGACAACGTTCTAGAATAAAATGGAGTCAATGATGGTTAATATCTTTTTGATTCTTTTGAAAATTTTAATCAGTAAGTATAATCTTATGTAATACTTTTTAAAGTTGAACAATTTAAATTTTATACATCAATAAATTCAAAATTAAATTATATAGATAAATGATACCTGATTGTCTTTCGCAATTAAAGTATTAATTTCCTTTCTTCTCTTGAAGGTCACACTGAATTCAATGTTCGTGGCCCTGGATCAAAATTCTGGGACACTTGGAAAGTGCTGCTGCTTTTCACTTGTAATACAGTATACAGCATACAGGGTGCATCAAAACTAATTTTACATATTACCATAACAATATAGTCCTTCTCAACTCTAGAAAATTCCAGTACCTTCCACGCTCGTCCTATGCACAAACAAAGCGAATGTTCCCGAAAAGGGCACAGCTACCAAAATTTACATTCGAGGGGCAGGGCCGAAAAAAAGTTAATGTTTGGGTAGGAAATCATATCGTAGGTCCCTTTTTCATTGATCGCAACTTGAATGTTTAAATATTTAGAACTGCTCCAAAATAATGTCTTGCCAGCTTTGACGAACTTATATCCTGATCCAACAAATCCACAAGTTCCTGCCAATATAATTTGGTTTCAGCAAGATTGAGCACCTCCCCATTATTTTCCCAAATCGGTGGATAGGGAGATCGATAGAATGGTCAGCACGATTTCCTGATCTAACGCCATTAGACTTCTTTTTGTGGGGATGAAATGTCAAAAGTATTGTATACAGTTCCTAAATTCAATATGCTGAAACTTAAATCTTGAATTTCCATTCATGCGAAAAGGAATGCTAGTAAAATCCGTTAAGTCTGGTTTTATCAAGGAGAAGAACATGTGACCAAGTTTATCAAATCTTGACCTCTTTCAGCACCTCCTAGAAGTTTCCCGTATAACCGTGGCAACTCCGCTCACCGGGCGTTCGAAAGGCCGAGAATCACCTGCTCGCGTCTTCTCTTTTCTAGAAACGTCCCGTCGCGGTCGCGTCGTTCTAACCTGACATGCGCTCACTTAACTCGGCCGAGCTACGTTGCCAGATTGTGTACAGTTCCGTATATTATTATGAATTTACAATAAGTATCATAAAATCTTTGTTTTATTGCTTTATTTTGAAATATTATACACACAAAGTTATGAGTAACGTTTTAAGCTGACAATACACATTTCCCACATATTAATATAAACCGAATTCATATGTGAGTAACTTTTTGTTGTTTCTAAAATTAATTTATGCTTGGGAAAACAACGATACGTTTCCAGGTATCCTCTATTTACATTTATATTATAAATAACAACTATTTACATATTCATAAGCGCATTTGTGATTTTAAATCATGCAAAAACATCAAACCTTGCGACATATATGTAATTTTATCAACAAAATATTTAAAATTATTTATAAATAGTAACTAGAAGAAAGCATTTCACCAGCTAGATATTTTACATAAAATAATGTTAATGGAGATATTTTTAACTCAAACTTATGCGTGCTATGTAGGTAACTATAATATCTACCATTTCTGTTATCAACAGTTGAATATAATAAATTAACTTTTCAGTATAAATAGAATGAACAAACAAACAAAATTTATTTGAAAAAAATTAAAATGAAAACTATAATATTTCCTTTTATTTTTATATTTTTACTTATTTTAGTTATCCAAGAATCTGCAGGTGAGATATAATTTAATTAAACTGTAATTAGGCCATCAGGTCCATGGCAAACAATTAGGACAGTTGGTCAGTTTTGTATTGTTTATTCAATGGTAAACAGTGTTCAAGAATTTTTTCGTCGATTTTATTAGTGTGTTTTATATACAGGGTGTCAATTTTAAAACTTACAAAAAAATTTCAAAACCGTTTTTAGAGTAGAACTAAAATGACATGCTTTTCTAATTTTTCTGCATTATTGTTACACCCTGTATAATTATGACTTAGACCGTTGGAAAGCATTTTCTACGGGCTTTCTAATGACGTATCACAAGTAGGGGATTGCAATTTAAATTTTTGTAGGTGGGGCATAGGGGGTTGATGGAGGTGCGTTCTCTCTTTAATGCATTTTAGTTCCCTCTCTCTACCCTAGAAATTGTTTTTTGAAATCTCTTTTCGTTCACGAGGTAAGTTTTGAATTTGACATCCTGTATAATAATATATCAAGCTGTTGTATATATAGAGTGTATGATAATATCAAAAGAAAAAAGTGACGTTTTATAGTTATTTAATAAACTAGTTAATAATTAATAAACGAAACTGTTTAAAGCACGATCGGCGAGCGATGAATAGTTGAATTTATTAATCGCCCATTAACAAATGAGTTGATTACAATATTTTTTCGTTGACCGTAAACTCTTTTTTTGTGACAAAATTCACTTTTCCTCAAAGAAGATAATAATGTCAACTCCATACCAATGACGTAAAATGTCATGACGTTCATAACACAAACAATGTATCTATAGATATCGAAGAATAAAAATATATTATTCCAACGCTTTGACAAAGTTTTGAAAAATAATTTTTCCAAAAACGGTGACCGACTCGAATTTTGGTTTGTGACTTAGAGGTGAGATGTCGCTATTTTCGCAACTAAAATATTTCCGTAACTGGACGATATGTATGGTTGTTGATTATAGTCACATTTCAGTCCGGGATTAACTCTCGGACGATAACATATACCTTGTACCGATGAGGCGCAATACGCCGAAACCGGTCTACAAGTTATGTTGTCCCTTCTAGTTGCAAACCAGAATGGTTGGTTTAAATCTTGTAGATTTACCAACCCCGTTTGACTTAGAAGTGTAATTCAATGTCTGTCGGGGCATGTAGCCCGGGAAGTAGTTGTTTCTTCTTTGTTGAACGGTCACTGTTTTTGGAAAAATTATTTTTCAAAACTTTGTCAAAGCGTTGGAATAATATATTTTTATTCTTCGATATCTATTGGTAAAACGCTTTACTAAATACGACAATTTTACAGGAAACTGTAATAATTCAACAATGTATCTGTTCCGTTCTTAAATTTGAACAATTGTAATATAAAGATTGTTTTTTTTTCATGACTATAGCTGGTTGTTTATATCAAAATATCATCAAAATGACTTCAAACAACTTGGAAAATATCCATAATGATATTGGTATATTGTCTATATCAAAATGTCATCAAAACGTCAAAATCACAAAAAGAGTGCGTTAATGAAAAAGATTGCGTTAATGACGTCCATTAACGCAACCTTTTTTAAATAAATTAATTCATTAATATCGAAATTAATAAACGGTCAACGAAAAAATAATTTTTCTACAGTCGCGCGTAAAATGACTAATTACTATATTCAAATGAAATCGTAAAGTCGACAAATGCCGAGGATTGTTACTTTACGCTCTAGAGCAAAAAAGGAATCTTTTTCGCTCGCTTATTTCATCAAACCACGCCCTCCGAATTAACTCAATTGGTGAATATTTAACAATTTATCAGATTGAAAATCAAATGAAATTATTATGAAAATTGTCAAAACTTTTGAAATATGGTCAAAAATGGTCAATTATTGTCAAAAACTGTCTAAAATTTTCAATAATTGTTAAAATTTTGAAAAATGGTCGATAATTGTCAAAAATTTTGAAAAATGATCGATAATTGTCGAAAATTTTGAAAAATGATGATTAATTGTCAAAAATTTTGAAAAATGATGATTAATTGTCAAAAATTTTGAAAAATGGTGAATAATTGTCAAAAATGGTCAATAATTGTCAAAAATGGTCGATAATTGTCAATAATGGTCAAAAATTTTAAAAATGGTCCATAATTGTTAACAATTGTCAATAACTATCAACAATGGTCAATAATTGTCAATTATTTTTAAAAGCAGTCAAAAATGGACAATTATTGTCAAAATTGGTCAAATATTGTTAAAATTTTGAAAAAGGGTCGATAATTGTCAAAAACTATCAAAAAGAGTCAATAATTTTGAAAAATCGTCAAAAGTTTTGAAAAATTAAAATTTTTGAAAAATTGTCAATAACTATCAAAAATAGTCAATAATTGTCGATTATTTTTAAAAGCAGACAAAAATGGACAATTATTGTCAAAATTAGTCAAATATTGTTAAAATTTTGAAAAATGGTCGATAATTGTCAAAAACTATCAAAAAAGGTCAATAATTTTGGAAAATCGTCAAAAGTTTTGAAAAATTAAAATTTTTGAAAAATTGTCAATAATTGTCAAAAATGGTCAATAATTGTCAAAAACTAAAAAAAAATTGAAAAATGGTCAAAAATTGTCAAAAATGGTCAATTGTCAAAAATTTCAAATTTTTTTTGAAAAATGGTCAAAATTTTTCGAAAATGGTCAATAATTGTCAAAAACTATCAAAAATGGTCAAAAATGGAGGATAATTGTCAAAATTGGCCAATAATTGTTAAAATTTTGAAAAATGGTCGATAATTGTCAAAAACTATCAAAAATGGTCAATAATTTTGAAAAATGGTCAAAAATTTTGAAAAATGATCAAAAGTTTTGAAAAATGGACAATTATTGTTAAAAATTGTCAAAATTTTGAAAAATATTTGATAATTATCAAAAATTGTTAAAGTTTTTGAAATATGGTCAAAAATGGTCAAAAATTTGGAAAAAAGGTCCATAATTGTCAATAATTATCAAAAATGGTCAATAATTGTCAATTATTTTTAAAAACTGTCAAAAATGGACAATTATTGTTAAAATTGGTCAATAATTGTCAAAAATTGTTAATATTTTGAAAAATGGTCGATAATTGTCAAAAACTATCAAAAATGGTCAATAATTTTGAACAATGGTCAAAAATTTTGAAAAATTGTCAAAAATGGCCAATAATTGTCAAAAACTATCAAAAATGGTCAAAAACTGTCAAAAATGGACAATTATTGTTAAAAATTGTCAAAATTTTGATAACTAGTTGATAATTGTCAGAAATTTTGAAAATTTATCAGATTAAAAATCAAATAAAATTATTATAAAAATTGTCAAAAATTTTGAAATATGGTCAAAAATGGTCAATTATTGTCAAAAGCTGTTAAAAATGGTCAATTTTTGTCAAAAACCGTCAAAAATGATCAATAATTGTCAAAAACTGTTTAATATTTTCAATAATTGTTAAAATTTTGAAAAATGGTCGATAATTGTCAAAATTTTTGAAAAATTATCGATTATTGTCAAAAACTGATAAAAATGGGCAATTTTTGTCAAAAATGGTCAATAATTGTCAAAAACTGTCAAAAATTTACAATAATTGTTAAAATTTTGAAAAATGATCGATAATTGTCGAAAATTTTGAAAAATGATCAATAATTGTCAAAAAATTTTAAAAACTGTCAAAAATGGACAATTATTGTTAAAAATTGGTCAATAATTGACAAAAATTGTTAATATTTTGAAAAATGGTCGATAATTGTCAAAAACTAGCAAAAATGGTCAATAATTTTGAACAATGGTCAAAAATTTTGAAAAATTGTCAAAAATGGTCAATAATTGTCAAAAACTGAAAAAAAAAATTGAAAAATGGTCAAAAATTGTCAAAAATGGTCAATTGTCAAGAATTTCAAATTTTTTTTTAAAAATGGTCAAAATTTTTCGAAAATGGTCAATAATTGTCAAAAACTATCAAAAATGGTCGATTATTGTCAAAATTGGCCAATAATTGTAAAAATTTTGAAAAATGGTCGATAATTGTCAAAAACTATCAAAAATGGTCAATAATTTTGAAAAATGATCAAAAGTTTTGAAAAATGGACAATTATTGTTAAAAATTGTCAAAATTTTGAAAAATAGTTGATAATTATCAAAAATTGTTAAAGTTTTTGAAATATGGTCAAAAATGGTCAAAAATTTGGAAAAAAGGTCCATAATTGTCAACAATTGTCAATAATAATCAAAAATGGTCAATAATTGTCAATTATTTTTAAAAACTGTCAAAAATGGACAATTATTGTTAAAATTGGTCAATAATTGACAAAAATTGTTAATATTTTGAAAAATGGTCGATAATTGTTAAAAACTATCAAAAATTGTTAAAGTTTTTGAAAAATTGTCAAAAATTTTGAAATATGGTCAAAAATGGTCAAAATTTTGAAAAATGGTCCATAATTGTCAACAATTGTCAATAAATGTCAAAAACGGTCAATAATTTTGAAAAATGGTATAATATAAAAATCGATTAATTTTAACATCCCTAGTCAGTAGATCTTTTTAAGGTTAATCATGATGAATAGCAAAAATGACGATTATTCTAGCACTCCTATTATAACCTAAGATAATATAAAAAACTGTTTTATTATTAAAAGGGCGGCTGTAAAAAAAATTATGTGTGTTTTTCGAGCGTAAAGTAAAATTGCCGCTTTCGAAAGATCGCCGCGCTCCGCTCCGCGTCGTTCGGCAACATTCTTTCTCAAGCGGCAATCTGTTACTTTACGCTCTAAATACACAAATAACTATTATAGCTGATTGCAAGAATTTTAATTATTCTACCGAATTTGAATTGAATGTCATTCCGCCACAAATGAGAGAAGCAGAATAAATAGTATCCTTAAATTTATTGCCAGAAAAGTCGAAAAAATTATAGTTATATGAAAGCATATAATCCCTTCCTAAATTGGAGAAAGAGAAAAAAAATAAATTCACTCATAAACAGGTAATTAATAGAGGTGGACAAAATATAGTATTCTACTCGCATATAATGGCTACTACTCATATCATTGATATATGCTTGTTGAATAATATACTATTATGTGTGTCCTGGGACGCCATATTCAATTTTATTTGACAGGTCGCTGGTTTGCCCCAATTTATTAATTTTTTCAAATATTTTGAGGATATATTATTGTAAACAATGATAAACGTACTCGGGACTATAACTGAATTAAGAATTGATATTATTATTGTTTTTTTTTCCAGTCACAGCATGTCCAATCAGAGCATGTCCAGTCAACGAATATGGAGGATGTGCTCCGTGTCCTTGTCCTGATCCAACTTGTCAAAATCCAAAACCAGTTTGTCGTTGGAGGCTTTGTGCACAGATTTGTATTCGACAATGTAGATGCGATGTAGGCTTTATAAGAGATACTACAACATCCACATGTGTACCTTCAGACAAATGTCCTTTAATAACTTTTTAAAATGAAATATTAATCTTAATAAAAATTTCACAAAACTTGATCTAAATTATATTTTTAAACCCAACTACTCCGAAAACTGACATGACTTTTCTAATGCTGGCGTAGTATTCTATGGTTTACGTGACAACTTTGACAGTGACATTATATTTAAGCCATATTTTTGCGATCTAGCGTCTTTAAGCGGATTAAAAGTGTAGCTTAAGCGTGACGTCATAACGGTGACGTCGCGCTTAACCTCGCAAAAATGGAAATATCTAGCGATATTCTGACATATCACAACGACATTTCTCTCACGACACATACACACTTTACTTTGTTTATTTTTTTCCTTCTGAGATTCTGAATATGTAGTAAGCAAAATAATATTAATATACCTAAATAAAATAATATTGCTTTTGTTAGAATTTGTGATCTTAGAATTTAGAATGAAAATGAGGAGAGACTTAATGGTGTTGCTCAGTGAGGATACAGCTTTTTCGGTGGTCTTACAATTAGCCGCTCCTCACCATTGGTCCACTCTCTATTAATTTATTCTGTCAATGCTGTCAATTGAATGACGCACAACAACTGAACCGCTTTAAAGTTTTCTGGCACTCTCGACCACGCCAGATTCCGCTTCAAGCGTTTTTAAGCGTGACGTCATTACTTATTCGCGAAAATGAATCGCTTTAATCCGCTTAAAGACGCTAGATCGCAAAAATATGGCTATACATTAAAACGATTCGAATTTTGACAGACGCGTGTCCCGGTAGACAAACATTAGTTTAAATATGCAATAATTAAAAGTGTTAACTTACCTCTGGCAGTTTTAGCGGTTAGTTGTATACCTTGTGTTTCGTAAAAGACGGGCAATCCGTAATCTGCTACTTTGAGTACCCATCTGGCGTCGATCACGCAATTTCTGGATGTAAGAAACCCGTGGACTTTTATCGGAGTCGAATGTAAGTATTTCATTCCCTGTAATAATTTTTATTCAACAAATTGATTTATATTTATATTTTTTTTTAATATAAACTCACTCTGACTAGATCGGTGAGTAAACTAAGTCGAAACGACCAGTCTAATTTTATATCGTCTTGTTGTAATACGTCCTGTAGGGATCCTCTGGCGCAATATTCTGAAACTAGAGCAGCTCTTGGAGGCTCAGCCAGACAACCTATGAGAGGATTAAGGTTTTCATGGCGTAATCCGTGTAGTACAACGAGAAGTTCTACGGATTTTGCTCTTAACTCGTTGCCACTTCCCATCGAAGGAAGCGGTTTCATTTGAACCAGATCTCCCTGAAAAATTAAATATACGGGGTTATTCATTATATATATGCCCTAATGAAATATTGCCGTGGGAAAAGATACAGGGCGTTTAATTCGAATCAATCAATTTCATTATCGAAACTGACACAGATGCACAACTTTAGACCAGGAATGTTATTTTAAAGTGAAACTTTCGTCCATCTATCGCATGTCGCGTTACAGCAGAGTAGGGGTAAAGTGAAAGGCGCAAGGCCACCGTAATAGTAGGTTCGTTCGTCGTCGGAACTTTCATGTATCGCTGAAATCATTATTTCGCCTTCAAATAGAGTCATGAAATTTTCGAAAATCCACTTTTCAAAACAAAAAATACTCATAACTCGACTAATAGGAAAGATAGAACGTTCTAGTCTTCACCAATCGATAGAGGGGACAATTTTACATATGTTAGTGAATTTTGGATCTATATTTCCGAGGATTAAGGGAGTTAGAAAAAATCAATTTGTATCGCAAAATATTTCCATACCTACCCCTTTGTTCAAAATTTTCGACAAAAAAAATGAAAAATGCTAAAAATTAGTAAAGAGGGGTTTTTTAGGCCGAAAAATCGACTGGCACAATCAGTTTTTAGATAAAATCATTATTTCTCCTTCAAATAAAGTCATGAAATTTTCGAAAATCCACTTTTCAAAAAAAAACTCATAACTAGACTAATAGGAAAGATAGAACGTTCTAGTCTTCACCAATCGATAGAGGGGACAATTTTACATATTTTAGTGAATTTTCAGTCGATATTTCTAAGGATTGTGGCA